>CM028693.1:9307868-9777226 GCA_016771965.1 Brassica carinata | reverse complement strand
TTGGGATCACAGCTTCTGAAGATGGAAAAATTGGTTTCAGGGGAGATCCAGAGTATGTGAGGTCTGCTTGTGAGGCAAGCTTAAGGCGTCTTGGTGTTACCTCCGTTGATCTTTATTACCAGCATCGGATTGATACCAGTGTCCCCATCGAAGTCACGGTAATCTCTTCAATGGTTTCAGTTTTACTCCAAACTTGTGGTCCAAGTTACTGATGTATCTCACAGAGCAACCAAAACTCTGATGAGTAGTAATAATAAGTCTTTTAGGGAACAACTTGGAGTTTAAGATATTCTTTTTATATTGAGAAAACTGTTGTTATGTTTCTTGAGCATCTTGTTTTTGGTGATTATATTTTCAAAGATGGGAGAACTGAAGAAGCTAGTTGAAGAAGGAAAAATAAAGTACATCGGATTGTCTGAAGCCTCCGCCTCAACTATCAGAAGAGCACATGCTGTTCAACCGATAACCGCCGTGCAGATAGAATGGTCCTTATGGTCGAGAGAGGTGGAAGAAGATATCATTCCTACCTGCAGGTGCGTGAGAAATCAGAATGACAGAATCAAAATCAGAATCAGCCAATAACAGTTTTCTCCTCGTTTACATGTTTAATATATCGTCTCTTGTATTGTACTATCTTTAGGGAGCTTGGGATTGGAATTGTAGCTTATAGCCCTCTAGGAAGAGGCTTCTTCGCATCAGGACCCAAACTTGCTGAGAATTTGGAGCAAGGTGATATACGAAAGGTAAGTACACAACTGATTCAGTTCTCTCTTCCATCTTGTTTGAGCATATTTCAAGATTTAGAGTCATCTTAATATGTTTCTGCTTGTTGCTATTTTCTCTGTTCACAGAATCTACCGAGGTTCCAACAGGAGAATCTAGACCACAACAAGATCGTCTTCGAGAAAGTCCAAGAGATAGCAAGAAAGAAAAGATGCACTCCTGCACAACTAGCTCTTGCATGGGTTCACCACCAAGGAGATGATGTCTGCCCCATTCCAGGAACCTCCAAGATCGAAAACCTCAACCAGAACATTGGAGCTTTATCCGTGAAACTCACTCCTGATGAGATGGCGGAGCTTGAAGCCATTGCCAGACCGGATGTAGTGAAAGGGGAACGACACTGGAACATAATGGCTACTTACAAGAACTCTGAAACTCCACCTTTGTCTTCTTGGAAAGCAGCATAACTGTATTTGGATTGCACAAGTTTGTGATCTGTTTGGTGACTTGTTTCAAGAATGCATGTGATTGGAGCACCGCTAAGTTTTATATACCTTTGGTTCATGCCAATTCAATAATCTTATGGACAAGAAAAGTTTTTAGACCCTTAAAATTTATATTTATTTGAAGTTTTTATAAAAATGTTCTTTCTAAACGATCCATTAAACAAACAGTGCCAAAGGTGGTTGAATCATGGATTGATAATTCAATCTTTCATGGATGTGGATGGATCTCTATAAACTCGATAGGAAAAATGCAGCTTTTAATAGTTCAGAATCAGAGGAGGAGAATGTCACTGCCTGTGCTACATACAGAGGTTGAAGGTTTTTCTTGGACTATAAACGCACGTTACAATTGTTAACTTAATTATCAACATTTTGATATTAATTACACACGGACCTGGTATTGAACGTAGAAGACCTAGAAGCATGACTAAGCCCTTGCGTGACTAAACTTTTCACAGAGTTAGAGAAACGATCTATAGCTTGAATAATAGATTTATTGGGTTTCTATTGTTTATAATCCCTGTTAGAAAAAATCAGAAAAAACATATCATTCACTAACTAAGACAACAAAATCATTTTACAAAGATTTATATTTTCGGTTGTTCTATTCCAATCTGATTTATTAAAAGTTGTTTGATAGAAAAACAATGTTTGCTGGAAATGTGTAACAAAATAAAACATAAAATCCCTAACCGGAAAGAAACGATCGGTCGTTCAAAAAAAAACCGATCGAATGGTTTTAAAGACTAAACCCTTGGGTAAACTATTTTTTATCTTATTGTTTAAAAAACAAATTTTAAATATTCCATTTCTTTTTTATAAAAAAAATCTGCATATAAAATAATCAATTTTCATTGATTAGTGAATCTATAGGATCGAGATAGTCATGCGTCGGATCTGATTTGGAGTAAATTTATCAAATTGGATAGTAAACCAAATTGTATACCGCGATACTACATTAGGGTTAAAAGGATCGAACCAACCGGCTTGGTTACTAATTATAGGACCGACAATATCGAATCGGCTAAATCTATCGAATTGGATAGTGAACCGTGAAATTACTCCATTAGGGTTATAAAGGTCAATTTTAAATTCGGACATATTCTTCATTCACCAGCAAAACTACAAGTGTCCAGCAATAACCGAACCTCAGAGGCAAGACACGAATCACACGATCCAGGAGAGAGAGAGAAGGAAACCATGGCGAAAGCTTGCGAAGTGAGAAGGATGATGCTGGGAAGCCAAGGCCTCGAGGTGTCGGCGCAGAGCCTCGGTTGCATGGGCATATCATCTTTCTACGGTCCTTCGAAGCCTGAGAGTGACGCCATCGCTCTTCTCCACTACGTCATTGATTCCGGCGTTACGTTCTTCGATACCTCCGACGTCTACGGTCCTGAGACCGACGAGTTGCTCCTCGGCAAGGTTTCGGATCCCCCGATTTGATTATGTTCTGTTTTGTAGAAATGGTTTTTTCATTGTTAAGATGTTTGAATCCTCCGTTAGGCTCTGAAGTATGATGGAGTGAGGGAGAGAGTGGAGCTTGCGACCAAGTTTGGAGCCACTTATGCCGAGGGGGAAAAGAGATGTGTGAGGAGATCCTGCGTACGTGAGGGTTGATTGTGAAGCAAGTTTAAAGCGGCTTGATGTCGCCTGCATTGATCTTTATTATCAGCATCGGGTTGATACTCGTGTCCCTATCGAAATCATAGTAAGCCTTCTTTACAGTATCATTCACCATGACATGCTGTTTCAAAGTTTCCAAGTAGGTCCATCTTTGGCTCCATATAGAATTGAACTAATAGGTTCTAAAGAACATGTTTTCGTTGTGTTGTTTGCATGGTTCAGAACCGGTCCTGAACATAGGCTAGTGAAACACTGCCTATGGTCCCCAAAATTTTAGAAAATTTTTTACGTATATAGGCCTCCAAATCTGTAGAATTTTTTTTTTATAAACCTTTAATAAATTGTCTATAACCTTCAAAATCTCAGAACCGGCAGTGATCCCTCTGTTTGTGATACCGCTTGCTTATTGTCTGAGGGGGTTTCTTCAATTAGACTCATGATATTCTTTATCTCTAAATTCCAAGATGGGAGAACTGAAGAAGCTAGTTGAAGAAGGTAAAATAAAGTACATTGGCTTGTCTGAAGCCTCTGCCTCAACTATCAGAAGAGCGCATGCTGTTCACCCAATTACTGCAGTGCAGCTAGAGTGGTCTTTGTGGACAAGAGACATGGAAGAAGAGATCGTCCCAACATGCAGGTATATTGATTACATCGCTGTTTCTTTGTGCAATATTCATCAATATTGATGTTCACTTTCCTTCTTTAGGGAACTTTTTTTTTTTTTTTCTAACTTTCTTTAGGGAACTTGAGATAGGGATTGTTTCCTACAGTCCTCTAGGACGAGGCTTCTTCGCATCAGGACCAAAGCTTGTCGAGAAGCTGGACAATGATGACTTCAGAAAGGTAACTACTACTATCTGCATTGAAAGACTTATTGATGAACCTTTAGTTGATGAATTACACTGACTGTACATTTGCTCAAATCTGTTTCTTGTTGCAGACTCTACCAAGATTCCAACAGGAAAACTTTGACCACAACAAGATTCTCTACGGGAAGGTTTGTGCAATGTCTGAGAAGAAAGGATGTAGTCCTGCACAACTAGCCCTTGCATGGGTTCACCACCAGGGAGATGATGTTTGCCCCATCCCAGGAACCACTAAGATCGAAAACCTCAATCAGAACATCGGAGCTTTATCAGTGAAAGTCACTCCAGAAGAGATGTCTGAGCTCGATACCATCGGACAGCCAGAGTCTGTAAAGGGAGAAAGATACACGGCCATGGTCCCCACCTTTAAGAACTCAGACACTCCACCGTTGTCTTCTTGGAAAGCCACCGTTTGAGAGCTCCTCTGGCTCTGGTAATAATATGTTTCAAGTTGTAATAAATTAATAATGCATGTGTAGCCACCCCAATACGAGATAGGTAAATAATATGTTGAAAGTGTTGAGTTGCACCTATGCATAGATGATAGGGCATAGGGCTTCAACAATCTCACATTGTCTATGCTTTCAAGAATAAATTATGTGTAGTTATTCACTATGTTATATAAAATTTTGACACATGTATAAAAAAAAAAGTCTGGCTCGGCCGTTGATCCTTCGAAGTGGTGTGGGCCATTGATCCTTCGAAGTGGTGAGTAGCCACCCCTATACGGGATAGGTAAGATACTATGTTGAAGTTGTTATGCTGCACGTATGCATTGGGGGCTTCAACAATGTCAGAGTGTATGCTTTTAAGAAAAAAATACTATTCACCGTTATAAGATACATTATTTGAACACTAATTTCTAGAAGTTTCACTGTATTTTGAGATGAGTTTGAAGCATATCCCAATGGAAGAATCCAATCAAATTCTGTTTTATTCTTGCCCCTTGGAACTATCAGAGTACTTAACAACATTATTAGTTTCATTTTCTCTTTAACCCACGAAAACAAAAAGAAAAATGGCAATCACTTTGCTCTGTCTTTTCCTCATCACCTTTGCTTCCTTAATCTTTGTCGGTAAGAAGATCAAACGCTCTAAATGGAATCTTCCTCCAAGCCCTCCACAGTTTCCCATCATTGGAAACTTACACCAAGTTGGAGAGTTGCCGCACAGGTCACTTGGACGCCTAGCCGAAAGAACGGGACATGTCATGCTTGTTCACTTAGGTTTGGCCCCTGTAACTGTGGTCTCATCAAAAGAAGCAGCTGAAGAAGTGCTCAGAACTCATGACCTAGACTGTTGCACAAGGCCTAATCTTGTCGGACCGAAGCTAATCTCTCGGGGTTTTAAAGATATTGGGTTTTCTCAGTACAGTGAAGAGTGGAAAGAGCGGCGTAAGTTCTTGGTGCGCGAGCTTTTCTCTTTGAAAAAGGTTCAGTCTTCCAGATACATCAGAGAGGAAGAGTGTAACTTCATGGCCAAGAAACTCTCCGAATCCGTAGTTGATCGATCTACAGTTGATTTGAGCAAAACTCTTTACTGGCTAACCGCGAGTATCTTCTTTAGACTTGCTTTTGGAGAAAGTTTCCACGAGAGCAAATTTGTGGATCAAGAAAACATCGATGAACTCGTGTTCGAAGCCGAGACTGCCCTAGCTAGTTTCACTTTCTCTGATTTCTTCCCCATCGCTGGAGTTGGATGGCTTGTTGACTTGCTTTCGGGACAACACAAGAGGCTCAAAAATGTTTTCCACAAGCTCGATGCCATGTTTCAACATATGATCGATGATCATTTGAGTCCTGAAAGATCAAAATATCAAGATGACATTATCGTTTCAATGTTGGATGTCATCCATAAACAAGAAAAAGATGATTCCCTAAAGCTAACAATAGATCATATCAAGGGGGTTCTCACGGTAGATCTAAGAGTTTCTTTAAACAAATTAATATTCAAATTTAATATTTCTTCCGCATCATTTTAAGTGTGTTTAAATAATTTTTTTTTATTACAAAATAATTGATGTTATCACTACTTCAGATAGAATTTAATTTATGTATAAAAACTTTAAATACCGCTTATATTTATACTGAAAGAGAGGAAGTAATTTTAATTTACTTTATTGGCTTGTTGGTAGAATATATTTCTTGGTGGGATAGACACTGGGGCAGTCACCATGATATGGACAATGACGGAACTCGGTAGAAACACTGAAGTGATGAAGAAACTTCAAGGCGAGATCCGTGACCGCTTTGGCAGCAGCAAGGAGAGAATCACAGAAGAAGATATCGGTAAGGTTCCTTACTTGAACCTCGTGATCAAGGAAACATTCAGGTTACACCCAGCACTTCCTCTTCTGCTTCCAAGGGAAACTATGGCTCACATCAAGGTTCAAGGCTATGATATTCCTCCCAAGAGACGGATCTGGGTCAATGCTTGGGCGATAGCTCGAGATCCCAAACTTTGGGCAAACCCGGAAGAGTTTAATCCCGAGAGGTTTATAGATAATCCAGTGGGTTATAGAGGACAGAATTTCGAATTCTTACCGTTTGGCTCTGGTCGAAGGATGTGTCCCGGGATAACAATGGGGATGGCTACTGTTGAACTGGGACTCTTGAACTTACTTTACTTCTTCGACTGGAAGTTGCCAGATGGGATGACGGAGAGAGACATCGATATAGAAGAAGCTGGTACTCTCACTGTCGTCAAGAAAGTACCTCTCAAGCTTGTCCCGGTTCTTAGTTCAATGGTTGCACCAAACTCCAGTTTCAGAAAATGAAGAAGTTCTTTCAAATACACTCTATAATGTATGGTATGTATAAGTGTCTGTAAGATAACGATCCGTGCACTTTTTTTTTTTATCTTAAACTGTCTGTAAGATTTTTGTGAAAAGCCTGAATAATGGCTCCGTGGAGTCTTGTATATATGGAGTCTATGTGTTGTAGATATGTTTCATTACACTCGACATCTCGTCTCCTTTTTTAAACCTTACAACTCTTTGATATGGGACTCACTGATCACTGAGAGAACATGGAGCTAAAACGTCGAGTGTAATGAAACAACTCTTTCTCTCCTTCTCTCTCATGTATTTTCGTGTTTTTCTCTACACTGTTTGCACAGTCTGGCCAAATTAAATTGAGAGTGGACCGTTGAAAAAGCAAGGATATGATCGTTAGTTTATATCACATTCAACCTATTGTATTCACATGGCTATATTTTTATTATAGTTTTTTTGAGTTAATAGAGTGAATAAACTTTTTACAAAAGAAATACTATATGATAGCACCAATTTTTCTTTTTACACAATAACAGTTCACAAAAATTAAATCTGACCAAAATTATTTTAATAAAGAGGTAAAAGATATTTATATCCCTCTGTTTAACTAATTTAATTTGTGGAGTGTGTTTTATGATTTAATTTTTAAGAATTAAATTTTAAGATTTAAAATTTAAAATAATAACTTAATTTAAAATTATTTTTAGAAAATTACTTTTAGAAAATATTTTTTTAATATGGAAATAAAATTTTTGAAAAGGAAAATTGAAGAAAATATTTGAAAAGAATTTTCTTTAAAAGGTTTTGAATATTGAATAAAGTTTTTCGAAAATAGAGTTTCCAATTTTGGAGATTTTGCCTTTTTTAATTCCATTTTGATTTTTATTTTTTATTAAAAAAACATTTTATCTATTTTGTAGAGAGGGGAAAAAAAAAGAGTTACGGCTATCTTCTTTTGTCATCACCAGTCACCAATCCAATTGCGGGACCAAAATCTGTTACAGACCAATTGGCCAAAAACAAATCTACAACCACCTAAAATAATCTATATAGACCAAATAAAAGAAAATAACGATTTTGTCATTAATGAAGGGATAACATGAACCATTAGATCATCTCATCTATGTTTTAATCTTGACCACACGATTTCATATCTTTCATTCTCTCTCATTCTCTCTTTTTCTCTTTATTTATTATCAACCACTCACAGCCACAAAATTTTTCTTATCCATTCTCTCATCCGACTGAGTACAACTAGTATAACTCATACAACTAAGCATATTCAAAAATTGTATAATTAATATATAAATGTTATAATTTACACATGAAATAGATAAGTAAATATTCTAATAGGTATATGATGACAAATTTTAATCTATTTTATTTGAGGTTTTTCAAATTTTTGTTAAATTATTATATTACACTCTTAATTTTACATTATATTTTAATGTTTATTAACTATATTAGTCATATATTATTATGATAAACAAACATCAAACATATTTTTACAAAGTTATGATGTGAAAGTATAGGTACAACCCCTATAACAAGACATATAAACAATTGATATAATTTTTATTATATATTAGACGAGTATTACTAGTACAACTGATACAACTTCAACAATTCAGAAATTGACAAAACCAATTTGGTATTCTATATGAAAAAACAATCAAATATTCCAATTGGTATGTACTGTAAAGTTTTTCTTAATTTAATTTAAAGTTTAGGGAAAAAATTAAAATTATTAAACAACTCCATAAGTTTACATGATCTACCTTATACTTTTAAGGTTTGTTAACTTGTTTATCCACATAAATTTTGAAAAATATACACGAAATGAATTTTTACTTAAATTGATGATTTCATCAGAACCGCAACGCCATGTAAATATAAATAAATGGTACAACTGAGGTAAATGCATTTATTATGTGGTACAACTAATATTTTTTGATTTAACTGCCAAAGTACAACTATGCACAAACTAGTACAACTCAAAAACTAGTACAACTATGTACAGTCGGTACAACTAGAAAACTGGTATAACTACATATTATTTGATTTAATATTGTTTTAAATGTGGATCACATTTTAAATGTGTATCATGTTGTAAACATTGTGGTTGAATAATAATGTCGAATAGTTATACTAGTTGTACCATTATACTTGTACATTTAAACTAAACACAATTTTTTATAAAGAATATAAGTTTAACAGGAACATAACTTTGAATAGTTTCAAAAACTATCCCAGAAGAACAAGTTTAATATCAAAACGAATATAAATTTAAATATCAAAATGAACATAAGTTTTCAAAAGTAACTCCAAAAGCTATCTATTTGACATGAAATGAGACCTTAGTTGAACCCTATCAGAATAATCAAACATTTTACAAAAAAAATTCAAAATTAATAGTTTACCTTTCTTGGTGTCTCTTTGTCCTTCTTCGTCTTCTGCCTTTACTTGGTTCCAAGTCCGCTTAGTTGATTCGACAAGAACCCTACTCCTTCTTTTCATTTTTTCGTCGCTAGTGAGTTGCTTTTACTCGTCACCGATGCTTCTTTATTATTCTTTCCAGTGACTCGCGTTTTTGGAGCCATAGTTGAAAACTTTTCTGGTTCCACATCTATCTTTTTGGTCTCGAGAGCATAAATATGAAGATGATTTTTTTCCGAAAATAGTACAACTAGTATAACTAGTACAACTTGTAAACAAATCATTATCCAAATCAAATATTATTTAAAAAATACATAATTCGTGTATTTGACATATGCATACGGAAGATTAGACCAACATGTCTTATTGGTTCTACATTATAATTTTTTCTACCATTTTCATATGCTGAAAACAAAATAAAGATCACCATATTAATTGCAAAGTTGTACTAGTTATGCTAGTTGTACTAATTTGAGCTGTATTAGTTGTACTAGTAATACTCTGCGTTCTTCTTTATCTTGAATAAATATGTAAAAAATGAAATTTGATTCTGGGTAAGTTGTAATTGATTAAATAAGACTATGAATTGATCGATTTAGGATAAAAAAGAGAAAATTGGTCGATGGTTGAAGAAAATTTTTGATTTTGTTTTAAGGTGGAAGAATTATTAATGGAAAAGAAAGGGGAAGAAGAAGAAGATTTAGGGTTAGATTGGGTGGGTTTTAGTGCGGATAAGTCAATTCGAATAGAATAGTAATGGCATAAGTTTGTAAATATGTCTAAATGTTTAAGTTTTTTGGTTATTTTATCTAGATTTCTATTTAAAACTAAACATAAAATAAAAATAAAAATGCATAGTTCCATATGAGATTTTTTTTGACCCTTATGGTCTATACCAGCATTTGATTCCCAATTGCGATAATCCACATTCAATACACAACAGAGAGAAGCTGTGACAGAGAAAAGGCTTAAAACAGAATCCATGGCGGATAGTAGAGTGAGGAGGATAAAGCTGGGAAGCCAAGGCCTCGAAGTATCGGCGCAAGGCCTTGGCTGCATGAGCCTCTCCGCCTTCTTCGGTGTTCCCGAGCCCAAAACTGATCCCATCGCTCTTCTCCACCACGCTGTCAACTCCGGCGTCACTTTCCTCGACACCGCCGACAGCTACGGCCCTCAGACCAACGAGTTGCTCCTCGCCAAGGTTCGGTTTTCGCTAGTTAGAGTTGGGTTTACAAGAAAGGAACAACCTTTTATAGGTTGGGGTTTGTTTCTGGTGGTTCTTTGAGCTTATGGTTGTTTGCAAATGTTGGATTCTGTTAGGCTCTGAAGAATGGGGTGAGGGAGAAAGTGGAGCTTGCTTCAAAATTCGGGATTATTTATGGAGAGGGAAAGAGAGAGATAAAGGGAGATCCTTTGTATGTTAGAGCTGCTTGTGAAGCTAGTTTGAAGCGTCTTGATGTGAACTGCATTGATCTTTATTACCAGCATCGGATTGATACTCGTGTCCCTATTGAAATCACTGTAAGCCCTTCCTCTTGAGTCCTACTTCATGTGATGGTTTTCTTGCATTAGCAAAATGTAATGGAAGTTGCAGTTTAGTAACCATGAGGGTGTCACTTGTTTGGAGTGGGATACGTTCTGACTAATAGAGTCGAAGAAGATAGATTTTAGGTTGATGTTTTCACTCTTAATGAAGTTGCATGCTTGCTTAACTGATTGAATTTAAGCCTCTCTCACCTTTGCTAGTCTTCCCTGATCTATAAATTAGGGTTGGTTTTGAGCTCTAATTGGTTTTGCGGCCACACATACACATGCTGGATTTAATAGAAAGCCGGTACCTTTAGCTGAACTTAGCAGTTCCTTTGGCATTTGGTTCTTAGATGGGGGAACTGAAGAAGCTAGTGGATGAGGGTAAAATAAAGTACATCGGTTTGTCTGAAGCCTCTGCCTCAACTATCAGAAGAGCGCATGCTGTTCATCCTATTACTGCAGTGCAGTTAGAATGGTCCTTGTGGTCGAGAGACGTGGAAGAAGAAGTCGTCCCCACCTGTAGGTATCCAGTTTTCATCCTCTTTTCTTGTTACATCATCCATCAAATCATGTAACTCTTCTCTTTTCTTATTTGAGAATGAAGTTCAGAAGAACTAGGCAAATGCTGTTTCTAATTGTTTTATTTGCTGTCTTGAAATTTTGCTCATATAATTTTAGAATATCAAATAGAGTTTTACGCGCTTTCTCTTTAGAGAATCAAATCAGGTAATGTCTTCTCTTTTCCTTCATCAGGGAGCTTGGGATAGGGATTGTTGCTTACAGTCCTCTGGGACGAGGCTTTTTCGCTTCTGGACCAAAGCTTCTTGATAACATAGAGAACAATGACTACAGGAAGGCAAGTACATAGGCTTTGTATACCTTCTTTGATTTATGGACCTTAAATACACTGTAGGTAATCAAAACAGACTCACTGTTTATCTGCTCAAATTCTGTTTCTTGTTGCAGACTCTACCAAGATTCCAACCGGATAACTTAGTCCATAACAAGATTCTCTATGAGAAAGTTTGTGCAATGTCGGAGAAGAAAGGATGCACTCCTGCACAACTAGCCCTCGCGTGGCTTCACCACCAAGGAGACGATGTTTGCCCCATCCCAGGAACTACCAAGATCGAAAATCTCAATCAGAACATTGGAGCTTTATCTGTGAAACTCACTCCCGAAGAGATGCTTGAGCTAGAGACCATTGGCCACCCAGATTCTGTGAAAGGAGAAAGATTCAGTAACATGGTGCCCAACTTTAAGAACTCGGACACTCCACCATTGTCTTCTTGGAAAGCCGCTTAAACGCCACCTGAAAGTTTCTCGGGATATGGTGGTTTATTGGCATCGATGTGGTGTAACTTATGACAGACAAGTCGAGGTAGTTATATGTAAAAGTGTTGTGGTGTTATGTTGCATCTTCGTGAGTTCCACCTATGCATGACTGATGAACCGTCTTCAGTCTCTCAGGGTTTACACACCTTTAAAGGATAAAATATGCATATGATTCAGGAGTTCACCAACTTATCTACAAGACTTTGAAATATTTTCTCAGTAATTTAAGCATATTTCTCTGAAAACTCAACGAATCATTCAAGTGATAACACATTGTGATAACTCAAATGTTAAAATGATTATCAACTTTTTAAAAATGATTATCGATGAATATATAAAGAATTTTGAATATTCAACTTTAAGATTTTTTATTATTACTATTCGGAATAGTTCTAGACATATTATCTGAATCCAAAAATCCCAACTAGACCCAAAATAAGTCGAACTGAAACCAATCCAAAATTTTATAGATACATATATGGATTTGAAATTCTTCTATCTAAATATCCGCACCCGAAAAAAACTGATCCAAATTCAATAAGAACTCATTTGACTTATTATATTTCTTTTATTTTAAGTGATTTTTTTTTCTTTGAAACCATGTTCATTTTTTGGTAACACAAACATCTAAACCACTAGACAATGAGTGACTGATTGTTCTATGAAACTATGTCCAACTGCAAAACAATACAGCAAATCCAGCTTTTTATTTTAAAATGTTTAAAACGATACCAATATCCAACTTTTTTTTTGTTATTGCTTCTTCTCTTTTTGGTTTGGTCATCATTATTCATTACCATTTTGTTCACCAACCCAACTCCACCAACCTCTCCCCTCAATTCAAAACTCTCTCTCTCTCTACAAAAAGAGTCAGAGAGAGAGCAAGAAGTGATTGAGCGAAATCAAATGGCGGAAGCTTGCGGAGTGAAGAGAATGAAGCTGGGAAGCCAAGGCCTCGAGGTCTCTGCACAAGGCCTCGGTTGCATGGGCCTCTCCTCCTTCTACGGTGCTCCCAAGCCCGAAACCGACGCCATCGCTCTTCTCCACCACGCAATTGACTCCGGCGTCACTTTCCTTGACACCTCCGACATCTACGGTCCTGAGACCAACGAGCTGCTCCTGGGAAAGGTTCGATCTTTTTGCTAATCGAGACGAGATTGTTCTCCCTTTGATTCTTTAGCTCATTGTTTGAAACTCTGTCAGGCTCTGAAGAATGGGTTTAGGGAAAAAATAGAGCTTGCGACCAAGTTCGGGATCAGCTATGCAGAGGGGAAGAGAGAGATAAAGGGAGACCCTTTGTATGTTAGAGCTGCTTGCGAGGCTAGTTTGAAGAGGCTTGATGTGGACTGCATTGATCTTTATTACCAGCATCGGATTGATACTCGTGTCCCTATTGAAATCACTGTAAGCCCTTCTTCTTACTTACTCTCAAATGAAATGGAAAGTTATATGGTTTCACTACTCCAAGGATGCTCAAGCTCTTCATCTCAGTGAACTTGGGATGATAGTGACGAAAATGATAGAATCTTAGTTAGATGTTGTATGCTAATTCATTAAGAAGCAATGTCTGGTGTGAATTGATCTTCAACTGAGAATAATCTTTGACAGAGCAACCAAAACTCTGATGAGTAGTACTAATAAGTCTTTGAAGGAACAACTTGAAGTTTGAGATATGCATTTTAACATGATGATTGAGAAAACTAATGTTATGTTGCTTGTGTGGTTTTTGGTTGCTTTATAATCTTTTATTGTTGAACTTGTTGTTTTGGTGACTCTATTTTCAAAGATGGGGGAACTGAAGAAGCTAGTTGAAGAAGGTAAAATAAAATACATCGGTTTATCTGAAGCCTCTGCCTCAACTATCAGAAGAGCACATGCTGTTCACCCGATCACTGCAGTGCAGTTAGAATGGTCTTTGTGGTCGAGAGACGTGGAAGAAGATATCATCCCAACCTGCAGGTAAGAGAGTCAATGCAGATTTGGTCCTTATTTTCTTGGTGTGCACTATCCATCTACGTCTAATATGAACTTCTCTTTCCTTTCTTCAGGGAGCTTGGGATTGGCATTGTTGCTTACAGTCCTTTGGGACGAGGTTTCTTTGCATCAGGACCTAAGCTTGTTGAGAAGCTTGACAAGAACGACTTCAGAAAGGCAAGTTACAACGGGTTTCGTATTGACTTGTTGATTCATCAAACTTATAGGTAAGCTGACGATGTGACTATATATTTGCTCAAATATGTTTCTTGTTGCAGACTCTACCAAGATTCCAACAGGAAAACTTGGACCACAACAAGATTCTGTATGAGAAAGTTTGTGCAATGTCTGACAAGAAAGGGTGCACTCCGGGACAACTAGCCCTCGCGTGGGTTCACCATCAGGGAGATGATGTTTGCCCCATCCCAGGAACCACAAAGATCGAAAACCTCAAACTGAACATTGGAGCTTTATCAGTGAAACTTACTCCCGAAGAGATGCTTGAGCTCGAAACCATTGTCCAAGCAGAGTCTGTGAAAGGAGAGAGATACGGTAACATGTTGGCCACTTTCAAGAACTCGGACACTCCACCGCTGTCTTCTTGGGAAACTGCTTAAACCAGTTGAGTGGCGTGTGCATTACAGTGAAGCAATCTTAACTTGTGTCAGTGAGATGAAGGCTCTGGGATTGATTATATCATTTCCAGGGAAACCCAAATATTGTTGTTAATGCATTGGAAAATAAATCATGTATAGAGTTCCCCAAGTGAAAACTTCAATCTACCATTTCCATACATTGTGACCAAACTCTATAAATAAACTTCTGTTCTAATTCAAAACTTCAGAGTAGGTTGCTGGTGCCGCTTTTAAAACCATCAAGGCAAAGAATGAATGACAAATATGTTGGAATTGAGACATAAATAGTCACAACACAAGCAAAGACAAGCTGAATCATGTGACAGGTAATAAGAGCATACAGTAAATACTGAAATGGCTATGAAGATTGAAGACAAAACCTTACAGAGATGAGTTCTTAATACAAACGAAAATAACTCTCATCTAGAACATCAGAAACAGCTTATCTATACAACCAAATCTACCACGGATCTGTGCAATGAATTCATATATTGAATTGACAACCTAAACATTTTCACACCGGAAAAAAAAACAATCAGTTTTGAGACATGAAAGGGTTTTTGGCTAGCCAGCGGTTAACCCTTTCCGCAGAACAATTAGCCGACAGCACAAAGGGATCCACAAGATACCATATTTGTTCAATCTTGTGTTTCGCAGTTGATAACCCCTTTCAGTCCAGGTCACATCAAGCAAGTGCCATTTTTTTCGTTTTTTCTTGTGCTTATTTCTTCTAGCATTTGGTCAAAATCAAGTGTTTCCTGACTTTCCTCCTCCATCAGTTTCTTGGCTCTTGCTTCAGATGGATGCCCGAAGGAATGATATAACATCTCGGCTGAGAGACATAAAAAACGTTCTTTTAAACATCAAATGTGAAGAAAACCAAACTATTTAAGGGTCTCATCCAAAACACAGAGTAAACGCAAGATTGCTAACCTGTCGTGTACTCGTCATTAACCTGTTTGCAAGATCATTGTTAATCGAAACAGGAAGTGGTGGCATCCGGCTGATGATACCAGGCATTTCCTTCATGCTGCAGCAATGATAAGTAAGGGTTTAGCAAATCAAGCTTTTAAACAGACAAGGAGAAGAATAACATGTATCATTAGTGGTGTGCTAATGGATCCACATACTCATTCAGGATGGAACTGATGTTATTTCTTGCCAGATGAAAAAGGCTAATGTTATCCTGTGGCTGTATGCAGAAAACATAATATAAGGACAGGAAATTTCAATGAGAAAGGACTACAGAACAATAAGTTGCATTGGATAAATGCTGCATTTGAAAGAAATATGATCGATGATCTTTTTTAGTCAATTTTCTGCGCATGGCAATCTTTTTCTATCAGCCAGCATTTGGATCAGATTCACCCACGTACGTTTGCGAAAACATAAAAATGCATATCAATCACCTTGGACACAGAAAGGTTTGAAGAAATTTGACTGAAAGCTTGAGCATTCTGCCGTAAAAGCTCCATGACTGCATCACTTGAACCTAAGAAATCAAGAGTTTGATAAGTATATGAATATGTAACAGCTGAGGGAATAATCCTTCTTTACAGAAATATCCTTTCAGGACGGAGAGAAGAAACTGTGACCCAAATAGCACTAACCTTCAAAAGGCATTCGTGCACTTTGGCACATATGGTTCATGACATATGTAGAATTTTGTTGTGGCACGGTGGAGAAGATGTTCAGTTTTGGGGGTAAATCCACAACCTTAATCAATTAAAAAAAATCAGTTAGTTGTATGTTGGGTCTCTCAAGGAAAACAACTTTGTAGCTGTTTGAACAAATAGGCCATCTACCCTTATATGTTTACTTAGTTACAGAAGAATATATACTCTAGGGTTTAGTTAAGCAAACATACCTTTCTATAGCTAACCTTCGTGCCGGCACTGTGTTCTTCCCCTTTTCTCCGTTTTTGCTGTAAAAAAATGGATTCTATTCTTAGCCAGGAAACTTTAAGGTCACTATGTTATATAGTTGAAATCACAACAAACTCTCAGTTGTTATAAACGTCAAAAATTAGTTATGTTGAAACTTTCTGTTTGAAAGAGATAAAAACGTTTGATCATTTCTTCAGTCCAACTTCATAGAAGAAAATATGACAGGATACATGTCAAAATCAATTTCAGAAATTTAAAAAGCAGTTATGTAGAGACGGTGTGGTTAAGCTGATAACGTCATATTCAGCACTACAACTTGTTTAGCTAATTTTCCCCAATTTATTGTGTTAATTAAGTGAATCGAACATCACACTGTAAGCCATAAGTACAAATACTATCTTTCATCAAAGGCTACATGTCCAAATCAATTTCAGAAAGTTCGAAAAGACCAAGGATTATCTTGACATCTTCCATAAAGCGCTATTCGTTTCAAGGTAACTACAGAAATCAAATTAAAGTTATCGTCTTAGGGTCAAATCAAGTTCCAACATGAATCAAGAGCTAACAGAAAGCCAGATCTATCGTCAGCAACACTTGTCATTTCTCTCTTTTCACACCCTTAACCATATACATTAGACAAAGCTTTATGATATGGATGGTAGGGTGTCTTTTGATCAATATGGCAAAAGAACTTTAAGGCTACCTTAAACATAACTTTTCATATAGGACTTTATCTTTACCCAAAGTAGCATCACCATATTGGTTACCTTAAACTTTGCATGTGCATTTATAGTTATAGAAATATATCTCCCTCGCACCACTATTTTCATGACAGCCACATACAGTATAACTACTGAATGTATTTTTTTTTTTTCCTTTCTTTCATCTAACAGGCAAAAGTACACTGCCAAGAACTCACGTATACGAACAAGTATGCAAGCGACACACTGAGACCTAATGTTAGGAGCTTACCGTCATCCATTTACACCTCATTGCAACATCCCGTACACTTTTATCTGGTAAAGTTGATGCGATCTTTACATACTTGGTAACTTGTGGTTCATCTTTAAATCTACAAAAAAGGCAAGATGCAACAAAAAAAAATCAGCCAGCTTTCCTAGAAAACTAATATATTTATAAGAACCTGAATTGGGTTATGACTATCTGCAATTACGGTTCACGAGAGACCAAAGGCAAAACCTTTTTATTACATCTACATCCTTAAACCATCAAACATAACAAAAAAAAAAAAACTACATATTGTGTGACACTGCTTCTCAAAAAGATATTTATATTTAATCCACTTACTTTGCGAGACCTTTCTCTAATATATACTGCTCCTCGACAGACCACTCGACAGCCAAAGAAGCTTCGTGTTTGAGCTTAGCCGGAGAAGTTACAGTAAAGTGGAATCCTGAGGAAGCAGTCGTGCTCGAATTCGCCGGATATACTAAACCGGTCGTGCTGGTGCTCGGTACGCGGTAATTATCCATCGGAATCATTCCCGCCCCGGTTTAGCTGGTTTAATTTCTGAGCCTAAGAAGCACGCCTAGAGAAATGTTCGATTTAGGGGGTTTTAGCAATTCAGAATTACAAAAGAAGAAGAATTTGATTAAAAATCATGGAAACCCACCTCGGATTTAGCCAAGAAATAAGATGGTTAGACCTCGCCGGAGCCAAAACCCTAAACCCCCAACGATTGGTTCTGCAAATAGAGAGATGAGATCGTGAAGCAACACGACATAACACCCCCGAGAGATCGCTAAGCGAGAGATAGAGAGGTGGAGATTAAGAGACGTGATTTCAGCTAGATGCGAACTTCGAATTTCAGAATCCAGCGAGGAGAGAGAGAGAGAGAGAGAGAGAGAGAGAGAGAGAGAGAGAGGTGGTTTTGTGAGACAAATCCTCTGATGCCCCTAAATGTCAAAATCCAATCTCTGAAGGACCTGATCTAATTTCTTTAATAAACTGATTTATTTTTAATGCAGAAATTAAGATGTTTACTATTTTACCCTCTGAAAACTAATCTTAAAGCGTTTCACTTATTCTTTTTTTCCTTCTTTCTCTTTCTATCTCTCCGACGGTTTCTCCTCTCTTCTCTCTTTCTCTCTGCGATTTTTTCTCCTTCTCTTTCTCTCTGCGATTTCTTCTTTTTTTTTTTCTCTCTGCGACTCCTCTTTTTCTTCATTCTTCTTGTTTATTCTTCTATATTCTTTTCTATCAAATCAAATCTGCATTTTTCGGTTAACCCTAGATCTAGAAACTAAAAGAGAACAACTGGCGCAGAAATTTCGCCTAATTTCATCGCGAAGAAGGTGACGGAAACGGAAAAGAGAAGGTGGCGACTCTACCTGAGCTTGTTATGCAGCAGTTGAACCTAGGGTTATGGATCTACAATCCTAGATCTACAATTCTATTTGGGGTTTTTAGGGTTCTTCATGTTCTGAGTTTGTCTAAATATATTTTAGGGTTCTTAATGTTCTACATTTGAAGGATTCTTGTAGGATTTGTGTTTTTATTCATTTCATCTTCACATTTGGATTCAGTATAAGTTGTTGACTCAGTTGAAGTAGTACTTAGTATTACGTAGTAAAACCAGTAGAACTTATTCGAACTCTGTATAACTAACTCATCAGTAGTACTCGGTAGTATTTAGTGTTACTCTGTATTACTAGTATAACCAGTATAACTTAGTAGAACTTGGTATAACTATGCATGGAGTAATACTTAGTATAACCAGTAAAACTCAGTATAACTACATTCAGTATAACTTAATAATACTCATGAATACTCAGTATACCAGTATAACCAGTATAACGAGTATTACTAGTATAACGAGTATTACTAGTATAACCAAGATAACGAGTATTACTAAGATAACCAAGATAACTTAGTATAACCAAGATAACGAGTATTACTAGTATAACCAAGTATAACTGGGTACAACTAAGTAAAACTATACGGTGTAATGTCGTATCCGAAATTTGAAAAATCGAAAATTTGAAATTTTCAAAATTTGAAAATTTGAATTTTGAAATTTTTAATTTAAAAATAAATATTTCGAAAATGTAAAAGGGCAAAATCGGATATTCATATTTCATTAAAGCAATGAGGGTATAGGAGATTTTAGAGACCCATAGGAGATTGTCTTACCACAAATGGGGGCATGGAAGAAGTTGACTCGGTTGTTGTTTTGGTTATTCCTTTTTTTTTTTTTTTTTCTGAGCAGACCCACTTTTATTCCATTGTGGTTTTGCTTTTGTTTTGTTCACTCTTTGAAGAGATGTTTTGGTTTGTTCGTGAATAATTTATTTAATTTTTTACGCAATTTGTGAATAACACAGTCACGTACACTTTGGAACATTTTTATCCATTTTTTTACTACAACTAGGTATTTGAATATGAAATATCTTTCAATGAGATCTGGCATTTTCTATACATCAATATCCATTTATTTATTTTTACCTTCTAAAACCATCTCTAATCGTTCATTTTTATTTATATTTTTTTTTCAAAATAAAATAACCCTATAATAGAATTGTTATTTACATAAATGGTATTCTATTTTAAAGTGAAAAATAAAATTGTGAAAAAAATAAATGAATTACTCTGTTTACAGAATAAATTTACATTTACTTTATTATAAAATAAAACATATAATTGAATTAGACCATTTTTACTTTAAACTCTATTTTAAAATAAAAACATAAAAATAGATTGAAATTGAAAATATTTTAAACCATAAAATTAAATCATATGTAGATATGTCAACTAGGACTGAAGTCCACATCCGGAACCGCCCAGCCATACAACAAAATAGTATATTTGCATCTGTTCTACTTAAATTAGCAGGTTACATATATCCGCAATTAGTATTAATAATAATATAATCATAAAATAATGTAGAATAAGTAATTATAATTAAATTTTTATAAAATTTTTATTATTATTTATAGAAGAATAATTATAACTTTTTGACTTGATTCTATCCATAGTTTGAAAATCGGAGGATTTTTTCCTAATGGTTGTTATCATTAAAGTACCTGCTTATATCCCTTCAACCACACTCTTACTTAGGTTTTAATAAATTGGATATTATCTAGTTACGACATAAGTAGAGTTAATAAAAGTACGAGTTTAAGACTCCGAATTTTTATGCCTTGTCAAATTGGTACAATAAGGAGAGATGCTGAATGCTTTGATATCAGGTATATGAGAAGTATTTAAACACAAATACATGTAGGCCATATACTGAACTGTTAACTAATTACATAAATCGGCTTTGAGTATATCATATTTCCTTAGCATGTCTAACATGCTCTTTGCTTCTTCTTCCTTTTTTGAATTTTTGGTGGAATGATGGAAATTAGAATGGAAGGGAAAATAGAAAATCTTGATCGAGCACAATGTTCTGACACCAATTCATAGTGATGAACTCAATCAAAAGCTTTAGAACATAGTGAGAATAATAAGACTTTGTTTCTGCAAATTAAGGAAAAAGAACGTGAGTTACTTTGTTCCTATAATAATCTCCATAAAACAAACAAAGTCATTTGTTATTTGCTGAAATAAAATAAATAATTAAAGGAATTGGTCTAAACCACAAGTGTCTGTACAATAAGTTCGGTTTTGTCACTCGGTTTGGTCTTTGATTCAACACTTAACCATGCGCTGACTCATCATTAAACTAAACCCTAATTCTTATATACTCTGCACTCTGTGAGGTGGTTCAAACTTGAAGATTCGTGGTGGGTTTTCTGCATCTCTGCTTAGGTTTAGATATATCAGATTCGTTGAATAACTATAGGAGCTACGTGGTGAGTCGTTTGTTTTTGTTTCCCTGAGGTGTTCTTTTTGTTTTCGCTTTCGATTTGGCTTTCACCCGCTTTATTTGTTATGATCGGGTAAGATTAGATCCTCTTTTCTTTGTTGTTTTAGTTGTTTTTAACATTGATTTTATGTGTATGTTTTGTGTGGTGAGTTTTTATAATTTTTGTAGAGCGAAGCATAAAAGAAATTGTGTGTGTGTGGTTCCTTTCTTCGTTCAGTTTGCATTAGATTTCTTGCATTGAGTGGACCTGTAATTTTTCAGTTGATCTCTTCGGAGATAGTACAAAAACGCTAAAACTCATGGATGTTAATTATGACGTATGAGAATATTTGTTTGGAGAACTAGCTAGTCATTTAGTTTGCTCATATATATTTCACTACGTTGGAAGTTGATGCTTAATTTCTCTTTAACTTAGAAGACTAGATATATTCATGTACTTTCGCTTTCATGAGTTCGATAATATCTTAGTTATAAATATGTCGAAGTATTGTCTGTCTCTGGTACAACTTAATTGACATGTTTGTGGGAAGGTCACATTTTGTTCGAGGTACAAAAAGCCTAGGAAAAGCGTTTCTGTAGATAAAATGGAGGATCATAAGCCGACGAGTTTCACGTTTGAGATAGATAACTTCTTTGAGAAGGAAGCTATGATTTCATCCCCAACATTCTCAAGTGGCGGCTGCCAATGGTAAATGAAACATTTCATATGTGTTTTTGATATTTTACTCGTTGTCTAAATTCAAAGAAAAAAAAACGTTAAGTTCAATCTATTTCTACATTTTTTATTCAGGTATGCAAGGGTTTATCCCAAAGGAAGTGGTAATATTAAAGACCACTTGGCTCTATACCTCTGCGTTGCGAATTCTGGGTCATTGCAACTTGGATGGAAAAGGCGAGCTAAATATTCCATTGTTCTGTTGAACCAATCCGGCAAAGAAATCCACAAAATAACTGGTAAGTTAACTAATCAGACACAAGGCCTGATCCGAGATTTTAGGTGCCACAAACATTTAGTAAGAAAATTTATTAAAATTTCATATATACAGAATCTTGCCAAGTGTTCTGCGCTCAGGTCACGGCATGGGGAAGTGCAAAGGCCTTGACTCTTATAAAGCTTCAAGAAAAAGGGTTTCTGGAGAAGAACAAACTGATAGTTAAAGTCCAAGTCCAAGTACTTGAAGTTGTTAATGAGGCAGAAGTAACTGGGAACGAGACTATGGATGTTGGTGGTTTCCAAGTTCTTTATTCTCAGGTGTGATTATGCATTTCCTTCTTGTTGCTGTTTATTCCATTTTTTGGATTAGTTATAAGAAGTTCCTGCTTGACAGGCTATTCAAGTAAGTTGGATTTTCGTGAGGCATCCGGACTTTGCTTTGAATTTCAAACCAAAGAGCCACTCGGTGAAGACCACATACATGAATCTCCTCCTCAAGCTCATCGAGAAACTGGACAAGCCTCCACATAGCTTCTCTGAGACTGAGCTAAGCAACACTCGCACCGAGTTGGTGGATTTAACAGAGACAGGGTTCAAGCTAGACTGGTTGAAGGAAAAGAAAACAGTCGATGCTTCCCGTATCAAAAAACTTGAGCAACACAACAAGAATCTCATAGCTGAACTGAACAAGGAGAAGACCAAATCTGCATGGTTGGAGCATACGGTGTCAATTCTCAAAACTAAGAAAAACAAGAAGCTGAAATTAAGCCCTAACTAATTCTCCTGCAAATTTGGGATTTTTTTTCTTTTCGTTTATCTTAGAGCTGAAGATCAAATCTTGTTGATGTTAAAACTCGACTCCTTTTTAAAAAAACTATAGATGAAGAATTATGCAAATGGTGATTGTTTTAATTATGCAAATAGGTGATCGTCTTGCGATTAATCGATCCCATGGGTACTGAATGATCGATCTGACTGTGGAAGACTCAAAAGAAACATAAGACTCGAAAAAACATTAACCACTGAGAACCCCAAATCTCAAATACTAAAAAGAGCCTAAATATCCAAATCACAGTGACATTTGTTGCAACCAATGAAAACCCCAAATCTCAAATACTAAAAGGATCCTAAATAAAGCCCTCATTATTTGTCCCATAAGTTTTAGTAATCTCTAAGCAGAAGGTCAAATCTTGTGGATGGAAAAAATGACTATATAGGAACCTTTTCCATCATATATATGTGAAAACAATCACTATATTTGATACAAACAGTATACATGCACTGCTTCAACAAAACAATGAGGCGGTTTCTTTTTGTTTTTGATTTCTTACTTAAGATTCTGTCTTCATTACTCTAGAGAAGGAAAAAGCTTTCTAACCTTCTAAACACTCCACACAACACAAAAAAAAAAAAAAATCAATTGAGCAGATAACTGTAATATGTATGTAAGTACCTATAGTTTTTTTTTTATCATTTACAAATCTACCTGCTGGTCATACATATGTCATGATCTGCATGGACTCCATTTCTCGCGGGCTTCCCAATATGTAAAGCAAGCTTTGCTGCTGGTTTACAAAACTATCCTCTGCATTGATCAAGTTTGGTTTTGTTCAGTCCTATTCGGACTACTCTCTTTTCACCTGTACGAAAGGTTTGATAAAGGGCCTTTACTCGACGATCCTAAAAGATGTCGACATCTGGTTGGTCAGTTAGTTTATCTTACAGTAACAAGACCTGACCTGTGTTATAATATACATATACTTGAATTATCAGTGTATGTAGATGCCGATTGGAGCTCATGTCCTCTCACACGTCGGTCCATCAGTGCTTATGTAGTTCTACTTGGTTATTCTCCAATCTCTTGGAAAACGAAAAAGCAAAAAACAGTCACTTATTCTTATGCTGAAGCTGAATACAAGACCATGGCAGCTGCTAAAAAGGAGATCAAGTGGATCGTACGTTGATGGCTGACCTAGACATAAAAGTTACCAAGCCAGTTTCATTTTACTGTGATAGTAAGGCAGCTATTCACATAGCAGCTAACCCAATGTTTCATGAAGGCACCAAACACGTTGAGCGTGATTGTCATAGTGTTCGTTACGCAGTTCGAGATGGTCTGACTGCAACACATCATGTTCATAGGAAAGATCAGATAGCGGACATACCTACTAAAGCTTTGGGACGTCCACAGTTTCAGTTCTTAGCAATCATGCATTTATGATTATGCTATGGTTCATGAACTTCTGACTGAAACCTCCTCTTATACAGAACAAGTAATTGCTGCGTTGACTAGTTTTTTGGCAGAGACAATACTCTGTTTTGGGCACTAAGACGTATTATGATACAGTAAAACCAATACTCAATATAGAACTCAATACTCGATCCAATGTATATTACAACAAAGAACCGATCCTACCACGCCAAGAGCGTACAAGAAGAAACGGCTCAATAACGATGATAAGATGAACACACTCAGTTTACAGAGAGATTAAGAAAAGTTCACTCAATTTCTGGATCTAAAAATGACTCTCTCTCTCTCTGTTTTATTCCTTCTTCTGCTCTTCGTCGTAACAAACTCCAACCGAGTCTTCACAACTCCACTCTTTGATCCACACGTGTTACTCTTCACACTCTTCTTATTAGCTTCCACGTGTCTCCCCCTTTCTATATCATATTATGGTCATTCAAGTGATCACGGCTACACTGAATCCAATCATACTCTTTTCTTTGGAGTTTATAATTATAGAGGATCATATGAGCATGAGGAAAGTTGTTGTACCTTCTGAATTGTTGATTACATTGAATCCAATCCTACCCTTCAGACAAGTTGCACCTTCTCCATTCAAATCATCATCTGTTGCAAAAGGTAGAGAACAACTATAGTTTATTGATCTAAGAAAGTAGCAAAACCTCACTTCTTTTTTTGGGCAGCAAAAAGTGACTCTTTCCCGCTCATCTCCGACCGTTTTAAGCCTCTTTCTAGTCCTTATTACAGTGTTAGTGACAAACTTTCCCTCTCTTATACACACACATTCTTTGAAGCTTCAATGGCGACAGAGTACGAGCGCAAAAGACTAGAGAACATAAGACGGAACGATGAGATGATGGCTTCTCTCAACGTCCATGCCGCCAAAGCTTCTCTTCTCTCCTCCTCATCAACCAAACGCTCCCGTGACAATTCCAAACCATTAAAGAAGAAGAAAGCTTGCCTTTTCGTACTCGTCCCGCGAATAAACCAGATCAAAAACCCTCTTTTCAACATCCATCAACCTGATTAGACCATTAAAGAACGAAGAAAGCATACCTCTCTCAGAGACCAAACGATGAGCAAAGCTTCTACTTTGGTGCTGGAGAAGGGATGTTCAATGTATGGGATCTCCGAGCAGGGAAGTCAGTTTTTGACTGGGAATTACATAAATACAGGATATACACTGTTGACTTCAACCCGCAGAACCCGCATCTCATGGCTACAAGTTCTCAGGATCGTACCGCTTGCCTTTGGGACTTGAGAACCATGGGAGCCAAGAAACCAAAAGCACTGACTACATTGAATCATGCCAAGGCTGTGTACTCTGCTTACTTCTCACCTTCTGGCCTCTCGCTTGCAATTACGAGGTAATCTTGTTTTTGTTTCTCTCTCCTAAGACTGTTTCAATACATCTCTGAGGTTTTGTTTTTCCTTGTGTAGCCGTGACAACTATGTTGGTGTTCTAAGTGGTGCTAACTTTGAGGATACTTCCATGATATATCACTGTAATAACACTGTTCGTTCTATCTCTAATTTCAGGTATGCTTTTTTGCATCTTATAATAATTTGTTTTTTTTTTTGAATCTCTTTTCAGCATATTGTATTACTTTTATTTGTCTTTTGTTGCAGGGGAGTATGGGGGTGGGATGATTCATATATCTTTGTCGGCAATGTAGCAAAAGGAATCGGCGTCAATCAGACAAAAGGAATTGATGTGATCTCCACGAAACTAAAGCGAACAGTGAAGAAACTGCAGACCCCGCTTTTGAAAGAGGTTATGAGCAGACTCCATTGCCATCCTCTTAATGTTGGGATGCTCGCAGGTTCCACAGCTGGAGGACATGTCTATGTTTGGACCACGAAGTAGCATACACTTTAACCATTCTCAAGTCACTGCTTATTAGCATGAGGTTCTGTGTTGTGTTGTTTTGGAGCATTTCTTGAAGGTTTCTTTGTCTTCCACAACAATCTCTGAGAAAAATCGCAAGTGTCTCTTTCATCTCCACTAGCTTTTTGTGAGACTTGGTACATCTCGCTCTTCTTTTTTTTTTCTCAAACTTTCTGTTCAGCTGCTTGACTCCAGTTGTGATTGACTCCAAGAAGTTAACAGTTACTAACTTACTGCCATAAACTATCTCCGTAACTGGCGTTTAAAATTTTTTTGAGATGTCTCCAGCTGCAATGTGTAAAACAGAGAACCACACTGAAACGACAAAAAAAAAAGTAAAGAGAGAATTGAGTAAGCAAACATTTACTGGGAGTAAAGTAGGTATAGCAAGCCAATTAGACACCAAAAACTTCAAACAGAAGTAATATACGTAATTAAACAGAAGAAAGCCACCGATGCAGTTTAGAAATTTTGAAACCAAACAGAAGTAATATGACTCTTATTTCTCTTGTCCTGCTAATAACACAAAAAGACCTCACAGGAAAACCAAATGTAACTGGTCCCAGATCAATAACATTTATTCTACAAATGCTATCAAATAAGAATGTCCATTCCGACAAAGTCCTGATAATGGCATGGAGTAAGTACCAGATAAGTACCTGAATAGACTTACACGGTTTCTAATAAAAGTACAGGGAACAAGTGATTTTTTTTTTGAATATCTAAAGACTTACAACACGATAAAAAGATTTTTTGTGAAACATCCCGGTTTCGTTTTTGATATATCTAGAATAATGTAAGAGAAGTTATGTAGTCACTTGTGTTAATAAAGTGTATTTTTCTGTAAAATATCTAGAAAAAACTTCAGAGTTACGTGTGCTTGATCTAGAATAATGGAAGGACAAATGACCTATCAGGAAGTGATTCGTGATATCGTGCGAGTGAAGTAAAGAAGGACAAAAGATCATGTGGTGATTGTCTCGATAGTAAACAAATGTTTCGAGCTCCGAAAAATTAACACACCATCCATCGGACAGAATGGAGTTCATAGACCGAATGAATGGACGTGGGAAGCCGGTTAGTAGTGAACGGTTGGGGCATTTTAATATTTTTTTTTGTTCTACATATTTTAATGTGAATGGCAAAAAAATACAGTCCAATGCAGGGATTGCATTTATCTGCATTTCTTACGTGTTTCATTCAAACATGTTAATCACAATCGTAAGTTTTTTCTTTTTTTTTTTGAACGATGACAATCGTAAGTTGCAGTCGTATGTCACAAGTTTCAGGATCTACGACAACAAAACAGACAACATTTTGGTTGCATGTCACAGATTGCTGCTGACATCCAAAATAAACATAGCCTATATCTTGACTATTCAGATTCATCCACTGTATAATTGGAAGAAAAAATATGCTATAACCCAAACAGAAAAAAAACACTTTAAGGAAGTCAAAGGATAGCCCTTTTTCAAAAAAAAAAGTAAGTCAAATGATGTAATTCAGGCCTTTGTATAAAAATCAATAAAATATAAAAATACCAAACTAAGAGCGGATCCAATCAAGAAAAAAAGAAGAGCCGATGAAATCTCGTGTAAAAATGACATAGTGACGTTACTAATATATTACTTTTTTTTGAAACTTAATACACTAATATATTTTTTTTGTAACCTAATACACTAATATATTACTTGCCAAATTTCATATATAAAGTTGAAATTAGCTAGTAGTATTTTTGGGTGCCAACCTTTCATATTACGAAAGATTCGTATATATGGTGGGAGGATGCCTCTTCAATCAAATTTGAGATATTTATTAATTAAACATTCATACTACAACCAACCTAATCAGTTACATGCTTATTTGTATATATCTAATATCTCAACCAAACAAATGTACATGCATGTATACATCTTTCATATTCTATTGAACTTATTTTTTTTTTAAATAATAATTTGCATCGGTTATCAAGTTTTTGGCTGGATCAGGACATCTTTCAAACCAAGAACAAGAAATGATCTATAGAAATAGAAGCAGATTATGGGACATAAGGGCTAAACGGTAGTTTTCCAGCAAACTCACGGGGAGCGTTAATGGAACATAAAACACAAATAATAGTTAAAAAACAATCACGAGCATGTCTTTGCAGAGAGACGGCATACAGAAATAGGAGAAGGCATCTTTTAATATTGTTAAGCTATACGAGAAACACAAAAGACAATTAAATAAATCAGAGGAACGATAGCCACATGAAATCAAAAACAAAACCTCTACAGATTTATTATCATGTCTCATATTCTACATTTGAATTTATAGTTCGATGTTTCAGAATGAAACTAACTGATGAAATAAATATTATTCCCTCTATTTCATATTATAATTAATTTTAGTAAAAATGTTTTGTTTCACAATATAAGTAGTTTAATATTTTTTTTAAGTAACTTCAATATTTCAATGTAATTTTTTGTATTTATTGAATACTGTGTGACCAATTAAATTATGTAAACTTTTCTATAATTGGTTGAAATTATATATTAAATGATACTTTTGACAAATATCCATTTTAAAATATTGGAACATTGTTTTAAATATTGGAACTTATAATTTAAATTACCTATAATTTATTTTGAGATGTAGTTACCTATAATTTAAAACAGTGGGAGTATCTAGTAATTATGCAAAATCATCCAACTCTTGCTAAAAACGATAAAACATTATTTTGTTATAAAGACTCCAACTTTATATGAGCCTTAAGTTTTGAAAGTTGAACATCCCAACCAGTGGTAGATCTATAAAGTTTTATAACGAGGGGCAAAATTTTCAAACATTAAAGAATGAAAATATTTAACCTTGTGTCTGGGATTTTATGGGAGGCAAACTTAACCAATCACTCCAAAAAATTAATATAAATAGTAGACAAAATCTCTTTTTTTCTAAAATTCATAGGGGCCAGATGCCTCACCTAGTTAGTTATACATCCGCCACTGATCCCAACAACTATAATACATCTTCAAATAAAAACTATAAAAAGTCTTGAAATTTAATATCCCAACAAATATAATATATCTTAAAATAAAGATATCAAAACAAAAATTTCAAATAAAAATTCCGTTAAAATATGTACGAAGCTGCTAATTAGTTTAGATTCTAACTTCTGAGAACATTTATATTTCAATTCATTTAGAACAAAAGGAATGAAAAAAAAAAGATAATCAAGGTTCGTGTATGTATATTTCAGTTCAAAAAAAAAGGTTCGTGTATGTATACCGCACACACCGTGTATATACACATATGTGCAGACATGCAGTTACGTGCAGTGCATGTACGCATACATCTAATATATTATTATTAATGTTGGAATTTATATGAAAACCTCGAAGACAGGTAACATATATATGATGATAATATGTCAGAGGCGTATCGAGAAAATGTACGATCCACATATTTTTCACATGATCAAGGGTTTGCACAATATCATAAAGAGTCAACCTGTAAATTAGTCAGAGTGGCTAATGTTGTACCGTGCACGTATACGTTATCCAGTTTTTCTCTTTTATCTAATATCTAATGAAACTACTAATTATGAGTGGAAGGATAAAGCAAACTGAATCAAATCCTACAAAAAATAAAACCAAATCAAGCTAAATCGAAATGCATATTGATAACTGAAGATAAAAAATAATATATCTAAGCCACGATATGAAGCCAGACAAGACTTAGAGTACAGTTTGACTTTAGAGATCTTTTTCTTAAAACAAGTTTGACTTTCGAGATTTTAGAAAATGAAATAACTAAAACTTAACCTAATTTAAAATGAAAATAAAACTTAAAACTATGTGCGCTTAAACATCTTCTGCTATTAGCAACCGCATATATTTTATTTGTTTGCCAGTATCATGTAAGTGCATTTCCAAAGGTGGTTAATATTCTTAATTACCTAAGTTTTTAAGATTATGTATAAGTGTAAGTATGCAAAAATATTTATAGTTCAGTATAAATATTTCCAAATACTTTGAAGTGAGTTTCACATAATTTTAAGGTAACCAAAATAATAATTTATTAATATTTATAATCTAATGTTTGAATTTTTTTGTGAGTTTTTTTACATTGAAAGGGCTCTAAGTAAAATTATCTATGATCTCCACGGAAAAATATTTGTTAATCTAATAGAGAATACAATTATTAGAAATATCAAATAGTATATAGTCATGCATTTTCTGCAGTTACAAACATTTTAGCATTAATTTTATCTTTTGAACGTATAAAAACGACCAAGAGTCCAGTACAAACTTAAAAACGGCGTGAACTGACGGGATGGGCAAATTTGTCTATTTAAGAAAAAGCAGTAGTGCTAAATGTTGTGACAAAACTCCTGATTCTTCGAGATTCTACCAATTACAAAACTGATGATATAAAACAAGCGTTTCTTGTTTCTTCTACTTAATTACTTATACGGCTCGTGTAACAATGAACAGTGGCATTTTCTAATTTAATGAGAACTGAACAATTGAAGGCTGAAAAGCATCTTGATTTGTGTACACACACACATGATGATGCCTCTTGGAATATCTCCCTTTACATTTTTTTTTCTCCCTTTACTTATATTCACACGTTCAGTGAAGTTTACTTTCTTTAAGAAAAAAAAGAAAAAAAGTTTACTTTCTTTTTGTATTATTCTCTGTAGTATTATTCTAACATAGTTAAATGTAAATGTTGTTTCTCTAGATATCGAATCAGCGACGATAGTTTGTATCATGGACTGGAAATGACAGCATTTGTCTTTTCCGACGACTACTCTAGAACTAGAATTTTATGGCTCTACATTTAGTTTCACCAGCTTGCCCTTTACAAATCTGTCTCCGTCATCTTCTCTTTCGTTGCCCTTATAACTCTTCAATCTACAACATTTATCTGCTCTCGTGAGCTGCACCTTTCAAACAAGGTAGAACCCCTTAAGGGCCTTAACAGTATACTCTTCACCCTGCGATTTTTCTTGACATAAACGTGAGGTAGAAACCGTTGGTCTGTTAGTCTCGCCAGAGGAAGCTGACGACTGTTTTCCTGTTGGAAGAATGTTTAGGTAGATTTAAAACGACTCCAATTTGTATCATATATATTTTACGCACATCATGCATTATATTATTGTCGATGCAATTAAACATGCATTATTATAGTTTGAATGTATATGTGATGAAGTACAATAGGTGCAGTTGTCATATATTTTTCTTTAATCAAAAAGAATCAGATCAGTGAGTTTGACTTTTGAAGCATATGACAATAATATCTATATATATATATATATATATATATATATATCTATTAAAAAAACTTTATCATTTAATTTGAGAATAACAAATTTTTCGTAAGTAAGTTTTTATATTTTCTTATTTGAAGAAGAGTTTCTTATAAATTTAATCTATTCCACTACATAGCATAAAATAGTTTTTATCACAACATAACACAAAATAGTTTTATCGTATATAGCACACAAAAGAGAATAATTATGAAAATAATATTTATTAAAGAATAGAAAGTTACAAACACTAAACTAATCTTAATAAACATACATTTAATACCAATAGATATTTTAAAATATTTATTTAAAAATAAAATAAATATTAATACCCAAAAATTTATATCCTAAGCTCTAAATCTTAGATATTAAAAAATCTAGACCCTAAACTTTCACTCCCAAAAATTAAACTCTAATTCATTTAAACTCTAAATCATTACTATTTAAACATATGCACAAATTAATCTTTATATTCTTAACTAGATGCTTTTTTATGATCAACATCCTTTACTGGATGCTATTTTATCATTTTATGCATTATTTTGAAACAACACATTCTTTTATCGTTATCCTATGTATTTATCTATAATTTTATCTTTGTCTTGTATTTATATTTTTATATTTTATTTTTTATTATTTAAATGATTAATTAAGAAAATGTTTCAGAAATTATCTGTGGAAAAGATCATATATATTGGGCGAAATATGAAAATATTATAACTTATATTTTAAGTTTTAACTGATAACCGTTAAAATAACAATATGAATGAAAAAATAATAATAAAAGGAACAGTGATAGAACTTAAGATAAATATTTGGTTATTTAACGTTTCTTCAAAATTTGATAAAAATAAATTTATTTTATTACTTACATAAAGAAATGACAAGAACCATATATAAAAAAAAAATATCTAATTGGTTAAAATTTTGAAGAATATAATGGACTTCCACTAGAAAACATATTATTTTCGAGGATCATATCTGGTGGAAATTCATCTGGAATGCCTGTTCCAACGGATTTCCAATAAACGGTTTTGATGGTCTTCTTCATAAAAAAAGGAATACATCGAGAACTTGTCGTGAGACACTGATGAATTCCCAGAGACCATTTTTCTGATGAAAGGAGTTGTTGAAAGTCAGGATCCATCAAAAATTATTCGCGTTGATTTCCAACGAAATTATATATATATATATATATATATATATATATATATAATTCAGTTGAATTATATATTTTTATGAAAAGTTGTAAATAATTAAAACTTCTAATTTAAAATAATAAAGTAAAATAATTTAACATTTATAAAAACCCAAAATTTAGAAGTAAGTAAGAATGAAAACATATAAAAGTCGCCAAAATGAATCTTTTTTTTTTGCGATACGGCAGGCAGATTCAGTGTTCTGAGCCATGTTTGATGCATTTTCCTCTTGAACCTCTTTGTTTGATTTCTCCAACAATTTCCAATGGATTCTTGACGAATTTCAACAGATTGTATTTTGTCGATTTGTTGTAGGAAATTCATCAAAAAATCAGTCAAAAATTATCATATTTTCTTATAGTGTCATTATTTCTATTCATTCATTTGGTCACCGTTGAGAGCCTGTATTCAAGCATTGGCTCAGGGTATGTATTTTATTTAGCATGTGATCTTTTGAAATTTGGACTTTTTATCATCATTTATACAATTTACATACGGAAAGCATTTGAACATGGATTTATATTAATTATTGTTCTTGTGTATCTAGTCGTTGCTGTAAAAAAGAAGAGAGTACCTATAAGGTAACAACAAGCCTCCGTTACGAATTTAAGTTTTATATTTCTAGCAAGCTAGCAGCCATGAAAAGAAAAATAACTAACCAATAAGTTAGTGTCACCAGAAAATGATGAGTTATTAAATTTGAATATATAAAAAACAAAGAAACAAGATAACACAATTTTTAGAACACACAGATTGGAGGAGCTGTGGAGACAAAAGCAAAGGCCGTGAATTGGTGCATGTGAGCACTAAAAGAGATGTTACAATCACTGCCCATTGACAAAATATAGACCCAATCACATGTCTCATCCGTTTTTACATGCACAACACACACACATACATTCACTATATGTATGTATTTGTTTTCTCTTGGAAGAACGCTACGCAACACGACAAAATGTCACCCAAGAAACTGTCGAGGTTTGCTCATCATTTAAAAAATCGATTTAGTAATTACAAACTAATTGACTAGGTTGAGATCCTCCATGAAAGATTTATTCAAGTTAACAATTGATGTAACTTATAATGGACAAACGAAAATATCTGAAATTCTCGACTAATTGAACATATAATTAGATATAGTTCGGATCAGGTTTTTGATCTTTTGCACGAGTTTTGTAGTTTTTAGCGCTACCCCTAATAGCGGGCAACCATAAGGTAAAAGTTATGCCCTCTAAGAGTTAAGTCCACGATACAATTGATAGTCTTTGTTCTTCTTCTCTCTTTTCTATTAAATTCTCTCTTTTTCCTTCTAAATTCTGATCACTGGTTGTTGTCGCTGCGATTGCACACCAAATATAGCCACTGGAGATTCATATCATTTATTCTCGTCAAGTGTCTTCTAAAATACTTAAAAACAACTACGAGTAGGTATACCGAATAAAACTTCAGGATTATCTAATGCATGGATTCAAGTTTGTTGCAAAAGATTTGCTCTCCAAAAGAGAGTTAAATTATACGGTATGGGTCTCGCCATAAAGGATATTAACTTCTCAGCGATTTATGAAATTCCTAAAGAAACTAATCGGCCGGCCGTTTGAGGACAGTAATGAACTAATGATAGATGTATATAGACCATAAGACATTTATCTGGTAAACATGATGACACATCACCTCATTTTCAGTTGTCCCACTTTATGTTGCATACATATACATAACACTTTATCATATATAAGTATGTGTTTATTAAATATGCATTTTGTATGCGAGTAGATGTAATGCAACATGAAAGGTATATGTGTTTATCCGAACAGGTGCCCTTTGTTGTATCTTTGTCTTGGCTTGCTCTAATGGATTTCAAATTTCAACCAACCAAAGTGGATGAGTCTTAACCAACATTTACTCTACACGTGGCAGACATATATCCCCTGAAATTATATGGTTTCATGTCTAAAATAGCAATATCCCCTTCCGAAATGCACATCTAGTAACTTAGTAAGGCCCTATTAGAAATATTTTTTTAGTCAATTTTGGTCATTAGACTATTATTATTTTTACATTATATATGGGAATAATTACAATAGACACTTATAGTTGTTATTCAAAAAATTCACAGTATACGATTCTACATGCATGAATTCATGATGGACAAATATTTATTTTTAGCATATATAACTGTTATTACGATGTGGAAAGATAATGCGGAAACAAATAAATGCAATAAGTAAATGGCACTTAGACTACTCTATTTTTTACTCCAAAATAGAGTGACTCTATAATAGAGTTGAAGTTTGCTACAATGATACTCTATTTTAGAGTAAAAAATAGAGTGATGAACAAATAAAAAACAACTTACTCTATATTTAGAGTAAACCTATTTTTCACTCTATTATAGAGTGAGAAATAGAGTACCATTGGAACATTTTTATTCTAAATTATATTTTAGAGTGAAAAATAGAGTGAGGTTGGAGATGTATTTAGATCTAATATGGTTCACCATTTCAGCTACGTCTATAGGTAAAGATAATTATTTTTCGGGAAGTGATTTTAGATTGATAATAAAATTATAATCACAAGAATATAAATTATATATACGAGTATCTCGTCTCCTAAAACAGTATTGCTGACAGACTTGCGTGCTTAAGTCTAATAAACGTAATTTAAGTAGAATACTACCAGTGTTCCAAAAAAAAAGTAGAATACTACCAAAAAGAAAAAAAAAGGTAGAATACTACAGCCTAATAAACCCTATTGTGTCTGCCCCCAGACCCCATACCAAGAAGATACCCAGCTAACTAATAATTCCGGATTAGATCATATTTAATTAGATATATTTAAGATATATCAATATCGATCGTAACAAAAAATATTTTTACTATGTTAAAGCTATTTTTTGTCTAAGTTAAAGATTTTTTTTTTTTTGTAATTTTGTACTACTATTTATTAATTTGCACAAATTGTATTCTATGAGAAAGGAACCCCTATTTTTATGTAGAATCATTAATAATTTTTTTAGTCAACCAGTAGATTAAATATCTAAATTTGTATGTATTAAAATTACACGTATCTGATACTGATTTTACCCAACTAGTTCCACGAAAACAGTCTTAGGCTTTGGTATAAAAAGTGACTAATAAGGTTGGATGGATATAAACAAAAAAGTAGGATGATTTAAATAATTATTCTTTAGTTTCTGCAGGGATCCATAATACGTACAGAAGTTCATAATATTGTTGTTAGGTAATAATTAAGGATACCTCGATTGCCATCATCAAATTTATTAGAAATATACAACCCAATGATCATAGTCCTATGATATAATCTATATGTAGTGTTTGGCCTAATTATGTTAGTTTATAAGGAAAATAATGTTTTTCTTGATTACATCGCGAAATTCCATCCATGTTAAACTCCCGTGACTCCTTTCTATATTCTTGGACCGCTTCCTTATATAAACCCCAAAAAGCCTATTTCTTTTCATTCAGTCCATAACATCAACACATAACCCAAAGTCTCATCATCTCCGCCTTCTTTCTCTGTGTCAAACATAGAGAAACACATATCATACAAAACAAACAAACAAAAACATGACAACGAGAGAGAGTCAAAGGCTGAGAAGCATCACAATGATGATTCTTGTGGCAGTTCTGGTATGGTCTGTAACTTTACAGACCTGCATTGCTAGAAAAGGAAGGCATTGGCGACACCACCGTAGCAGCTCCTCCTCTTCCTCATCCTTGTCTGATTCCTTGTCCAGCAAGAAACCGAAAAGCCACCACAATAGCCATTCCCATAAGTCAAAACCACAACTAAAAACTCCGCCGCCAAAATCCAGCTCACCTGTCCTGCCACAACCACCACAAGTACAACAACCACCACCATCACCACAAGTACAACCGCCACCACCACCACCACCTCTTCCCCTGCAGCCACTTGAAGGGTCTCAAGAATTCAATGTGCTTGATTTTGGCGCTAAGGGTGATGGCATGAGTGATGACACTGAGGTACAGATTCAAAACATTTCATTATCAAATTAAGAAGTTCAACCTATTGGTTCTTGATTAAATCAAGAATTTAATCTTCGCTTTCATTAACATTCTTTTAGAAAAAAAAAAAAAAACAGAATGTGAATTACAGTTGAGAAGGTAAACACGAGACAGAACAAAAAAAACAGAGCTCACAAAAGTTTTCTCTTTTGTCTGTAAAGTCATTTACTTTTTTTTTCCATTTCAATGTTTTAATTCCGTTAAAACCAAACAAACAAATATAGAGACGTGACAACAAAGTTACTCAAGTTAAGAGGGGACCAGAATATGTGTGATTTTCCTCCACAATTCTGGTTTGCTGTGAGAAAAATAATAATAAAAAAAAGGTTTAACATTATCTGCAGGCGTTTGAAGCGGCATGGGCTTCTGCTTGCAAAGTGGAGGCGTCAACTATGGTCATACCGTCTGACTGTATTTTCCTCGTTGGCCCCATATCCTTCTCGGGTCCTTATTGTCAAGCAAACATTGTATTCCAGGTGAGAGTTACTCATCAAGATTCGAAAACAAAAATGTAAAAGAATGTACCCTTTGGGCTGATAGACGTGTGCCTTTTGTTTTGCTGCAGCTGGATGGGATGATCGTAGCTCCTACGGACTCTGAGTCATGGGGAAGAGGGCTTCTGTGGTGGATAGAGTTCACGAAGCTTAAAGGAATTACAATTCAAGGAAACGGTGTTATTGATGGAAGAGGTACTGGTTGGTGGCAACAAGATAACCCTTTTGATTATCCTATCGACGATGACTTCAAGCTCATTGTCCCGTTGAATAATTCAGTTCAAGAACGTCCTCCAATGCCGGTAAAACATCCACATCATACATCGTCTTCATCTAATGCGTCTCATTCTTCACATTTAGAGAAGAATCATCTAACACATAACTCTGTTTTTGTTTTGACTTCACATGGCAGATAAGAAGTGAGCTTAATGGAATGCCAAGCATTAAACCGACGGTGAGATACAAAAGAGTGAAATAGTCTCTATATGTTTTTACTATATGGTTAAATCTTTTATTTATCTAGGTTTTTTTACGGTGCAGGCGCTGCGGTTCTATGGTAGTATTGACGTGACAGTGACGGGTATAACCATTCAGAACAGTCCTCAATGTCACCTCAAGTTTGATAACTGCGTCCAGGTTTTAGTTCATGACGTGACCGTTTCTTCTCCCGGAGACAGTCCAAACACAGATGGGATTCATCTTCAGAACACCAGAGATGTCATGATTCACACTAGCACACTAGCTTGCGGTACAGACACATTTAATTAGTCAAATACATCATTAAAACTCGGTGAAACTGATTCCTCTGTTTTTGCAGGAGACGATTGTATTTCGATTCAAACGGGTTGCTCCAATGTGTATGTTCACAATGTGAATTGTGGACCTGGTCATGGAATCAGCATAGGGAGTCTTGGTAAAGACAGTACCAAAGCTTGTGTCTCCAACATAACAGTCAGAGATGTAGTTATGCACAACACAATGACCGGTGTCCGGATCAAGACCTGGCAGGTAATTAATATTAAATCTCTTAAATAAAAGCAAAACTTGAGCGAGTGAAATCTCAATTAGCTTCAATGTGCTAATGCATGCAGGGAGGTGTAGGATCAGTGAAAGGAGTACTATTCTCAAACATTCAACTCACAGAGGTTCAGCTTCCGATAGTTATAGATCAATTCTACTGTGATCACAGCAAATGCAGGAACCAGACTTCAGCAGTGGCCGTGGAAGGAGTCACGTATGAGAAGATACGAGGCACTTATACAGTAAAGCCAGTGCATTTTGCTTGCAGTGACAGTTTCCCTTGCGTAGATGTGCAATTATCAGGCATAGAGCTAAAACCAGTGCAGCTACAGTACCACATGTATGATCCATTTTGCTGGAAAACATTTGGATTGCTCAATTCGCCAACAGTTCCACCGATTGATTGCTTACAGATCGGGAAGCCGGCGAGAAATGGAGTCCATACAGATCATGATATATGTGTATGACCAGTATGGAAATATGTAGATGTAAAATGATTACAAAAAAAAAACTATAAGTATTTCATACATATTACAATTAGTTGCTCAATTGATTTTTTTTCTATTGTGTGGAGAGTGTTTAGAAGGATAGAAAGCTTTTTCCTTGTCTAGTAATGAAGGCAGACTTAAGGGAGAAATCAAAAACAAAAAGGAACTGCTTCATTGCTTTGTTGAAGCAGTGCATGTATATTATTTGTTTCAAATATAGTTTGATTATGTAATCATATATGATTTTTTATTGGCTGCAACAAGTGTCATCGTGATTGGATATTGTTTCTTGGTGCTAACAAAGAGAAAACAACGTTTGCTACCATGGGATCAATTAAATAGCAAGCCGATCACCGGTTAGCATAATTATTAATAAACAATCACCATTTGCATAATTCTTCATCTATTTTTTTTTTTAAAAGGACTCACCACATGACGGTTAAACACATAGCGTGAGAATTAGTTAGGGCTTAATTTAGGCTTCTTGTTCTGCTTAGTTTTGAGAGTTGACACCGTCTGCTCCAACCATAAAACTTTAGCAGCAGAAGTAGCAGTTTTGATCTTCTCCTTGTTCAGTTCAGCTATGAGATTCTTGTTGTGTTGCTCAAGTTCTTGGATACGGGAAGCATCGGCTGTTTTTTTCCTTTCCAAGGTAATCTCATCAAGCTTTACCTTCAACCAGTCTAGCTTGAACCCTGTCTCTGTTAGATCCACCAACTAGGTGCGAGTGTTGCTTAGCTCAGTCTCAGAGAAGCTATGTGGAGGCTTGTCCAGTTTCTCGATGAGCTTGAGGAGGAGATTCATGTATGTGGTCTTAACCAATTGGCTCTTTGGTCTGAAATTCAAAGCAATGTCCGGGTGCCTCGAGAAAATCCTACTTACTTGAATAACCTGTCAAGAATTAACTTCATATTACTAAATCGAAAAAAGGAATAAACAGCAACAAGAAGCATACGAATAATCATTACCTGAGAATAAAGAACTTGGAAACCACCAACATCCATAGTCTCGTTCCCAGTTACTTCTGCCTCACTAACAACTTCAAGTACTTGTACTTGGACTTTAACTATCAATTTGCTCTTCTCCATGAACCCTTTTTCTTGAAGCTTTTTAAGAGTCAAGGCCTTTGGCCTTCCCCATGACGTGACCTGAGCGCAGAATACTTTGCAAGATTCTGTATATATGAAATTTAATAAAAGTTCTTAGTAAATGATTATGGCACCAAAAATTTTCAGTTCGGATCAGGCCTTTTGTGGATTTCTTTGCCGGATTGGTTCAACAGAACAAAGGAAAATTTAGCTCGCCTTTTCCATCCAAGTTGCAATGATCCAGAATTCGCCAACACGGAGGTATAGAGCCAAGTGATCTTCAATACCATCTCCTTTGGGATAAACACTTGCATACCTGAATAAAAAAGTAGAAATAGATTTAAGCTAATGTTTTTTTTCTTTGAATCTAGACAACCAGTAAAATATCAAAAACACATGAAATATTTCATTTACATTGGCAGCCGCCACTTGAGAATGTTGGGGATGAAATCTCAGCTTCTTTCTCCAACAAGTTATCTATCTCAAACGTGAAACTCGTCGGCTTATGATCCTCCATTTATCTACAAAAATACTTCTCTTAGGCTTTTTGTACGTCGAACAAAAAGGTGACCCTCCCACAAACATGTCAATTAACTAAGAATAGGTGATAACCAGCGCCCTGCACAGGATGAGTAGATTAGAATAAATTATTAATTTTAATTTATAGAAATTGTTTCAAGCCCCAAAATTTTCGAAAAAAATTATATATACAAAACCCCGACAAAATTTTTAGGCCCCAAACTTGTTAAATAAATTTTTACATAGAAATTGTTTCAAGCCCCAAAATTTTCGAAAAAAATTATATATACAAAACCCCGACAAAATTTTTAGGCCCCAAACTTGTTAAATAAATTTTTACATAGAAATTGTTTCAAGCCCCAAAATTTTCGAAAAAAATTATATATACAAAACCCCGACAAAATTTTTAGGCCCCAAACTTGTTAAATAAATTTTTACATAGAAATTGTTTCAAGCCCCAAAATTTTCGAAAAAAATTATATATACAAAACCCCGACAAAATTTTTAGGCCCCAAACTTGTTAAATAAATTTTTACATAGAAATTGTTTCAAGCCCCAAAATTTTCGAAAAAAATTATATATACAAAACCCCGACAAAATTTTTAGGCCCCCAAACTTGTTAAATAAATTTTTACATAGAAATTGTTTCAAGCCCCAAAATTTTCGAAAAAAATTATATATACAAAACCCCGACAAAATTTTTAGGCCCCCAAACTTGTTAAATAAATTTTTACATAGAAATTGTTTCAAGCCCCAAAATTTTCGAAAAAAATTATATATACAAAACCCCGACAAAATTTTTAGGCCCCCAAACTTGTTAAATAAATTTTTACATAGAAATTGTTTCAAGCCCCAAAATTTTCGAAAAAAATTATATATACAAAACCCCGACAAAATTTTTAGGCCCCCAAACTTGTTAAATAAATTTTTACATAGAAATTGTTTCAAGCCCCAAAATTTTCGAAAAAAATTATATATACAAAACCCCGACAAAATTTTTAGGCCCCCAAACTTGTTAAATAAATTTTTACATAGAAATTGTTTCAAGCCCCAAAATTTTCGAAAAAAATTATATATACAAAACCCCGACAAAATTTTTAGGCCCCCAAACTTGTTAAATAAATTTTTACATAGAAATTGTTTCAAGCCCCAAAATTTTCGAAAAAAATTATATATACAAAACCCCGACAAAATTTTTAGGCCCCCAAACTTGTTAAATAAATTTTTACATAGAAATTGTTTCAAGCCCCAAAATTTTCGAAAAAAATTATATATACAAAACCCCGACAAAATTTTTAGGCCCCCAAACTTGTTAAATAAATTTTTACATAGAAATTGTTTCAAGCCCCAAAATTTTCGAAAAAAATTATATATACAAAACCCCGACAAAATTTTTAGGCCCCCAAACTTGTTAAATAAATTTTTACATAGAAATTGTTTCAAGCCCCAAAATTTTCGAAAAAAATTATATATACAAAACCCCGACAAAATTTTTAGGCCCCCAAACTTGTTAAATAAATTTTTACATAGAAATTGTTTCAAGCCCCAAAATTTTCGAAAAAAATTATATATACAAAACCCCGACAAAATTTTTAGGCCCCCAAACTTGTTAAATAAATTTTTACATAGAAATTGTTTCAAGCCCCAAAATTTTCGAAAAAAATTATATATACAAAACCCCGACAAAATTTTTAGGCCCCCAAACTTGTTAAATAAATTTTTACATAGAAATTGTTTCAAGCCCCAAAATTTTCGAAAAAAATTATATATACAAAACCCCGACAAAATTTTTAGGCCCCCAAACTTGTTAAATAAATTTTTACATAGAAATTGTTTCAAGCCCCAAAATTTTCGAAAAAAATTATATATACAAAACCCCGACAAAATTTTTAGGCCCCCAAACTTGTTAAATAAATTTTTACATAGAAATTGTTTCAAGCCCCAAAATTTTCGAAAAAAATTATATATACAAAACCCCGACAAAATTTTTAGGCCCCCAAACTTGTTAAATAAATTTTTACATAGAAATTGTTTCAAGCCCCAAAATTTTCGAAAAAAATTATATATACAAAACCCCGACAAAATTTTTAGGCCCCCAAACTTGTTAAATAAATTTTTACATAGAAATTGTTTCAAGCCCCAAAATTTTCGAAAAAAATTATATATACAAAACCCCGACAAAATTTTTAGGCCCCCAAACTTGTTAAATAAATTTTTACATAGAAATTGTTTCAAGCCCCAAAATTTTCGAAAAAAATTATATATACAAAACCCCGACAAAATTTTTAGGCCCCCAAACTTGTTAAATAAATTTTTACATAGAAATTGTTTCAAGCCCCAAAATTTTCGAAAAAAATTATATATACAAAACCCCGACAAAATTTTTAGGCCCCCAAACTTGTTAAATAAATTTTTACATAGAAATTGTTTCAAGCCCCAAAATTTTCGAAAAAAATTATATATACAAAACCCCGACAAAATTTTTAGGCCCCCAAACTTGTTAAATAAATTTTTACATAGAAATTGTTTCAAGCCCCAAAATTTTCGAAAAAAATTATATATACAAAACCCCGACAAAATTTTTAGGCCCCCAAACTTGTTAAATAAATTTTTACATAGAAATTGTTTCAAGCCCCAAAATTTTCGAAAAAAATTATATATACAAAACCCCGACAAAATTTTTAGGCCCCCAAACTTGTTAAATAAATTTTTACATAGAAATTGTTTCAAGCCCCAAAATTTTCGAAAAAATTATATATACAAAACCCCGACAAAATTTTTAGGCCCCCAAACTTGTTAAATAAATTTTTACATAGAAATTGTTTCAAGCCCCAAAATTTTCGAAAAAAATTATATATACAAAACCCCGACAAAATTTTTAGGCCCCCAAACTTGTTAAATAAATTTTTACATAGAAATTGTTTCAAGCCCCAAAATTTTCGAAAAAAATTATATATACAAAACCCCGACAAAATTTTTAGGCCCCCAAACTTGTTAAATAAATTTTTACATAGAAATTGTTTCAAGCCCCAAAATTTTCGAAAAAAATTATATATACAAAAACCCCCCGACAAAATTTTTTAGGCCCCCAAACTTGTTAAATAAATTTTTTTACATAGAAATTGTTTCAAGCCCCCAAAATTTCAGGGCCGACTCTGGAAACATATAATAAAGAACAAAATAATAATTAACAATGAAAGCTAACTTACCATGAAAACTACAGTGTTGATCTCTTTGCTGGGTAAGAAATAAATCAGTCTTAATTCAATGCAAGTTTATTTAAGAAAATCCTTTACAATACTTAAACTGTCATTGAAAATCACTCAAATATATTAAATAAACATTTACCAATTGCTCTCCAGTAGCCATCATCTGAGAATCTGTCTTGATAATTAAGGAGATATGCGCTGCTGAAGGTGAGAGGAAGAAGGAAATATTAGGGTAAGGATATCTGAATTTATTAAACAAGCGCACTACTACGACATCGTTTGATAGTTTTAAAACATATTTTTGACCATTTTCTCACCATTACACAAACTGGAAGAAATGGTTAAATATTATAGAAAAGTCTTACCACTTTCTGATCTATTTTTGACTATTTTTATGACAATAAAAAAAGTGGTCAAGACTTTTTCAAAAATTACTGACCATTTTGTAACCGGTTTGTTTCATCGGTAATTTTTGACCATCTTTTGTTCATTATTTTAAATCATCATAAAATGGTCAATTTGTGGTTGGAAATATTTTAACCAATTTATGTCGTCAGGATTTTGGTCAGAATATGGTATGTTTCCTTGTAGTGAAAAGATAATAAAAAAAATTAAAATTGAGAATAATATATGCGATGAATATTGTCTTCAGAACTCTTCATTTGCAATCCTATTATGATCATTAAAAAAGTGACAACTTTGCAGCAGTAAATATATGATTTAAGTCGGCAAGGGGTTAATGGCCTTGATTTTGTGATTGATTGAATGTAGTGGTATAGTAGTTTTGAGAAGGAGACAATTGTGAGTACATATAGCTATAAAGTTTCATATTTATATATGCAATGTTCCTAGGTCTTGAGTAATCTCCACGCAATTATATTTCAATTATATTTCGAATTCTTATTTGAAATCTGACTTCCCAAATTGGTTGATGTAATTGCCTTGTTTAACCTATACAAACGCATATTCCTCGTTGTAAATTTACAAACACATTCTCCACATTACCAGTGATTGACATTAAAATCGGAAACAGCCAAATCACACAGCTTTTATTCAACTTAAAGCAATCATTCCTAATGAAACCAAAATTGAGGAAAAAACAATTAAAAATCACCTATAAATGGGTGACTGACAGAAGATTTGATGTAAATTATATAAATTAAACAATTTAGAAGCCAGTTTAGTAAGTTATTTATTATTTTTCCTATACCTTGAATTATAAATTTGGATTTTAAGACTGTGTTTATACATAAGGGGATACTTTCATGTCGCATTGACATTAACATAGATTATATTATTTGTATCTCAGCTCACATTATATTTTCCGGTGACTATCAAATATTATACTGTATTGAAACCACAACATAATAAATTGAAATAAGATACATAGTAATATAAAGTCTATGTTTCAGAAGTTTATAGTTAGTATACACATTTTTATCATAATATTTTGGGGACAGAAGATGGTACTCAAAATTGCATCATGCGAACAAACTAATGTCCATATGAATTGTACCTACAAAACTAATTAACCGTTTTTAATACGAACAATCTTCATTATAACCAGAAAATATTCTTAATTTTTTTGATATTTCAAGTAAGTTAGCTTAATTTATGCCTAATTTATAGAAACTACATAAACTAAAAAGATATCAATTTTTGAATTCCAATCTTTACCGTTGACAACAATTTAATTATATAAATGAATCCTCAGTACACTTATCAATCACGCATTAATAGTTGTATTTTTCATGCTCCTAAAACCATATGATATACCTACTCTAATAGTTTTAATTTTAATTTGTAATCACTGTTATGATTCAGGCTTATGTAAAATATTGCTAACTTTTCATCCGCTCAATATTATTTCATGCTCTTAAAACTATATGATAGACCTACTCAAATAGTTGTAATTTTATTTAAAATATTGCTAACTTTTCATCCGCTCAATATTATTCAAAGTTTTTCGTAGGTGAACTCTTATAGTGATGTCAATGTTGGTATATCGTCTTGTTCCATAAATATGCAACAAAGAATCGATTGTTTAATCTATACATAAATATTGTGATAACCGTAGAAACATATTTTATATTTATATTGTGATAACCGTGCAAGAAACATATAGTAGGTCTATCATATGCACACACGTGTATCAAAAAATAATGCAAATGTATTAGTGTGTTATAAAGATTATGTATATAATTATGTTAGGCTATATAAACTACCAATGGCAATTGTTGTAATTAGGCTAGTTAACTAAGGGTTTTTAAATATAGAGGGTAAGAATGTTTGTGAAGCTGACACGTGTAAATGACACTGTTGTAAACCACACATCAAATAAAGGTTACCTATTTATAATACTCCTAAAATAATATATAGGAGATATTATCGAACTCATGAAAGCAAAATACATGAATATATCTATTCTTCTAAGTCGAAGAGCAGAAATTGCTCAATGCAACGAATCAAAAATTTGAAATCTAATGCAAACTGAACGAAGAAAGGAAGCAGCAAGAAAGTTGCTAAATCAACACACAACTGTTTTAGGCTTCAGTCTACAAAAATCACCAAACCTAACTTACAGATAATCAAAGTTAAAAACAACTAAAACAACAAAAAAAGAGAGGATCTAACCTTACCAGATCATAAAAAAATAACGCGGGTGAAAGCCAAATCGAAAGCAAAAACAAAAGTAACTCCTCAGACAAAAACAAACGACTCACCACGTAGCTCCTATATTCAAAGAATCTGATATATCTTAACCGAAGCAGAGATGCAAAAAAGAAACCACCACGAATCTCCAAAGTTTGAACCACCTCAGCGAGAGAGAGTAGAGGAGAAAAGATTTAGGGTTTAGGTTATAATGAGTCGGCACATGGTCAAGTGTTGAATCAAAGACCAAACCGAGTGACAAACCAAACCTATTGTACCGAGATTGGTGGTTTTGACTAATTCCTTTCTTTGTTAATATAATTCTCTTTTTTTTAACGCTGGATAATTATGCTATTACAAACTATGAGAAATATTACAGACGATTCTACGTACCGACAATTCTACCTTTCTTATGAGGATTCCCACCGACCGCATCACTGAACAGCCTATGGATCTTCGCTGGCCGCTCCCTTGCGCCATACTGCAGATCTCTTGTAAGCATTTTCTTCCTTAATTTGCATAATTCCGCTTTTTCTGGGACTCGAAACCCAGACCTCCTGGTGTAGAAGCATTAATGAACCTTTAATCAAATCACTGGTGAGTTTTTAGAACTTTTGGAGAAGGTTCTATACTATTTAATGGACCCTACAACTACATACACATATACAATATATACATACACGTATATTTATATTTAGAACCTCCAATGGATGGAACCCCCATTGGAGGTGGTCTAAGATATCATAACTATTAGGAGTAAAATGTTTTATTTATTTGTGGCGATATACATATTTGTAAAACATATTAACAATACTTAACAGTCGGAATTAATCCCAGAGTTAAAGGGCTTCTATGAAAATAACTCCAAACTATAATATTGAAACGCACGTGTATCTTGCGTTTAGCCTTATCTTATCTCATCGTCAAACGTTCTTAATAGAGACAGGCGCGCCAAGAGATTACGTCCACTTCCTCTGATTCTCCAAACCTTCAATCTTCTTCTTCTTTCTTTTGGAAGGATTCAATTATTTATTTTTTTTTCAATTAAAAAATATATTTTATATTTACTATTGTCAAAGTCCATGCGATAGAATCTCTTTGTCATCTTCATCATCAATCATCATCTTTCTCTGTCTAATGGCTGACTCCAAGGAACTCGGCACCGCGAGCCGCCGTATCTCCGTTGTCACCAATCATCTCATCCCCTTCGAAACAGTTCCAAATCAAGTGGAACTCTCTACCGCTGCTTCGTCGATGAATGACAAGTACCATAAGGTTCACGGTGAAGTGCCGACTCACCAAGTCGTATGGAGAAAAGCTGATCTCGTCGGCGACGACGGAGAAACAAAAGAGTTCGTTGACATCATATATGAGAAAGCCGTCGGTGAAGATATTGCGAAGGTTTGTGGCGCGTGCACTCTCTCTGGTGTGTGTTTTTTTTCTTCTTCATGCAGTTGAATAGTTTTTTTGGTTTATGTAGATTACTATAAACCGGCCGGAGAGAAGAAACGCGTTCCGGCCTCAGACTGTGAAGGAGCTTATGCGTGCGTTTAACGACGCCAGAGACGATAGCTCTGTAGGTGTCATCATACTCACCGGCAAGGTAAAGTAGTTAAGTTAGTTATGAGCTTTGTCTAGATTTAGGTTAATGTTACTAATGTCTAGCTTAGGCTCAAGCCAAATGAAACATTCTCCTTAAATCACCGTCAAAATTTTAATGGTCTCATTTGGCTCCAAATTGATTGAAAATATGTATGTATTTGCTTTTTATCATTTAGTATTTGGTTTTTCAAGTCCTAAAAACGTCAAGACAGCTTTTGTGTTAAGTCTTTGGAGTTTGATGACCAAGATTTCCTCTGTTTTAGATTGTTTTTTGTGAAATGATTGTTATGAATAGTTTTGCTCAAAAAAAAAAAAGATTGTTCTGAATGGTTGTGTTGATGGTTTAGGGAACGAAAGCGTTTTGCAGTGGTGGTGATCAAGCGTTGAGGACACCAGACGGTTATGCTGATCCTAATGATGTTGGTCGACTTAATGTTCTTGATCTCCAGGTAAGTATTTGATTTACAAGACAAAGATAAAAGTTTCTGTTTTTTTCTCGTCTTACTGGGATTCATGTATTTTTGTCACTCTCTTCATACTCAGGTTCAAATTCGCAGACTGCCAAAGCCAGTTATCGCAATGGTAAGCACCTTAATACAATTGCCGGTCTAGTATATTCATCTTTTACTGATCTTGGTTCCATGTCTTTTTTGATGAGTAATTCAGGTTGCTGGTTATGCGGTTGGAGGAGGACATATCTTGCACATGGTCTGCGATCTAACCATTGCAGCTGACAATGCTATTTTCGGTCAGACGGGTCCTAAGGTTCTCCCTCTAGCCTCTTTTTTCAACTTTGAATGTGACAGTGAAGTAGGAGTAGATTTGATACTAATCCTCATTGATCATAAGAATCGACTTTCTGTCGGCAGGTTGGAAGTTTTGATGCTGGTTATGGAAGTTCAATCATGTCTCGTCTGGTAATAACTCAATACAACTGACTACTAATACTGCAATGCAACAAACACGGGCTGATCAAACTGTCTGAAAAAAAAAAACACAAAAACAGGTTGGTCCTAAAAAGGCACGAGAAATGTGGTTCATGACGAGATTCTATACAGCTTCAGAAGCAGATAAAATGGGACTTATCAATACAGTTGTACCGGTAAATTTAATCAGTAGTAACCATTAGTGTTATCACAGATTCGTAAATGTATAACTTCCTTACTTGCTGGTAATTGTTTATTTCATTCACTGAGACATGTTTTTTCTGTTCCAGTTAGAGGATTTGGAGAAAGAGACTGTGAAATGGTGCAGAGAAATCTTAAGGAACAGCCCTACTGCAATCCGTGTGCTTAAGGCAGCACTCAATGCAGTCGATGACGGTCATGCTGGACTTCAGGTTCTAGCCTTTTCCACCTACTTGTTAAGCCACAAGTCAGTATTATTTCACTAATACACTCTTTCCCTTTAACATTATTTGGTACACAGGGGCTAGCAGGTGATGCGACTCTCTTATTCTATGGAACCGAAGAAGGTATAGAAGGAAGAACGGCTTATATGCAACGCCGACCACCGGACTTCTCTAAATTTCCCCGGCGACCTTGAACTCACTACTGAGCTCAGTTCAGGTGTTTTCATAAAACATTTGTTCTCATTTCAATCAGATTCCTTTGTTCTGTTTGTCAAATTAATTCCAGACTTCAACTATTATAAATAATGAAGAATAATAATCTATCAAAACTTCATTTGGATTGGGATATTGTGGTGGGGAGTTGTGTTGTCAAAAACAGGAGAAGATATCCTAGCCTGGACGTTTGTTTTGTACACTTAAGGCATGTTACTGCCTCCTGTTTTTGCTTAACATAGGCAATGATATTAAGAAAATAGGAAACAGATTGAAACAGACTAAGACAGCAACATAAGTTTTGACCAGACTAACAACAACAAAAAGATTTCACACAGAGACGCAACATAAACAAAGAAACTTAAGTAGCTTGGCATGGCTGTTTGTACGGGAAACGGTAAAGTTAAGAGTAAGAGATGGGCTATGGCAAAGACGTTTTATTGATGGTCGGAGAACCGTAAGTCGATTACAAAGAGGGGAAAACAAATCGGGAAAGACACGATGAGATAGAGTTACATTCAACCCTAATCTAGCCGCCTGGTCGGTGTAATGATTTCGGATCCCTTCTACGCTATACGCCCTTTCTTTTATACTCGCTTTCCCTTGACCTAATTGTCTCCATGTTCGTGGGCCTTCGGCTCGTTGGGCCAGAGCATGCGTCCTGCTACGAGTTGTCGTTGAGCCGACTACGCCTAGCCGCTATTCGAGCGATTCAACACTCGTTAAAGAGGCGCGCCGAGACTTCATCGTCTCGAGCCGCTAAGCCGCGAACGCTCTACTGGGCTAGCCCGTTATTTTTCGGGCCTTAAGAGGATGGGCAAATCCACCCTCTACAGTAAGTCCCCCCAGTTCATTGTGATGATCGCTGGCCGTGCTCGATGAATTTTGGTTGATGGTTCGAGGGAATAACGGTCTGTCGGAACGGCGTGTCGCATGGCTCTTTGTGTGAGGCTTCTTTTATTCATGGGCTTGGATCGATCGGGATAACTCCCAGTTGCCCTTGCTTTAACCCCAATTTTCACCTTAAATCCGGGTAAAATCGGTTATTTCGGGAGCTGAAGCGTCGTTCCGAGCTAATGGGTTAGCTTGGCACCGGCTTCGAGGCCCAAATAGGCCCATGTAGGCGCAATGATGACGCCTCGGGGAGGCGAACCGTCTCTCTTCCTTATAAATAGTCCTTCCTCCTCCTCACTTTTCATTCTTCTTCTGGCCTACAGGTAGTTTCTCTCTCTTTTCTACTTCTCTCTCTAGTTTGTTGTACGATAGTGTGCGGAGTGTCGCTCGGTGGGGTTTTGTTGTACGATTCAGAAAAGAGAAGGATGACGTCGGGTTCTTCTAGTCCAGCGAGAGATGCAGATGGGAGCTTGCTCGACGATTTCGAGCTAACTCATCGCGACGCCATGATGGATACTCGATCCTTGGATTTGTCGCAGCGGCTACTGGTCTCCGACTCTGCGCGTCTGCATCGAGAGGAGTCGGAAAGAGCCGGAACTGGGGCCCGGGATTGCGCGGGACGGCCAGAGCGGCGCGAGGAGCAGCGCCTCCTCTGCTGAGGCTGTTCCAATTGTATATTATCCCGGCGGAATTTTTGAAGAACTCCCAGCTATCGCTACCGAGCCCTCCCGACGCCGAGAGCACTGGGGAACGTTCTGAAAACGCAGTCTACCGTGGCCAGCGTGAAGAGGTTATTAAGGGCGATTGGAGGCGTCGGGGTGACGTTCCTTATCCCGACGGAGGATCAGCGGCCGTGGTCTCCACCGGTCGGCTACCAGTGCGTGTATGAGTCATATTTCCGCGAGGACACGAAGCTCTGGTTTCCGATACCCCGACTCGTCACCTCGTATGCGAGACGTCGCGACTCGGCTATTTGCCAATTCTTGAATGGTTCGTGGCGACTCGCGGTGACCTTGATGGTTCTGGCTGCCGAAAACGACATTACCATGAGTGTTCGTGTCTTTGAAGAACTTACGTCCATCAGCCCGCAGGATGAGGGTCTATGGTCGATTAAGGCGCGGCCAAATTATAACGTCGTGGGAGGGAATCCGAACAAGACGCCCGACTGGCAGAGATCTTACTTCTTCGTCAAATCGGACGACTTCTCTTTCGAGGATCCCCCGGGCGACGACTATCGCGTCCTGTGGAATGCCTTGCTTGGTAGATCATCTAAGTCCTGCTGTAACGAGTGATCGTCTTTTAACGTTGATTTGTTCTCCCCCTTTTTTTTTTGCAGCTGACCATCCGACATCTCGCGAATATCCCGAAGAGTTTCTGGAGAATTCTCGTGCTATCGCGACTTCGACCAAGCGTTGGGGAAACATTTCGAGGGAGAGGATCCGGCGGTGTCTCGATCGTATCTCCAGACGTGAGCCTGTTCCTTATTTCGTGCACTTTGTCGAGACTTGGTCAGCTAGCGGTAACTGACTTTCGACGGCGTCTTTTTTGCAGGGGATTGGAACTCGAGCTACCTTCCTTCGGTGAACACCACGAAGCGACGAATCTCATTATTTTCCGGGGAAGAGCAACGAAGGATTACTGAGCGTAGAAAGATGAAAGGGCTGCCCGATCTCAGTGCGATGCTTGCCCCGCAACTCGGTCTTTCGGCTCCTATGCCTGAGGATCCCCCGGCTCGAGCGGATAGTCATGTTGCTGACGACGCTCGTCCGGTACCTTCCGTGCCCATTCCTGCTGCCGACACTCCTTCTTCAAAAAAGAAGAAGGTTAGCAAGAAGAGGCCTCGTGACGACCATCCGCCCGATGCGATTCGTGATGCTGATGAGCAGGTGGAAACGGAAGCGTCTAAAGAAGAAGAAGAAGAAAACGAAGAAGGCCCGAAACCAAAATCTCCTCCTGGGGAAGATGGGGTCCTAAATCCTGAGGGGGTTCGCGGCGACGAGGGGGAAAGCCGCGAGGCCGGGCTTCCTTGTGATTCTTCTCGAGTCGTCGATGCTGGCTCGGTCCCCCCTTCGACTTCTCCCAAACCGAAAAAGAAGGCGAAGATTGTGAAGCAGCCGGGCGAGTCCGGGGTGAATCAGGGCGAAACTCGCCCAGTTGAGACCGATACCGAGACTCGCGGGGATACCGAAGCCCCGACCATGAGGAAAGTGCGTCGGGTAATCTTTCCCGACCACGTCTCGTTTAGCTATGATGAGCCGATGCCGCTCATTTATGCTCCGGGGCGGTGCGCGGAACTGATGAGTCAGATCAGAAGCGCCCCGACATCCCTTCCTTTGTGGGATGACCTGATATTTCGGGACGAGTATGCCAATGCGGCGAGGACCCGATTTTTGGTAAGGATTGCCCCGCTCCTACCGATTCTCGCTTCCTCATTTTCTTGCTAAAGCTTTATTTGTGCTTTTGACAGAGCGACGGGGATATGAACGCTGTCGTTGAGAGATACGACACGGCGTTGAAGGAGTCGTATGCTAACTCGGAGGCGTTGGAGAAGAAACTGGTCAAGGACTTCGACCGAAGAAGGCCGAGTGGGAGAGTTCTTACAAAGAGATGGCCGAGAAAAGGGAACGAGCTATCGAGCGACGGAACGTCCAATTGAAGCGAGCTGTCGCAGCGGAAGAAGAGCTTGCGGATGCTCGCTCGATTATCTCGGTCCTCGAGTCGCGATTAGGGGCGGCGGAGGAGAAGCTGGGCAGGAGTGCCGATCATTCGAAGAAGGAAGCTAGCCGCCTCCGGAAATCTCGCGTCTTCGAGTTTACGAGGGAAAGGGTCAGGGTCGAAGCAGAGATGATTGCGAAGTGCAACAGACGGTTCGCCAACATTCGCGCCTATCAAGCTCGTCAGTCCGATCTTGAGACGGCCAAACTGCTGTGGAGTCAGGCGTATGGGACGCGGAAATGTCTTGAAGCCTTGAAGGCAGCGGTCGCGACATTCGCAGAATCGGTAGATTTGTTTGCCGCCTGTGAGGTAGAATTCGCCGGCGGCCAATCTCGATGTTGGAGAGATTCCCGAGAGCGACCTGTCCTTTTCTCCTCGGTGCTTTCGATTCGCGGTTCGTCGATAAGCAAGTGATGACCAGTTTGGATCAGTTCGGTCGAATATGAGTTTATCGACGCCGCACGCCAGCGCTCTTCGTATTCTAGTGCCTCCTCGCGGAGGCCCCTACCGAGAGTCGTGGAACGCCTTCTGGTAGTAATTCAGTCCCGATCACTGAGCAGCCAACGACCGAGTCCGAAGTTCCGCCCGTTCCCGTCGACGATCCGCCTGCTGTTTTTTTGTCGTCAGATACTTCAGGCGGTAGCCGTGAGGAGAGTCGGGACGCTGAGATAGACGTTGATGGTGACGAGGAGGAGGTTTCGCATGCCGCGAAGTCCACAGGAACGGAAGCCCCCGTAACCGAAGTTCGTGCGGTCGATGGACTTCTCCAGGGCGTCGATCGGGAAGATGGTGGGGCGGCTTCGCTGGACCCTCTTGAGCCAAAGATCGTCGAGGCTCCGGGCCCTCAGGAGCAGACCGAGAGAGTCGGGGAGTCGCCTAAGGATTCCGGGCAGTCTGAACGACTCGAGAAGACTTTCTTGTCGCCTTTGTAATGTCATGCTTTTGTATCATTTAAACTTTGTCTTGTACGCTATTTCGGAATACCCGTTTCTTGTGTTTATGACAATTTCATTTCGCTTTTATGATTTACTGGGAAATGATTTGCAAATCTGGTCGTTTTGCTACCTTGATTCGCATCATCGCGCAGTGCCGGCCGTTTGCTCTTTTGGCCTTATTATTTTTTGTTTAGTTTTTTTTTTAGAACTTGGAATGTTCGATTTGGTACATAGACCTAGAAACAACTGACAACGGTTCCGTGTCGATTCCAACGTATTCCTAAGTGTTCGGTCGGCCAAGCCTTACTTAGTGAATTTTGAAAGAGACGGAGTTATCGATTGCGCCGACTCGCTGCTGCAGCGAGGTCGGGTCCCAGCGAGTTGTGTCTGATCAGGACATGCTCGGCAGTGGGTCGTGAGTACCATCACGCAGTTTTGAGGAACCGAAGGTTCGCGTGCGTAGGCATCGACGTTAAATGAAAAGTTTTGGTTTTGTTTTGATGTTGTGACTGCACTCGCGAGAGCTGCCTACGTACCTCGGGAGAGGATCAAGTCGTTCGTAGTTCTTGGGGCCCGAGTGAAAGTGGCTGGGGTCGCGCATTCGCTCGGATGTTGTGACTGCACTCGCGAGAGCTGCCTACGTACCTCGGGAGAGGATCAAGTCGTTCGTAGTTCTTGGGGCCCGAGTGAAAGTGGCTGGGGTTGCGCATTCACTCGGAGAGTTTTTTATGAAGACGAGCGAGTGATCGGTCACTTGTTGTGTGGGCTGCGCCTAGGAACAGAAAAGCTGGAGGTGTTTCGAATTCCATGCGCGCGGGACCGCTTCTCCGGTTGATGTCTCTAGACGATAGACGCCGGGCTTGATTATCTCGGTTATTTTGTAGGGCCCCTCCCAGTTTGCTCCGAGCTTACCGGCACCCCATTCCTTGGTATTTTCGAACACTTTTCGCAGTACTTGATCTCCTGATTGGAAAGGTCGGGACTTGACCTTTTTGTTGTAGTAGCGTTCGATCTGATGTTGGTAGTTCTGTATGCGGAGCAGTGCTTGGTCGCGCTGTTCCTCGATGCTATCCAAGGCGTCGAGGAGCATGTTTCGGTTCATTTCCTCGTTATGGGGCATTTTGGCGCGTCGTAGACTGGTGACGTTTACCTCGGCGGGTGCCATTGCCTCGATCCCGTAGGCCATTGAGAAGGGAGTCGATTTGGTTGCACTGCGGGGAGTGGTTCGGTGAGACCACAAGATTGCCGAAGTTCGTTGGCCCAAAGAACCTTTTGAGGTCAAGTCTTTTCGAGGCCGTCAATAATTACTTTGTTCGTTGGCTCGGCCGACCGTTGCCATGGGTTTCGCGGTCGACATGTTGAGGCTAATTTTCCACCTTCCGCGAAGTCGCGAATTTGCGGAGATGAACTGCGACCGTTATCGGTGACTATCTCATACGGAGCCCGTGCCTGCAGATGATGTTTTTCCGCACGAACTGCTGTACCTCGTTGTCAGTGATTCGCGCGTAAGACTCCGCCTCCACCCACTTAGTGAAGTAGTCGGTGGGACTAAGATGTACTTCTTTTGCCTAGAGCTGGGCAATGGCCCGATGATATCCATTCCCACCGCATGAATGGGTAAGGCGCTTAACGTATGCAATAGCTCGGTTGACTGTGGATCGTCGAAGCATGACGTTGGCATTTGTCGCGATTTGCGGCGTATGCCTCGCGGTCTGTATTCATGGTCGCCAATAGAAACCGAAATGCTTGATTTTTAAAGCGAGGGCTCGTCCCCGAATGATTGCCCATGGCGCCTTCATGGGTTTCGCCATGACAAGTCTTGTTTCGTCGCCGGCGATGCATTTTAGAGAACTTTGGTTGCCGTCCATCGGCGTAGTTCTCCCTCGGTGAAGACGTACGCGTAAGGCGTCGTTTGAGGCGACGCGGCTGCCCACTTTTCGACCGAGTTTGCCGCTGGCTAGGAAATCGATGGGGCCGTTTGGACTCGCCCAATCGCTGCATGCCTTCTTTGTTGACGATTGGTGCGATCGAGGTCACCGGGTGGTGCCGCCGCATGGGTCGATAGGCGTATGATGCTGGGACTTCAATCCGTGGATTGGGATTGTCCGCCGACCTGGTCGCAGTTTGCTTCCTGAGCCGCCGCGGCCAGCACAGCGTTCGCCATGGGGAACTTTGTTAGTTGAAGAATTCAAACTCGTGACAAGTCTTGGGCGGCGTTGAGGTGGCGTCCATGCGTTAGTTGCGGACATCATAATCTCCTGAAAACTGGCTGACGACGAGTTGCGAATCGCAGTAGGCGTGCAATCGTTTGGCGTTGACAGCTTTAGCGGCGCAGCCGGCGATCAAAGATTCGATTCGCTTCGTTGTTGGAGGCGGGAAACCAAACTGAATGATCGCCTAATGTCGGGCCTGGTGGGATAGTTGACCGCACTGGCCTTCTAGTCGCCGACGATCCGTCGACGCGGCAATACCCGCTAAGGCTGGGTAGAATGAGGTCTTGCTCCAGTTCGGGCGTTAGCTCAATGATGAAGTCGGCGAGGACACGGGACTTGGCGGCCGTTCGGTTTTGTAAATGATGTCATGCTCGCTGAGCTCCATTGCCCATTTGTTAGCGCCGGACTGGTTTGTGTTTTGCATCACCGTCCGAAGTGGTTGGTTGGATAAAACTTCATGGTATGCGACTGAAAATGCGGTCGAAGTTTCGAGCTGAAGTCACTACCGCGAGGGCCATTTTCTGTGGTTGGATATCGCGCTTCCGGCCGCCATTCGCTTGCTTGTGTAAAGATTGGTTTTGCCGCTCGATCTTCGCGGATCAGAACGCTGCTGGACGGCGGTTGATGTTACTGCGATGTACAAGGTTAGGTATCGCCGCCGGCTTTGAGAACCGAGGCGTTGTAAGGTAGTGCTTCAGTTGATTGAATGCTTCTTCGCACTTATCGTCCCAAATGAATCGCTTGTTTCCTCGCAGCAGTTCGTAGAATGGGAGGCATCGATCTGTGGAGCGTGAAATGAATCTGTTGAGGGCGGCGATTGGCGGTTAGCCGTTGGACCTCTCTCGCTGTTCTTCGACTTGGTAGGTCGAGGATTGCTGTAATTTGTTTGGGGTTCGCTTCGATACCGCGTTGGGTGACGATGTAGCCTAAGAATTCACCCGAAGTAACTCCGAAGGTACATTTGGCAGGGTTGAGCTTCATGCCGAATTTGTCAAGGATCCGAAAACAGTCTTGCAAGTGGAGGAGATGATCCTCAGCGCGGAGTGACTTGACAAGCATGTCGTCGATATATACCTCCATTGTGTCGCCAAGTTTATCTGCGAACATGCGATTCACGAGTCGCTGGTATGTGGCGCCCGCGTTCTTTAGCCGAAGGGCATTACTTTATAGCGGTAAGTTCATGATGCGTGATGAAGGCCGCTTTCGCTATCGCCGTGGTGCATGAGGATCTGGTTGTATCCCGAGAATGCGTCCATGAAGGTGAGGAGTTCGTTTCCGGCGGTTGACTCCACCAGGCGATCGATATGGGGGAGCGGATAGCTATCTTTCGGACATGCTTTGTTCAAATCCGTGAAGTCGACACAGATCCGCCATTTGCCATTCTTCTTCTTGACTACCACAGGGTTGGCGAGCCATTCGGGGTATCGAACCTCGGTGATGAAGCCTGCGTCGGCGGTGATCGACTTCTGCGTTGACCGCTTTTGATCGCCAGACCGAAGCTCACGCTTTTGCGGATAGGCTTGAATGTCGGGTCAACGTTTAGCTCGTGGGAGGCTATCGCTGGATCAATCCCTTTCATGTCCGACGTGGTCCAGGCGAAAACTGATGCGTTGTCCTTAAGGAAGGTTATGAGCTTCCGTTGCATTTCGTTGGAAAGATATGCGCCGATTCGTGCGAGCTTTGTCGGATCGTCGTCGTCGATGGCGACTTCACGGACCTCTTCCTTTTGTGGGTAGATCTTCTGTTCATGCTTGACCACCGAAGTTTACGAGGGAGAGGATCGTTGCTTAATCGCTGCGTACTAGCTAGCCCTCGCGCCTTTTGATCACCGCGAATTGTTTTGATCGAGCCGTCACGCCCCGGGAACTTGACACATTGGTGGTAAGTAGATGGGATGGCTTTCATCGAGTGCAGCCACGGGTACCCGTGATGCGCTTTGGCTTCTCGACGCATCGAACTTCACGGTTCTCGTCACATCCCCGGCGTGAACCGGGAGTTTTATTGTGCCTATCATTTGCTCTGAAGCGCCGTTGAAACCGGTTAAGGTTCTAGAAGAGGGTTTCATATCGCGTAGGTCGACACCCATCTTATCGAGTGTGTCGCGGAAGATGAGATCGACGGAACTACCGGTGTCGATCAACACTTTGGTGACTTGACATTCGCCTATGCCGATATCGACGAGGAGAGGATCGTTATGCGGCGTTTGGACCCCGTAAGTATCTGAAGGTGAGAATGTGATCTGGGGGGCATCTTCTACTGGCGAGGGCCATTTTTGCTCCGTAATTGCTTGACGACGATATTTCTTGACGGCCCGAACCGAGTCGCCGCCCGGCGGGAGTCCTCCCATGATAACGGTAATGCGTTTGATCCGCTTGCTTCGTTCAGAATTCAGATGTTCTCTGAGATCACTGCCCCTGGTGGGATCCGGTTCGTCGTTAAGGGAGATAGCCTGGGTTGAGGGTCGTATCGTTCGTTCGAGATGCCGTCTGAGATCGGACTTCTTGGACTTGTTGAGGGCAATACGCAGATCTTCGTTCTTCGAGTTGAGATGGGTACGTAAGTCGTTATCCGCGGGAGGACAGTCGTTGTTTCGCCGCAGCGATGCACCGCCTTTGCCTTTGACTGAATGATGAATGTACGAAGATCCGTAGAGGCGTCAGCGTGGATGACGTCCGTCCTTTTCATGAGTTTGTGCCGCAAGTCTTTCGAGTTTATCGAGCGACAGTTGCGCGGGACCGTTGGATCGCGCTCTTGTGTGGGGTCTTCGTCGCCTGAGGAATCATCAGAAGAGCCTCCCTTAGGGTGAGAGAGTATCACCTCGACCCGTCGTCGATTCTTAGGTTGATCGTCTTCGGATGAGTCGCCGCGTGCTTCCACTTGGTTGACTGCCGCGGGGCGCTCGGGACGGTCAGGGGCCTTCTCGGGGCCCTGTGGAGTCACCTTTGGCGAGGTGGCAGCGACGGCTTTCTGATACTGTTTGTCTTCGTTACGGCTCCAACTCCTGCTATTTCGCTGCTTTTGGGGCGGAGGTTCGATGACTACTTTTCCGCTTTTGGCGACTTCGAGAAATGCCCGTAAAGTACTTTACAGTCTTTCGTGTCGTGCGATTTAGCTTTATGGTATGAGCACCATTTATCCGGTTCTTGAGAGCTGGGATCTGCTGAGTCGGAGGGCTTCGGCGAGCGCTGCGGAGCGTCATGATCCCAGTGACTGGTCTCTTTGGTGTAGTTAATTGGGACGGATCGGCGGGCTCGTCTTTAGCGACGCTGCTGACGTATCCCTTGGAAGGGCCGGTCCTCGGCGCAGACGAATGTTGGCGGGTTCCGTCTCGCGTCGTTGGTCCGGTTATGTCCCTGCCTTATCGCGGCTTCCTTTGCTAACTTGGCTCGAGTGTCCTCCTCCATACGGATGAAATTGTGCGAGCGCGCGATGGCGTCTGGAAGGGATTTAGTCGGGTTCTCGTAGAGGGCCTCGCGAAACTTCGATTTGGCGTGTAGGGTGCTCATCAATGCTTCAACCGCAATATTGTCCGGGATGTCGGCCTTTGATACGACGGCCTTGAATTTCTCCATGAAATCGCGCAGGCTTTGACCGTTCGCATGGGTGAGATTCCATAGGTCGGAAGCCGTAGTCTTTTGTTGGGAGAACAAGATAAACTGTTTGAGGAAGGCTGTTGAGAGGTCGCGGAAGCAGTCGACAGTGTTCTCTCTGAGACCGGTGAACCAAGTGAGGGCTGGTCCTTCTAGGGATTCCACAATCGCGTAAGTGGCGGCGTCCTTTTCTTCGTCCGAGAAGTTCGCGCGACGCATCGCGATGTTAAAGGATGTGACGTGGATTGACGGGTCCGAAACTCCGTCGAACTTTGGGAGGCGAAGTTTCTCTGTTTTCTGGAGCTGGACCTTGGTTATTTTGTCGATGCTTACGTCGGAGAGTCGGCGAGGACGCCGATTTGGGGTGCGGAAGTCGTCACGTGGTGGATTCTGGAGTTGATGTCGAGGACCGACTGTTTCAGCGCAGCTAACTCATTCGCCGTTTGTTCGTCAAGGTGGCCGTGTATAGTCGGTCCACATCCAGTTAGGGTTTGCAAAAGGTCGTCAGCCGGGGTTTGTGCCGTGACGTCGTTTGCTGCGCCCGTAGCGTTTGGCGGTCGAGGCGTGGGTAGGGTTCTGTCCGTATTGAACAACTGTCGACGGATCTGCGCCGTCGAGGCTTCCATGTTCGCGGCGATGGGAGCGAGAATCTTCGCGAGAGCGGCTATTTGCTCGGTTGCCGCCTTTTGGGCCGCGTCTTGTCGTTCGAGTCGCGCCATGATCGTGTCCATGGAAGCTGGAGGTAGCGGCGTGGGAGTTGCCGTTACGGAGGCTGGGTGCGGCATAGGGGCCGCCGCGACGGGAGTTGGTGTGTCATTGCGAGCGTCTTGTTCGTCGCCCGAAGAACTACCGTTTAGGTTCGTCGCCATCTTGTCGGCGTTACTTTGCGTTGCTTACGGTGGTAAGGCTGTTATGCGGAAGCGGTAAAGTTAAGAGTAAGAGATGGGCTATGGCAAAGACGTTTTATTGATGGTCGGAGAACCGTAAGTCGATTACAAAGAGGGGAAAACAAATCGGGAAAGACACGATGAGATAGAGTTACATTCAACCCTAATCTAGCCGTCTGGTCGGTGTAATGATTTCTGGATCCCTTCTACGTTGCTACGTCCTTTCTTTTTATACTCGTTTTCCCTTGACCTAATTGTCTCCATGTTCGTGGGCCTTCGGCTCGTTGGGCCAGAGCATGCGTCCTGCTACGAGTCGTCGTTGAGCCGACTACGCCTAGCCGCTATTCGAGCGATTCAACACTCGTTAAAGAGGCGCGCCGAGACTTCATCGTCTCGAGCCGCTAAGCCGCGAACGTTCTACTGGGCTAGCCCGTTATTTTTCGGGCCTTAAGAGGATGGGCAAATCCACCCTCTACAATGGCCGCACAAAAGAACATAAACATAGCCCAAGTAAAACAGAAAGATGCAACTCATTTCAACGATCTCCGAACCCTGAAGTTTGGTCAACAATGGCAGCCACAACGTCCTTAGACTCCTTCAAGAGTTTCACACTCTTTTTCAGCTTCTCCCTCTTGCTAGCCACCGAGGGAGACTCCTCCATCATCCTCTCAACTCCTCCACCGCCTCTTGGGTCCACCATCTCCGCCACAACCTCCTTCTGAAACCGAGTGTTCACAAGATTCTTCACCGAGAACTGAAGATACAGGGCAAGGTTGTCCACAATCCTCCTCAAGACAATGGTCCAGTACGATGTGATCCTCATCTTCATGTCAAACGCTTGCTGCAGAAGATGAGCGTGGTACTTCCGCAGATGAGAAATCTTCACATCCCCAAATCCAGTGAGAGAGAAGTTCTCAGGTTTCTTCACATCGGACAACACAGCATGGATGAAGCTTTGCTGCGCAGCTGTCTTCTCTGTCCATGTCTTCATGTAGTCAGGATTACATGTGTAATCAGTCAACTTCTCCATCTCAACGATCTCAGAAACTCTGTTCACAGACTGCTCTTTGATCTTGGTGATCAGATTGCGTCCAGCTCGTTTGATGGATGACTGTATCTGTGGAAAGTTCTCAGAATACTTGGAAAGTACTGATATGAGAACACCTTCAATGTAGTCCCATATCTTCCTGATGAACTCAACCGGCTTCATATGAATTACATCAACATGTTGTGAGAGAACAGCCATGAAGGCTGATCTCGGGATGAAATTGGGAAGGCCTACACACTTGCATTCGTCAAGAATCTTTATTTCATCCATCAGGAACTCAGTAACATCTTTTGGTTGTGCTTGTAGATTGTCTGAGAACTGGCTTAACATTTCAGCCAAGCGAGCTGTAGAATGAATCTTTGGCTCATCCGGGAACTCTGAGAAATCACCTTGGATGAGAATTTTTAGGAGAGACTCTTTTGCAGAACCAATGATGTCCATCAGTGTCATTAGTGCTTCACCAGTGGAAGCCATGACCATTGGCAGCTTGTTCAACTCCAGCACAGCAGTTTCCATCTTCATGTTGATCTTCCTAACAATCTCAGGCAAACATCTACCGATCATTGTTGCTTGGATAAGCATTAGCTTCTGAGCTAAGACAGGAATGCCCACAATTTCATCATCTATCAAGCTTAGCATTGGATGAGTCCTGAAGAGTAACTCTTCTTGCATCCTCGCTTCTTCGTATGTCTCTTCTCCAATGCGGTTTCTGACACAGACATAACCAAGTCCAATGCTCACATCATCTGCTGTCACCTTCTGCAAAAGCCCTTCAGGAGCCATGTCTGCCTTTGTGACAACAGCAAGAGTCCGTTCCCCTGTTTTGTCAACTTGCCTAGACATACGGATGGACTCACAGGTGGTGAAGTCAACAGTTGCAGACAGAACATTCAGAATAATTGATTCTTGAGGCTTTATGTACTTCATGATCATAGCAGAGATCTGCTCATAGATATTTTCTGGCTGTCCATTCACTGGAACACGCGTTATACCAGGGAGATCTACCATGGTTATGTCTGGAACACCCGCCTTTTTGACATGGAGAGTCAGGGGAGCGTCAGAGACCCCTTTACCAGAACCTGCAGCACATGTCAAGTACATTTCACAATCAAGACATACTTTGGTTAAGTCTCTATCATACAACACTAAAGTTTCATCAGAAAAACAAAACTAGTCTAGCAGCATAAAAAAAATATAACATCCCTTCAGGCCATCTAAGTGTTTATAAACTTATACAACACATCTAGACATTAGTATTACGTTAAATGTGCATATATAGTTTCAGGGACTTATCACTATCAGGACTTATCTAGGAGTGTACAAACCCATACAACACATCTTGACACTAGTATTCAGTTACATGACCACATGTAGTTTCAGGGTTTCCGTATAAGCAGCTAGCTCGTATTGAATGTGCATGTTTCAAAGCAAAACATATTAAACAGTAAGGAAGAGAGAGAGGCAGGACATACCAGCTATAACATCAGTAGCAGCACAAATAGCTTTGGCAATGTGTTCCTCATCCGTAGGAACAACTTTGTCACTGTACTCTAGCCAGATCTCAGGTTCAGGGCTAGAACTTTTCTGGAGTCTCATCACAAGTGGAACTCTAGTGCAGATTCCTTGCCCACGAGGCAAGCTGATGCCCGCCAAGGACTCAAGAACACTAGATTTACCAGAGGACTGGTCTCCAACAACGACGATGGTTGGAAGCTGTATCCCTTCTCTCATCACGTTCAGGTTCCTCAGCCTGTCTACAGTGTCGAGCAAAGGCCTGATTCGGTCATTGTAAGAAGACACAATCGGTGCTTCAATGGGGACAACTACTTTTTTGTCATCAGTGTTTGTTTCCACAATAGCAAGAGATGAACTCTTTGAGACAGCAGCCTGTTTCTTGCTACTTATCATTTTCTCAAGACACAAGAGACGAGTTGAAGAAGATGGGGACAGAAAAGAGAGGTTAAAGAGTAGGGTGAGATTCTTTTTGTAGAAATGCAAAGATATATATAGAGATATATTTCAGTAGCTTGTGTACGAAAGATCATGAGTGTATACGTCTAATATATTTTCAAGTTTTAAGTTATTTTAATTGGAAATAAAATCGTTGCAGAGTAATTTGTCTTTAGAATTGTAGTTTGAGACAAACCAGAATAGTAGTTATGTTTGGCTTATTTCAAAGGAATATAGTTCCATTGCAAATATTAATAGAGAATATTATAGTTTGTGTATCTATCAATCAGTCAAACATGTGGCTTTGTGGTAGCGAATATGTGACTGAGAAGTGAAAGAAGTTATGTTTTGAGATGACTGAACGTAACGAGCAGAAGAAACAACTCGTTGGGAAGGGAAGAGCAGTCATGACTCATGATTACATCTACAAGCAAGGCTACTAGATCTTATCCACCATTCTCTAGTAAATTCGTAACCACGTTTTATTGTCATAATTAATTATTAATGCAATAATATCAAAAGATATACTACAAGTTTTTTTTTTGTGTATTCAAAAAAAAGACTACAAGTTTTTGTTTATTAATGGATGCAAGCCAGGTTCTAAAACACGGATGTGTTAACTCGTTGCTTGACCGTGGAGTTTTTCCCAAATCGTTAAATAAAATTGGATCTTTTACAAAAGTTCAAAATTTTTGTAATACGTAAGATTAAAATTATATCTAAGTTGAAGTTATGTCATTAATCAGTGAAAACATAAATAAAATAAGCCAAAACAGACAATTGTCGTGAAAAAAAGAAGTTTGAGATTCATCTCGTACCCGAGATCTACAACATAAATAGCAACACTCTAGCCACTAGACCAAGCTATTTTCATAGTGTTATTTCATATATAATAAGATATATTGATAAACACTATAAAAATAATCTCCGAGTAATCTCCGATTAATTTCCAATTTTCTTTCAACTCGGTAGACCATACCATCCGCACGCGTTACGCCTAACGCAATCTTGAACATGGGATCAAGTCTCATCTAGTATCTACCATTCTCTAGTAAATTCATAACCACGTTTTATTGTCCAACAAAAAAAAATATTGTCAGTCATTGTCACAGTTACTAATGCTAATGTATAATTTTTAAATAGGTGCCTTCAAGTGAATGTAACTAAAACTTGAAATGCTAATACGTTTGAACATCTCCAAAACCCTCGTTATTTTAAGGTTTGGTGAAATTTAAAATACAAGGTTAGAAGTTGTTTTTCTCAAAGAGCAAAATTTTATATTAAACCCTAAAACTTTTATATTTTACATAATAATTTTTATGTTTACTAAAATTTAATTAAAACCATAAATATTTAAAATAATTATAAAATATACAATAAAATATTATAAACAAAATTATTAGATAAAATATTGCATGTAAATAAAAAATACAAAATAATTCATTAAATTATAAATTACATAATTATTTATAATAATTACCTCCATAATGATTTTATATATGATCAATTTAGACATTTTGAAGTGATAATGATTTTTTTTATTTTTTATTTGTATATTACGAATTAAAAGATTTTGAAAACAAATATATTTGTTTATATTCATTTCAACTTATAATACTAACGTCAGTCTTACATTTTTAATCGATGCATTGATATTACATTCATTTTCAATAATTATGTTATACATAATAATGCACACTATTATTATATTATGTAATAATACTATTTAATTTTGTATAATATTTGTGGTAGTATAAATTAAATATTTTGTAATAAAAAGATTAAAATGATTAAACAAGAAAATTATCAACATTATCTAAAAATCACATGAGTAAAAAGACTAGAAAATAAAGAATCTTGAATATAAAGTTTTGTACAGTAAAACTTTATATTTGAGATTTAGTTTTTTGAAAGAATTTTAAATTTATTCAAAATAGAAAAGTTTTTTTTACAAAAGATATGACTGTTCTTTTAGATGTATAGAAATATATGAAACTTGACAACGAGAAAACTGAAAAATATAATTAAGGTTTCATTGTATAAAATCTTAAAATTTAAAGTTTTAAAGTTGATTTTGGAGTTCACAAAACCTTATATTTGAAGTTATAATGAGGTTTTTGGAGATGCTATAAATCAACACAAATTAATAGTCATCTAAAAAATTTAATATTTATGTTATGAGATTTTCGAACATAACCATTTTAAATAAAATCAATATGTGTTCTGCTATATTACGTAACTATTAATTGTCATGGAACATATAAAGGTGACAGCATTCAGTCGAAAAAAAAAACATATTGAGGTGACAGTATGATTTAGTAGCATATTAGCATTGACACACTGTCTTGAGGAATGAACGGTACTAAACCTTATATTCAAACTGGTTTTCCAAACTACTTTGTTATGCTCTTTGGAAAGGGTGCGAGTCTCTCCAACATCTCTCCTTGCTTAAATCAGCCTAACGATTAGAAGTAAGCTTGATTCATTCTCAAGGGCTCAACGCAACCGGCGCTCAACCATCTCCCTTTGTCTACTTGGTTTTAGGTTTTCCACTAAACTTAGTTGTTCTCTGTTTTGTCTGCGGATAGCTTGTGATCTAAGTTAGTGTGTTTAACCTCTAAGCTGGTGGGCTATTAATTCTTTTGTTTACGCGGATCAATCAATGGTGATCTAAGAATGTGTGCTGTAAGCATGCAAGTCTAAATTATAATATAAGGAAAGGCAACACCACCACATAATCTGAAGCAGTTTAGTTTTTCTTAAAACGCAACTTAGCCGAGAAAACCCAAATTTAAAGGAAAAAAAAAGACTCAAGGACCGAAACACAACTCAACAAAAAACAACCAAAGAACCTGACCGGACCCGACACGTTCCGAATTCAACAAAAGCTATAAATATAAGAAGCAAATTCAATTTAACGACCTCCATAACCAGAGCTCTGATCAACAATGGCAGCCACGACGTCCTTGGACTCCTTCAACAGCTTCACACTCTTCTTCAGCTTCTCCCTCTTGCTCGCCACCGAGGGAGACTCCTCCATCATCCTCTCAACTCCTCCACCACCTCGAGGATCCACCATCTCCGCCACGATCTCCTTCTGAAACTGCGCGTTCACCAGATTCTTCACCGAGAACTGAAGAAACAAAGCAAGGTTATCAACAATCCTCCTCAGGACGATGTTCCAGTACGACGCGATCCTCATCTTCATGTCGAACGCCTGCTGCAGCAGATGAGCGTGGTACTTCCGCAGATGCGAGATCTTCACATCCCCAAATCCACCGAGAGAGAAGCTCTCAGGCTTCCCCTCGTCGTACAGCACAGCGTGGATGAAGCCTTGCTGCGAAACATCTTCTCCGTCCAAGACGTCATGTAATCGGGGTTACACGTGTAGTCCGTAAGCTTCTCCATCTCCACGATCTCAGCGACTCTGTTCACGGACTGCTCCTTCATCTTGGTGATCAGATTACGACCGGCTCGTTTGATAGAAGACTGGATCTGCGGGAAGTTTTCAGCGTATTTGGAAATCACCGGTATGAGAATGGCTTCGATGTACTCCCATATCTTCTTGATGAACTCGACCGGCTTGGAATGGATTCCATCGACGTATTGAGAGAGTATAGCTAAGAAAGCCGATCTCGGGATGAAATTGGGAAGGCCTACACATTTGCATTCGTCGAGAATCTTGATCTCATCCATCAAGAACTCAGTAGTGACATCCTTTGGTTGTGCTTGCAGAGTGTCTGAGAATTGGCTTAGCATTTCAGCCAAGCGAGCGGTGCAGTGCATCTTATGATCTTCAGGGTACTCGGAGAAATCTCCTTGGATGAGGATTCTCAGGAGAGACTCTTTCGCTGAACCAATGATGTCCATCAGTGTCATTAGTGCTTCACCTGTGGAAGCCATCACCATTGGCAGCTTGTTCAGTTCAAGGACACTGCTCTCCATCTTCTCGTTGATCTTTCTCACGATCTCAGGTAAGCAACGGGCAATCATCGTCGCCTGGATAAGCATTAGCTTCTGAGCTAAGACGGGAATCCCCACAATGTCATCATCGATCAACCTTAGCATTGGATGAGTCTTGAAGAGTAGCTCCTCTTGCATCCTCGCTTCTTCGTACGTCTCTTCTCCGATTCGGTTTCTGACACAGACGTAACCGAGTCCGATGCTCACATCATCTGCTGTAACCTTCTGCAAGAGACCTTCAGGAGCCATGTCTGCCTTTGTCACAACAGCCAGAGTTCTTTGACCTGTTTTGTCAACTTGTCTTGACATGCGAATGGATTCACAGGTCGTGAAGTCGACCGTAGCTGACTGAACATTGAGAACGATCGACTCTTGAGGCGTGATGTACTTCATGATCATCGCAGAGATCTGCTCATAGATATTCTCTGGCTGTCCGTTAACTGGAACACGAGTTATCCCAGGGAGATCAACCATGGTAAGATCAGGAACACCAGCCTTCTTCACATGGAGGGTTAAAGGTGCGTCAGAGACCCCTTTGCCAGATCCTGCAACATTGGTTTATTATCATAGTTAAAACTTAGTCTCAAAGACGAAAACTCTTTGTTACAGTATAGTAAAACACTAACAAGGAGTTCGATAATCATATTCAAACCTAGGAACTCCACACTTGTATCAGAGACTTCGGTTGTAAGTAAATCACATCAATGTTTCAGTTTTGCGTGTCTCATTCACCGATAATCTCACATGAAGATTTAAAAAAAAAAACACTTTTGAGTTTCATCATATAGAAACACTGGTGTACTAATGCATGTCTCATTCATATTATAACTATTTCAGATTAGTAAAGAACAAACTAGGAGCTGCAAAATCACATAACACATATAAGAACTTGTATTAAGGAGTACGGGTAGTGTTTCAAAAAAAAGGAGTACGGGTAAACAACTTACTATAACATTTCATGTTTCAGATAACGGTCTCATTCACATTAAACTATCTTATAGGGTTCAACAAAAACACACATAACATGGAAAGAGAGAGACAGAGCAATATAACATACCAGCGATCACATCAGTTGCAGCACAAATGGCTTGAGCAATGTGTTCCTCATCCGTATGAACAACTTTGTCACCGTACTCTAGCCAGATCTCAGGTTCAGTGCTATAACTTCTTTGGAGTCTCATCACAAGAGGAACCCTAGTGCAGATTCCTTGCCCACGAGGCAAGCTGATGCCCGCCAAGGACTCAAGAACACTAGATTTACCAGAGGACTGGTCTCCAACAACGACAATGGTTGGAAGCTGGATCCCTTCTCTCATCACGTTCAGGTTCCTCAGCCTGTCAACAGTGTCGAGCAACGGCCTTATTCGGTCATTGTAAGAAGATACAATCGGTGCATCAATTGCCACAACTTTTTTGTTCTGGGGAGGATTCGCTTCGACAATAGCAAGAGAAGAAGAGGTTTTAGAGACAACATGCTTGTTACGACCTGCCATTTTCGACTAGATTGGAAAGAGATAGCTAAGGATATCAGAAATATTTAAGTAAAAGTGTGATTCTCCTCAGAGACACTCGAAGATATATATAGAGATATCATAAGGGTTTTGTGTCTGAGTGATAGAATCAAGAAGGAAAACGTTTGAGATGAAAGGGTGTAGGCGGACGTGCATGTTGGAATTTTAAAAAAGCTAACTAAGTCCATAATTACACCTATTTAGCTCGTAGATGAAGCTAAAAGGCCTCTCTTTAATCCTTCATTTGTTTTTTAAAACTGAAAATCAGAAAAACAAAAAATTTCTCGTAACATGTAGTAACTTAACTTCTTTCTTTTGACATTAACAAGATGATGCATGTTGGGTTTTGTGTTTCCTATATCAACAAAAATAAAAGGTTAAAATTTTCTGAAATGAACGTAAAAAGTAATGAGAAACTAACCAGTGTAGTGCAGCAATTGAATAGTAATACTATTAGGTAACTGTTTAAATAAATAAAAGAGGTGTATTATATAGAAATAGTTTCTGAATATTTAACTTAGAAGGAATTAATGTCTAGAAGAAATATAACGACTATAGTTTCTAAATGTTTGGCACCGTGCATGGACATAAATCTAGTATAAAACATTTCGTTTGTAATATAAAACAAATATATATTCAGTCTGTTGATTATAGTCAAGTCTTGGTTCGGTTTAGGTTCGATTGATTAAGTGTGTAATTGTATTGAACCGGGTTTTCTCTCTCTGGTTAGGAAACACGCGTGTGGCTTGTACACGTGTGACGGTTAGCTTCTCTTGGTTAAAAGAGATTAGCCGTTAGTCAGTTAAAGTAATCGATCTGAGCTGATAAGGATCTTGTTAGATCAGTGATCAGAGAGATAACAGAGAGAGAGAGCAAGGCGATCGAGTTGTAGAGACGGTGGCTCGAGTTGTGAGTTCATCCGTTGATATAGTGAGTTGCTGGTTCAATCCCAGCTCCGGTGAAGTATAGCGGCTACTCCTAGTTAACGGAGTAGTGCGGTGAACACCGGGTCAACATTCGCTCGTGTGCTCCTTAGTTTCGAATAGTAGAAGCTTGGCGAATCGGTTCTAATCCTCACAAATTGGTATCAGAGCCAGGTTAGGAAGATCAAGACGAAGGTTCGCAGATCAAGATCGGTAGGCTCCCTCTGGTGATTCGATTTCTCAAATCGAAAGTCAGATCAACAAGAAGGTGGATCTTGTGATGGCGACTCACAAGATGAAGATGCAGATTCAGATCTCGATGTTCGACGGCACAGGAGACTTCGGGATCTGGAAGAAACGGATGCTAGCGAATCTCAGCGTCCAAGGCTTGAAAGACGTCTTGTCTCCTCCGTCACAAGCTTTAGTGACAACGAAGACAGACGACGACGACGATGAAGAAACAAAGAAGAAGAGAGATCTTGAAGAGACGGCAAGGCTAGAGCGTGACGAGAAGGCTCTAAACATAATCTTTATGAGTGTTGGAGATCATGTACTCAGAAAGCTAGACAAGTGCAACACGGCACTAGAAGCTTGGGGACTACTTGATAAGTTGTACATGGCGAAGACTCTACCGAACAGAGTACATGCTCAGCTCAAGGTTTACTCATTCCGGATGCAAGATTCAAAGACGATTGATCAGAACGTTGATGATTTCCTCAAACTAGTCACGGATCTGAACAATCTCAACATAGAGATCCCCGAGGAAGTGCAGGCTATTCTGCTACTCAACGCTTTACCGAGCAGGTATGATTCTCTCAAGGAAACTTTAAAGTATAGTAGAGAGGCTATTAGAGTAGATGAGATTGCTAATGCTGCTAGGTCTAAAGAACTGGAATATAAGGACTCATCTACTGCTAAGTTGAATGGGGAAGGAAACTATGTTAGAGGCAGGACGGATAGTAGGAATAGAAATGTTTTTGCTGGTAAAGACAGGAACAGATCGAGGTCCAAAAGCAAGGAAGGTAAGCGCCTGTGCTGGTCTTGTGGAAAGGAAGGACATTTCAAGCGTCAGTGTCATAAATGGCTTGAAAAGAACAAAGGCAAGCATGATCAAGATAGAGGTGAAGCTTCTCTTGCGAAAGATGATGCGAAGGACTTGGTTGGTCTCCTTGTAGCAGAAGCCAATTATGTGGCTACAGACAGGGATGAGTGGGTGTTGGATACTGGTTGTTCTTTTCACATGACACCAAGGAGAGATGTCTTCATTGATTTGAAAGAATCAACGAGTGGGAGAGTTCGTATGGCCAACAATACAGTCGCTGAAGTGAAAGGGATTGGAGCTGTCAGGTTTCAGAATAAAGATGGCACAACATTCTTGCTCAGTGATGTCAGGTTCATGCCTGATATATCAAGGAACCTGATATCAATGGGAACTCTTGAGGAGAAAGGCTGCGAGTTCAAAGGAGCAAATGGTGTACTCAAGGTCATTAAGGGATGTACGGTTTTTATGAAGGGAGAAAGAAGGCAATCTCTGTACATCTTGCAGGCAAAGGCCAAGGTGATATCAACTTGCGAAGGAGAAACAAGCTCAGCTAAAGGAGTAGATATGACTCTCGATGACACGAGTCGTGGCCGCGGTCGCCTTGGTCACTTAGGGCAAAAGGGAATGGAAGCGAAGAAGGGTGGCTATTTTGGAAAAGATAAAGTAGAAGGCTTAAAGTTTTCTGAAGCCTGTGTTATTGGAAAGACGCATAAGGTCAGCTTTAGTCAGGCAAAGCATGTTACTAAAGAAAAGCTAGACTATGTTCACTCAGATATATGGGGCTCACCAAACGTTCCATTTAGTCTCAACAGAAGTCAGTACTTCATCTCGTTCCGAGATGATTTCACAAGAAAGGTGTGGCTGTATTTCACGAGATTTAAAGATGAAGCTTTTCAGAGTTTTGTCACTTGGAAAAGAATGGTTGAGACACGAGTGAAAGAAAGGTCAAGAGGTTGAGAACGGATAACGGCTTGGAATTCGCAACCGTCAATTTGATGAATTCGTAAGGAAAATGGGATAGTGAGACACGAGAACATGCACGCATTAACGCCACAGCAAAATGGCGTCGCCGAGACTCAACAGGACTATTATGAATAAAGTCGGATGTATGTTGAGTGAGAGTGGTTTAGAGGTAAAGTTTTGGGCTGAAGCTGCAGCTACAGCCGGTAATGTGATAAACCGTTCACCATCTTCAGCTGTGGATTTTAGAATACCGAAGAGATGTGGACATCGGCTACTCTTGATCTCAGCAATCTTAAAAGATTTGGGAGTATAGCATATGTTCATTCCACGAAGGAAGTTGCTACCAAGGGCAAAGAGAGGAGTGTTCACGGGTTATCCAGACGGGGTTAAAGGTTATAAAGTTTGGCTTCTGGAGGAACAGAAGGTGGTAATCAGCCGAAACGTGGTGTTCAGAGAGGAACAAGTGTACAAGGAGGTGCAGGAAGACAAAGCTCAGGAAGTGTCTACAGGAACTAACACTGTGTTAGTTGATTTAAAGCAACTTAAAGCGGATGATCAAGAAATGGCGAGCTTGAAAGATCCTCACGGTCGAAGGTGATGGAACAGCCGAGGAGAGCATTGATACCAGTGATTATCAACTGGCTAGAGACAGAGTAAGAAGATCTACAAGGCCACCTCCAAGATTAATGGATTACGAGTGTGATGTTACTGATGGAGAAAATCAGTTTGCTGGATTGGTTTGTTTGATGACCGAAGACACATTGCCAGAGCCCAACTCGTGGAAAGAAGCTATGATGGATCCTGATAGTGATAAGTGGACTGAAGCAGCGCAAGATGAGATGTCTTCGTTGGAGGCTAATGAGACATGGGATCTCATAGAAAGGCCAAAAGGGCAGAAGACAATAGACTGCAGATGGATTTTTAAGAAGAAGGCGGGCATTGCTGGAGTAGAACCACCGAGACATAAAGCTAGGTTGGTTGCCAAAGGGTACTCACAGAAGGAGGGTGTAGACTACCAGGAGATATTTGCACCTGTAGTCAAGCATGTTTCGATTCGATTTATTCTATCAGGGGTCACTCATTTTGACATGGAGCTACAGCAAATGGATGTAAAAACAACATTTTTACATGGGAATTTGGATGAGTTTATAGTAATGGAGCAGCCAGAAGGGTTTGTGGATAAGAGATATCCAGACAGAGTTTGTAAACTCAAGAGATCGCTATATGGTCTAAAACAAAGTCCTCGGCAATGGAATAAGCGGTTTGATGATTTCGTGAGGTCAAAAGGATACACACGGAGTGAATATGATTCATGTGTGTATTTTCAGAAAAACAAGCAAGAAGAATACGTCTATATGCTTCTTTATGTGGACGACATTCTTATTGCCTCAGTTAACAAAGCTGAAGTTCAAAAGCTCAAGACAGTGCTAAGTGAAGAGTTTGAGATGAAGGACTTGGGAAATGCAAAGAAGATATTAGGTATGGAAATAACACGAGACCGAGCTAACAGGAAGTTGAGCATTTCACAAGAGGATTACTTGTGGAAAGTGTTAGCTAAGTTTGACATGGACTAGTGTAAAGAAGTAGCTACTCCATTGGGAGCTCACTTCAGTTTACAAGCTGCTAGCGATAAAGAGTTACAGTCTCAGGAGGAGTACATGAAGAAAGTTCCATATCAGAATGCAGTTGGAAGTATAATGTATGCAATGGTTGGAACTCGTCCAGACTTAGCTCATGTCGTTGGGATAATCAGTAGGTTTATGTCAAAGCCAGTGAAGGAACATTGGCAGGCTGTGAAGTGGGCGTTAAGATATATAAAGGGCTCGGTGGACACAAACTTGAGTTTTAAAAACAAGGGAGAGTTTGTGGTAAGGGGATACTGCGATTCAGACTATGGTGGTAACTTAGACAATGCTAAGTCAACTACAGGAATGGTGTTTACAGCAGGTGGTAATCCAGTCAGCTGGAGGTCGTCTTTGCAGAAAGTGGTAGCGTTGTCCACCACAGAAGCCGAATACATAGCCTTATCTGAAGCTGTTAAAGAAGGAGTATGGCTGAAACGTTTTGCAGAAGAGTTGGGTTTTCCTCAAGACTCGGTGGAGATATTCGTGACGGTCAAAGTGCTATTGCTTTGTCAAAGAATGCTGTTTATCACGCATTACTAAACACATGGCGACTAAGTATCATTTTATCAGAGATTTGATAAAAGTAGGAGAGGTGCAGGTGTTGAAAATTGCTACAGCTAATAATCCTGCAGATATCTTTACGAAGGTATTGCCAGTTTTCAAGATGAAGGAAGCATTGAGGGTGCTTCGAGTTACAAAAGACTGAAGAGTGGCTTGATCTTGAGTCCGGTCAAGGATTCAAGGAGGAGCTCGGTTAAGAGTTCCAGGAGGAGCTTATTGAAGAGTTCCAGGAGAAGCTGGTTGAAGCATCTAAAGGATCAGGTTTATGATTCTCAAAGTTTTATGTTCAAGATTGGGAGCATTGCTATTGTCGGAACTTGTGATGATAGGAAGACTTGTCTAAGGAGGAGTTTTGTTGATTATAGTCAAGTCTTGGTTCGGTTTAGGTTCGATTGATTAAGTGTGTAATTGTATTGAACCGGGCTTTCTCTCTCTGGTTAGGAAACACGCGTGTGGCTTGTACACGTGTGACGGTTAGCTCCTCTTGGTTAAAAGAGATTAGCCGTTAGTCAGTTAGAGTAATCGATCTGAGCTGATAAGGATCTTGTTAGATCAGTGATCAGAGAGATAACAGAGAGAGAGAGCAAGGCGATCGAGTTGTAGAGACGGTGGCTCGAGTTGTGAGTTCATCCGTTGATATAGTGAGTTGCTGGTTCAATCCCAGCTCCGGTGAAGTATAGCGGCTACTCCTAGTTAACGGAGTAGTGCGGTGAACACCGGGTCAACATTCGCTCGTGTGCTCCTTAGTTTCGAGTAGTAGAAGCTTGGCGAATCGGTTCTAATCCTCACACAGTCTATATATTTGCATAACTAAACGTCAGAAAATGTTATTCCAAAAAAAAAAAGTTATTCGTAATATGCAAAGACATTTCTTTTGACATAAGTAATTCGAATTGAATGGAATTAGAATTATATGATGCATGCGGGTTATTGTGTTTCCTATATCAATAAAAAGAAGATGGTAACTTTGATAATTGAATATAATAAGTAATTAGAATTTTTTTTGTTATATGTAAAAAAATTATTATAAATTAACAACTGTACTGAAGCAATGGACTGATACCATTGATGTGTTTTTTTATCTATTGATAAAAGATGTCTCTAAGTTTATGAAAAAATAGTTTATGATGACTTAACTAAGGAATGCACGTGTGAAACAAACATGTTGGAAGATAGCGTGTTGAAACATAATTTAAGAACAAATGTGACTAAAACGAAACCTAAGTTTTCAGTATACTTGAAATTGTTAAAAACATTGTTTTATTTTTCCCACTTGAAATTGGGTCAGTTTAGTCTTTCAGAGTTGACCAAATTGGCTCCTGCAGTGCACCCTTAATTATTTTATAGATAACTTGGGATTCACTTCAAAAGACAACACCATAAACGTGAAGTTTACTGGCGTTTACACACAAAAATATTATAAAAGGTCCAAACCCAATTCCAAAACTATATACTGCCCATCTTTTTTTTTTTTGTTAAGAAAAAAAAACCCTATATGGACTAATTAAGCATCTTTCTCCTTGCTTTATGAATTATGATCATGTAATAGCCTTAAAGCTCTTACCTTCTTTTCTAAAGTTTAGACATATGTATTGTTTAGATTCTTAATCCAGTTTGACTTTTTTCGTAACATAGAAATAGCATATAGTCCATGATTTGATACGCACCAACCTTCTGAGAGATGGGAAGGTTTTGGTTTAGTGTTTCTGCTTTGAATTTGTATACAGGGCCGGCCTTGGACCATGCGTGGTGAAACATTTGCAATAGGCCCGCGAAATTTTTAAAGAAAACTACATAAACATAAGCTCCCAAAAAATTTTTTAAGCCCCCAAATTTTTTTTTTACATTGACATTGCAACAGGCGTCCAAAATCTCAGGGTCGGCTCTGTTTGTATACCAACGAATTCAAAGATGATGATTACGTCTTTTCTGAATTCACATATAGAGTTATGGAATAAAGGAAGAGCGAAACATAAAAGAGATATTCAAGTTGGTTTTATCATGATGTTGAACATTTTCATTATGATCTATTCCAGTCCAGGATGTTGTTAAGCGTAGAGATCGCCATCTAAGTATCCTGAATCAGGTAGTAATTAAGGTTTCTGGACACGGGCTTCTGGTTTTCTAAGGTTTAACTGTATGGTTTTTTTTTCTGAACTATATGCCGTTATTGGAACCTTAAACCCTAGCTAGGTTTGTCTTTGTCTCCCACATGAATATGGTTCCTTGTTCAGTACTCTTTCTCGTTTATGTAAGTCTGGAGTTGACCTTTCCATGGACTTGATTTCATCATTATGACATCTATATGACTATATAGATCACTAATTTTGAAGAAAAATGTCAAATTCTGGTTGATATATATATATATATATTTAGAAGAGTTCTATCTCAGTTAGCACTTTGTTTGACTTCTTTACCATTTTGAGTTAAGTAGGAATATGTTGAAGTAGTTTGGTCACTTGTCCTCCTTGAATCTGTAACTGGCAAGAAGCAACAAGGCTAAACAGTACCAGTTATTTAAGAATAACTATTTAGTAAAAAGTTTCTCTCAGAACAATCTTGGTTGATGTTCAATTTCGAATAATATTACAGTTACAATAGTATTTCATGAATTTATTCACATATTATGAAAAAAAATTGATGTTAAAAACACTAAAAATAGAAAAGATAATTCAAAACCAACATCTTGGATTCATAATTTTAAAATAGATTTCAGATAAATCCTAAAACGTATTATGTGCTCCAAATTGTATTTTTTTTTTCCCTTTTGACATTTTTATTTTAAATACAATAATATGTACGAGTTTATTTCGCCGGAGTAACGACTAGGCCTACGTTTTAATAGCGTGTAAGCTGATCAATCACCGCACCCGTCGTCTACAACTCTAAAACAATATCGAAAATTTTCAAATTCCAAGCTTCAAGATTCTCCATATCCACCACCGATTCATCTCTTTCCGCAGATGAGAAAATCCCTAATTTTGATTTTCTAGAAAGAAAAAAAAAAGAAGAAAATCAGCAGATGGGTGCGAGCGAGTTTCGTTTCTTCCTCTCCTGCGATCTCAATTCGCCCGTCACTTTCCGTATCGAGAAGCTCGATGGAATCCTCCCCCTCCACAAATCATCTGATTCCGGTACTCAACGTCTAAGTTTATTCGCTGGTGGAAGTAGATTTGAATCGAATTTGTTCTAACTTGGTTGATGTTAATGTGATTACTGCTTGGTGTAGAATTTAAGGTTTCATGTCAGAACTTGCTTGTTGTTTCTAAGGAGACACATAATTGCAGTGTTCTGTGTTCAGTGTCTTGAGATGTTGGTTTGGTTTATGTTTTTTTTATAAGGAGTCGTCTCCGGCGTAGAGGACAAAAGACCAGAGCTTTACATTGAGTGTGCATTGTACATAGATGGAGCTCCTTTTGGCCTTCCCATGAGAACAAGGTTTCTTCTGTTTTCTATATTTACTTCTCATTGCGTCTGTCTTGTGATGTTGATGATTGACCTTTGAAGAAGAATCGTCTCTATGTTTCAAATAGATCTCTTCTTTAATTCCAGGTTGAACACTACAGGACCACCATACTGCTGGAACGAACTCATCACTCTCAGTTCTAAATATCGTGACTTGACTGCTCACTCGCAACTTGCCATCACTGTAAAACATATTAGCTGCCCCCATTGCTTATTTTTTTATGTTACCTTCTCGGCTTATCGGAGAGTCTCTGCTTGTATCAGGTATGGGATGTTTCGTGTGGAAAAGCCGAGGGACTCATTGGTGGTGCCACGATCCTTCTATTTAACAGCAAGATGCAAATGAAATCAGGAAAGCAGAAGCTCAGGCTCTGGCAGGGGAAGGAAGCCGATGGTTCATTTCCTACCTCTACTCCTGGAAAGGTTTCTTGATCAATCTCAATACTATACCTATATTTTGAAGTATTGTTGTGTATGCCAACTTCCTTTTTTGTGTTTTCTGTAAACTCTAGGTTCCTCGCCATGAGCGAGGTGAGCTAGAGCGTTTGGAGAAGCTCATGAATAAGTTTGAAAGGGGGCAGATCCAAAGCATTGATTGGCTGGACCGACTTATGTTGAGATCCTTGGATAAGATCAAGGAACAAGAAAGCTCCAAACATGGAAACTCTTATCTCTACTTGGTTGTCGACTTTTGTAGTTTTGAACATCGAGTTGTGTTTCAGGTACAGTCTTTACTGTTATTGGATCTATCTATGACTGTCTTACCAGTTGTAATATAAAAGTTTCTCCATGTTTATTTTTTGTCTATCTGATTTTGATTTCTAGGAGTCTGGAGCCAATTTGTTGATAACTTCCCCAATAGGATCAACAAACGAATTTGTTACTGTCTGGGATACAGAACTGGGAAAGTTTAATCCTTCAGAGCACAAGCAACTAAAGCTTGCAAGGAGCTTGGATCGTGGCATTATTGACAGGGATCTCAAGCCGAGTAATAACGAACGCAAGTAAGTATGGAATGAAGTTTTTTTTTCGCTTGGTTTAATTGAAGTTGTGTGGCACTTTTTAGAGAAAATTCCTGTCATTTCTTGATCATATTATAGTGAAACTTGTATTTTTCTTCTTTTGAAGATCAATACAAAGAGTTCTAAAGTACCCGCCAACAAGGACTTTGAGTGGAGATGAAAGACAACTTCTTTGGAAGTTTCGTTTCTCTCTGATGTCTGAAAAGAGAGCTTTAACAAAGTTTCTTCGGTGTGTGGAGTGGAGTGATGTTCAGGCAAGCTGACATCTTTTGCTTCGTAATCTTTCTTTACGGTTCTTAATTTTCATGTTGCATGATCTTTCCCATGTTGGCAGGAAGCCAAGCAAGCAATTCAACTGATGTACAAATGGGAAACGATAGATGTATGTGATGCCTTGGAGCTATTGTCTCCTCTATTCGAAAGTGAAGAGGTACTAGAAATGCCAAGTTTTCTTTTATTGTGGTCTGATATCTGTAAATGCTAGCTAATTCCTTGCTACACCAACTGATAGGTTCGAGCTTATGCTGTCAGTGTCCTTGAAAGAGCTGATGATGAAGAGCTCCAGTGTTACTTGCTTCAACTGGTTCAGGCTCTCCGTTTTGAACGCTCTGATAGATCCAGGCTTTCTCAGTTCCTTGTCCAACGGGGTATGTTCTGAACTTATTAGCCATGAACTTTTACTGATTTTTTTCTCACTATGTAACTGATTTACATTTGTTCCCTGAGTTATTCATTAACTGATTTCTGTTATTCTTCCTTCAAACTTCTAGCATTACAGAATATTCAGCTGGCCAGTTTTTTTCGCTGGTATGTTGCTGTTGAACTTACTGACCATGTCTATAACAAGCGATATTTCAGCACATACGACTTACTCGAGCAGAGTATGAAAAAGGTATGGACCGAACATTTATTTACTTTCTTTTTCCAGGTTTTTTTTTTCGGGCCTCTGCTCCCTTTGTAATAGTCACTTAGTCAGATTTCAAACCCTTTGAACTTGGGATGTGGGTTAGAGTTGACAGTGCTAGGTTGTTCAAATATTTTAAAAGCTAGTGCACGATGCAGCGAAGATAATATGGAATCCTTACTTCTAGCGAGAGTAGTAGTGGTCACCTTTACGTTGTAATTTGTGTCCTAGCGGCAAGGAGTTGAACTGTTTTATTCATCAAGTGAGATCTGTTTAACTTCTCTAGAATGGTCTTTTTCCTCTTATGCCAGCTCCCGCCGGATGTTAATGGAGAAGATGGAAATAAATTGTGGCAAAGTTTGGTGGGCCAAACAGGACTGACTGCTCAGTTAGTTTCCATTACACGAGAAGTGAGAAATGTACGTGGAAACACCCAGAAAAAAATTGAGAAGCTCAGGCAGCTTTTAAGTGGACTCCTTAGCGAACTCACCTACTTTGAAGAGGTACTTTCACTTTAGTATAGCTAATTGGTAACAAGTGCTGTATATCAAAGAATGTCTGAGTCGAAGTGTTGTAATGATTTTTGGATTCGGTTTACTTTCAGCCTATTCGATCACCGCTTACCCCTAGTGTCCTAATAAAAGGGATTGTTCCCGGAGAATCAACGCTCTTTAAAAGTCAATTGAATCCTCTGCTTCTAGCTTTTCGAACAGAAGACGAAGGAAGCTGCAAAGTTATATTTAAGAAGGGAGATGATCTCCGGCAAGACCAACTGGTATATTTAGTTTTATTGCTTCACATTGTGGTAGCTGTTCTCTTCATGTTGTGATTTTTGTTTCTATAATCTCCTCTATTATAGGTTGTTCAAATGGTTTGGCTCATGGATAGACTGCTTAAGCTGGAAAATCTTGATCTGTGCCTAACTCCTTATAAAGTGTTAGCAACTGGACATGACGAAGGAATGTTGGAGTTCATACCATCCCGTTCTTTGGCTCAGGCACGTTCTTCAGGCCATTGGTAATTGTAGAGTTAATAATCTCATTCTTCTAAGATATGTGTGCCTTTTGCATGTTCAGATTCTCTCTGAGCACCGAAGCATAACAAGCTATCTGCAGAAGTTCCATCCTGATGAGCATGCTCCTTTCGGAATAACAGCCACTTGTCTGGAGACGTTCATAAAAAGCTGTGCGGGCTATTCTGTGATCACATATATACTTGGCATTGGAGACAGGTAAGTTTACTCGGGCATTTGTTCAAGAAGTCTTGCTTTATATATATATATATGTGCCTTGGAATCAAATTGTGATGGCCTGTTTTTGATATGTAGACACCTGGACAACCTCCTCCTTACAGATGATGGCCGTCTTTTCCACGTTGATTTCGCTTTCATTCTCGGTAGAGATCCTAAACCATTCCCTCCACCGATGAAACTCTGCAAAGAAATGGTGGAAGCCATGGGCGGAGCAGAAAGGTACCATGTTTACTTACTATTATGTAGCTCGATAGTACCTGGCTCTCGAGATGTATATAGCATCAGACTTACCCTGTACTATTCTCTGCAGCCAATACTACACAAGGTTCAAATCATACTGTTGTGAAGCCTACAACATTCTCAGGAAATCAAGCAACCTTATTCTGAATCTATTCTATCTCATGGCGGGTTCAACTATTCCAGATATAGCTTCAGATCCAGAGAAGGGTATTCTCAAAGTAAGATTCTTTCACTTTTACGCTCTTGCCTAACCAAACCCCCCCCCCATTCTTGTACATATTGTTCTCCTAAACGCTGCGTGTCTTGTTTATGCGCAGCTCCAAGAAAAGTTTAGGCTTGATATGGACGACGAAGCATGCATCCATTTCTTTCAAGATCTGATTAATGAAAGCGTAAGCGCGCTGTTCCCGCAAATGGTTGAAACAATACACAGATGGGCTCAATACTGGCGTTGAACCACCGTGTTAACTATATCGGGGTGGTTAGCCGGAAAATGTATATGCTATTTACTTTCTCACGTCAATATCACACACTCGAAGGTCTGATTTATGATCTTGGTTTTTAAATCCTCTTTTGGCAAGATTATTACTCTGTAAATAACCTCGTTACCTTGAAAACTAGATTGTAGCCACTTCAAAAACGCTGTGTTTTTGTCTTCACTCCATCGTTGTGCTAAAAGGAGAGTGTTGTGGAGTGTTTAGAAGGTTAGAAAGCTTTTTCCTTGTCTAGAGTAATCAAGGCAGACTCTTAAGTGAGAAATCAAAAACAGAAAGAAACTGCTTCACTGCTTTGTTGAAGCAGTGCATGTATATTGTTCGTATCGGATATAGTTTGATTATGTGATCATATGATTTTTCATCCACAAGATCTGACCTTCTGCTCTGAGATTAACATAACTTTCGAGAAAATTAACGATGGCTCATCTGAGTATTTGAGATTTGGAATTTTTCATTGGTTGCAACAAGTGTCATCGTGATTTGGATATTGTTTCTTAATGTTAACAAAGAAAAAGCAACATATACTATCTTTGTGGTCTTCTTGGCAGTTTTGGGGTTCTGTGTTTTATGAAACTAGATTTAGAGCCGCAATTTCAAAGCGGATTTGATTTTTGGGTAAAAATATTAGTCGGTATGAAGTATAATTTTTAATTTTAATCCATATATTTATGTTAAAAATAGATATTCAGCGTTTTCATATTCGATCCGGATCCGCGGTTAAACCGGTAAATCTGGTAATCTGTATATAATCTGATTCAAATTTAATGAAAATTTCATTAATTAAAGATCTCATAAAACTCTGTAAAATTCTAAAATTAACTTGTGGCTTAATCTTTATTGACCCATTAAAAATCAGAGAAAACTGATAATATTTCAAAAATTAAATTTTGTATACCGTTAAATTGTATATAAAGTTGAAAAAACTATTAGATTTGTAAATTTTGTACTTTGATGAATTTTTTTACTATTCTAAAAATAAAAAAATAATATTAGAAAAAAGAAAAATTTATTTCAATGGCCAATTGCATAGTTCTTCATCTGTCAATTGCATAAAAGAGATTTAATCTTCAGCTTTTGAGATAAACGAGAAAAAAAAGTTGCCAAATTTGCGGGAGAATTGTTAGGGCTTAGTTTCGGCTTCTTGTTCAGCTTAGTTTTGAGAGTTGACACCGTCTGCTCCAACGACAAAACTTTAGCAGCAGAAGCAGCAGATTTGATCTTCTCCATGTTCAGTTCAGTTTTGAGATTTTTGTTGTGTTGCTCAAGTTCTTGGATACGGGAAGCATCAGCTGTTTTCTTCCTTTCCAAGGTAATCTCATCAAGCTTTTTCTTCAACCAGTCTAGCTTGAACCCAATGTCGGTTAGATCGACCAACTCGGTGCGAATGTTGCTTAACTCAGTCTCGGAGAAGCTATGTGGAGGCTTTTCCAGTTTCTCGATGAGCTTGAGGAGGAGATTCATGTATGTGGTCTTAACCAATTGGCTCTTTGGTCTGAAATTCAAAGCAATGTCCGGGTGCCTCGAGAAAATCCTACTTACTTGAATAACCTGTCAAGAATTAACTTCATATTACTAAATCGAAAAAAGGAATAAACAGCAACAAGAAGCATACGAATAATCATTACCTGAGAATAAAGAACTTGGAAACCACCAACATCCATAGTCTCGTTCCCAGTTACTTCTGCCTCATTAACAACTTCAATTAATTGGACTTGAACTTTAACTATCAGTTCGTTCTTCTCCAGAAACCATTTTTCTTGAAGCTTTTTAAGAGTCAAGGTCTTTGCAAAACCCCATCCCGGGACCTGAGCGCAGAACACTGGGCACAATTCTGTAAGACCAAAACAGAGAGATTAGATTAAACTTCTTCAGGATCATCATATATATGAACTTTTTATAGAAGTTCTTAGTAAATGTTTATGGAACCTAAAATCTCAGATCCAACCTTTGTGTCTGAGTAGTTAACTTACCAGTTGATTTGTAGAATTCATTGCCGGATTGATTCAACAGAGCAAAGGAAAATTTAGCTTGCCTTTTCCATCCAAGTTGCAATGATCCAGAATTCGCAACACGGAGGTATAGAGCCAAGTGATCTTCAATACCATTTCCTTTGGGATAAACGATTGCATACCTGTATAAAAAAGTAGAAACAGATTTAACGTAACGTTTTTCTTTTGAAATCTAGACAACGAGTAAAATGTCAAAAACACATATGGAATATTTCATTTACCATTGGCAGCCTCCACTTGAGAATGTTGACGATGAAATCACAGCTTCCTTCTCTAAGAAGTTATCTATCTCAAACGTGAAACTCGTCGGCTTATGATCCTCCATTTATCTACAAAAACACTTTTCTTTTCTTAGGCTTTTTGTACCTCAAACAAAAAATGCGTCCTTCCCGCAAACATGTCAATTAAGTTGTACCAGAAACCGACGGTACTTTTACAAATTTATAAATTTATAAATTATAACTGGTATTATTGAAAACTCAGTAAGTATATAAGCATTAGCCTCCAAAGTAATTGAACATATATGAGCAAATGACTAGTTCTCATATGTTTTAATTAACATCCATTAGTTTTAGCGTTTTTTGTACTATCTCCGAAGAACTCAACTGAAAAACTTACAGGTCCACTCAATGCAACGAAACAAAAAATTTGAAATCTAATGCAAACTGAACGAGGAAAGGAAGTAGCAAGAAAGTTGCTAAATCAGCACACAATTTGTTATATGCTTCGGTGACTCGGTCTACAAAACTTATAAAAACTCACCACACCTAACTTACACATAATCAATATTAAAAACAACTAAAACAACAAAGAAAAGAGGATCTAACCTTACCAGATCATAAAAAATAACGCGGGTGAAAGACAAATCGAAAGCGAAAACAAAAAGAACACCTCAGGGAAACAAAAACAAATGACTCACCACGTAGCTCATATAATTCAAAGAATATACATCTAAACCGAAGTAGAGATGCAAAAAAGCCACCACGAATCTCCAAAGTTTGAACCACCTCAGCGAGAGAGTATAGAAGAAAATATTTAGGGTTTAGGTTAATAATGAGTCGGCACATGGTCATGTTTTGAATCAAAGACCAAACCTATTGTACCGAGATTGGTGGTTTTGACCAATTCCTTTTTTTTGTTTATTTTATTTCAGAAAATAACAAATTACTTGCTTTGCTTCCTGTATTGTGTAGGAACAAAGGCTGCAACTAGATTAGTATTTTTTGAAATGGAATTGTTTGGAATAGCTTATTCCAAGAGATTCTAAAAAAATATATCATTTACATAAAATTAGAAACAGTTATCATTCCATTGATTCCTGTGGAATAGTTGGAATCAATAGTTAAAATCCATTCATAAGAAAAAAGCATCGTGAATAATTGGAATGGAATCAAACTAAATCAAAAAATATTTTTAATTAAATTTAAACACTCATGTGTTGATTATGAACACTCGTACAGTGATTATGAAACTCACGAATCAAAATTTGCTTTCTCTCCTAGTAAATCTTATCTCCTTTTATCATTGCTATACATTATTGTTTGTTTTCTCTCGTACTTAAATATTATTGTTTCTTGGTCGATAGGTTGTATAAAGTCAAGTAATATTTGTTTGCTACATATTAAAGTTGTGTAGAATCTATGCTTTATTGATCAATAGTCTCGTTAAGTTTTTAGAAACAAGGATGACATATTAATATATATGTAAATATATGATGTGTTAATTTTTATTAAAAAATTAGATGTTTACTTTTAAACTAAATGTTAAATAATTTTTTTAAAAATTATTAATTTACTAATATTTATTTTTAACTATTTATTAATTTCACGAAATCCATTTTTAATATCATGCACGTTTATTGTTATATTTAACATATTATACTAATTTCATTTAAATTAAAAATTAAAATTCATTCCATTCCTTTAAAAAATTACTATTTGTGTTACAAAAATATTTTTCTGCAACTATCCATTCCATTGATTTTATTCCATAACTTCCATTATTCCATTAGTTCGCATTCCATTTTCTCAAATTTCTTCCATTCATAATATTCCAAAACTTGAGTACCAGTTACACCCAAAGTAACTTACGTTCTTTTCCCTTTATTATACCAAATTACTTGCTTACTTGTAAATCAATTATCCATTATTTTATTCTTGTGAATATGTTCGTTTGTGTTGTTGCCATGTTCCCCGGTGGATTCTTCATTTTTTTAATGGAAATTTAAAAATGCTCCCATTACTTCTGAAACTTTTGAATTTTCTTCCTTACAATAATAGTACTAGGGGTGGACACGGATCGGATAGTACCATATTTTTTGGTATTTGCGATTTGCTTCGTATCTTACGAATATCTGATTTTTCGATTTGCTTTGCTTCTGAGAAATACGGATATTCGGTTTTCCGGATATTCAGAATTTTTTTAAATATTGGCGAATATTTACGGATATTTACGGATATCTCATACACCATGTTTTATACACGTAAATCTAACAAAATTATACATGTTTTTGTTTTTTTAAATATTCTTACATAATATTAAACCAAAAGTGAAAATTAGTGGAATTATATGTTCCATACTTTTTTATAATAAAATAATCTTTTTTGATAAAACACATAATTTTAGAAAATTGTAGTTTTTAGAAATATTTTATATTCTTTCCTTAATTTAATACATTATATATTTTTATAAATAACACAAATATATGTTAAAGTAAAAATTTATACATATTTAATTGTAGATATTCATTTATTTGTATAAAAACCGGAGCGGATCGGATATTCGCCTTTAAAAAATTTAGTATTTGTGATTTGCTTCGGTTTTAACGGATATTGAATTTTAATATTTGCTTCGAAGACTTAAGGATATTCAGATTTTTCGGATTGAATCGAAACGAATAACAAATTAAATCAAATTTAACGGATAAAATGCCCACCCCTACTCTCCGATACTGCCTCACCCTCGGTGATGATAAATTATAGAAAAAACCTCAGAAACTATTTTCTTTTTAATATCTTAGAATCATAAAATACATTTGTGGATTGCATTATTTTTTAATTAGGGTATAATAATAAGGGGTGTGTTGAATTAAGGGTTTTATGAGATTTTGGGATCTTGATAGAATCTCCAAAAACTCACCAAACAGATTGGAAATATTTCAATCGGACCCAACTTAACGCGAAATGCACAATAATTAGTTTCTAGGCTTGATTGTAAACAAAATGAAAATAAGAGGGGTGATAGTAAAATATCACATTTAGCGAATAGATTTTCACTTAAACCTATTAATCTATTATGATCTCGCTTTGATTGAAACTTTGAAAGTGTCTCTCTCTCTCTCTCTCTGTCTCTCACGTTCAGATCTTTTCGCATCTAAGTTGGAAAGGTAAACGCCAAACCTTTTTCGATCGTCTCGCTTCTTATGATTTTCATACGACGGAGAGGTTCCGTTGATTTCGATTCTGTTTCTCCGTATTCACATCGGACCTCGTTTGCTTAGATACTGTTTCTTCAGAGATCGTGTCAGCTTCCTGTTTTCGAATCCGTGATTTTGAGCTATTGATCTGAATTTTCATCAAACTATATCGAATCTGCAGTTATCCCGTTCTTCATAGTTTCCTGATCTTGTGTTAAAGATTCATCTTGAAATAACGTAATATCGTGATCGATCGCTTGCTTCCGAATTGTTTACATTTACGTGATTGGAATCTCAAGCTGTTCGTTGGAGCAGGAATCACATAATGCAATGTATAGTTTTGGGTGTTGAATTGTCAAATTTGGCAGTAGATTTGAATGCTATTCATGTTAGGATAGCTCGTATTCCAAAATCTTTTGAGTTTAAATGTTTATTGTGATCTGTGTCTTGTTTGTATGTTTTCAAAGGATCTCTGCAGCTGAAGGTGAAAATGGGGCTTTCATTTGCGAAGCTTTTCAGCAGGCTATTTGCCAAGAAGGAGATGCGTATCCTTATGGTTGGTCTCGATGCTGCTGGTAAGACCACCATTCTTTACAAGCTCAAGCTTGGTGAGATTGTTACCACCATCCCCACCATTGGTCAGTCTTCTCAACCATCATTTCACATTACTTCTTCTGCATGATCATCATCATCAACTTTGCTTATTGGTTGATCTGTTTTTTTTTTTTAATACAGGGTTTAATGTGGAAACAGTTGAATACAAAAACATCAGCTTCACTGTGTGGGATGTCGGGGGTCAAGACAAGGTTTCTTCTACCTTCTCTAACTAAGAAAGAGGAAAATGTGTGACTCACTTCACTTGGCTTTCTCTTTACAGATCCGTCCCTTGTGGAGGCACTACTTCCAGAACACTCAAGGTCTCATCTTCGTGGTGGATAGCAATGACAGAGATCGTGTTGTTGAAGCAAGAGATGAACTTCACAGGATGTTAAACGAGGTACCTTACTACTACTTTTCACTTACAGTCAATCCCATAACGCTGCTTCCATTGATCATGTACTGCATTTACAGTAGTAATCTACTTAGGAAGCTGACTGATTTATTAATGCTTGTAATCTGCAGGATGAGCTTCGTGATGCGGTACTTCTTGTGTTTGCTAACAAGCAGGATCTTCCAAACGCAATGAATGCTGCTGAGATAACCGATAAGCTTGGACTCCACTCTCTCCGGCAGCGTCATTGGTGATTAGCAAAATTCAAAGAACATTTTTTGTTATTTTCTGTGAGCTCTCAAAACATAAAACCAACACTGTTCCGTTCTTCTCTTCAGGTACATCCAGAGCACGTGCGCCACCACCGGTGAGGGACTGTACGAAGGTCTGGACTGGCTCTCCAACAATATTGCTAACAAAGTAAGCCTTCCACGACACGTTACAGATTATAGTATCCGGGAAAAGTTTTTGAAATTTAGCTGATTTGTTTCTTTTTCTTATAGTCTACACTATAATGGATAATATAAGCCAAAGTTTGCGTTTGTTTTGTAGTCATTTGATATTGTTCTACGTCTTACTTGCAGGCTTGAGCTTTGTGAGACGAAAACTTTGGCCTCTGGGAGAAGCATAATCTCTAATTTTTTTTTTTGTTGCTAAGTTTTGGTGATTATGGAGTCGTATATGTTGCCAGTTAAAAATTATTTGTTTGGGATATTAAGATTCTTGTTTTTAACGATTGATATAACAGAACGTTGGTGATGAATTTATTTATCTTTTATTATTTTTGATTTCAAACCATTCTCTCTAACCTTTTAAGATCTGTCTAACTAGTAAAATTGAAAAGAATTTTTTATTTGTGTATAAGACGACTTTCAAATGTATTTTCTTACTTTTATCTCTAGATAGAATAATCTAAAATAAAATTGTGTTTCTTTTTTTCGTTTAAAATTCTTTTATTCCCTATTGTCTATCTAAGAAATAATGTAACCGTTGATATGATACATCGTATCAAGAAACCCAAAATAATTTTTTTGAAAAACAATATAATACGACAGAAAATATGATATAACATATACAAAAATAACAATGATGAAGTCTAACCGAATTTTGGTTGGACGATGACAGCACATTAATATCAAGATGATCTTGTTTTGCATTTTCTAACATTTCAAGTGTTTTCCGGCATCACAACGGACTTGGATTGCCTACACGATAAAAGCTATCTAGATAAATAATCTATTAGTTAAATTTTTTGAAATACCATAAATTATACAACATTTTTCAAAAATCTTCAATAAAAGATTCGTAACATTTGGTTTTTAGGGTTTATTGAGTATTGTGGGGTTGAGTTTATACCTCTATAATTGTTTTATAAATAATTATTAAATATTGATAAATGATTTAAGAGGATTAATTGAGTCTTTTTATTATAAATTTAAAATATTTATAAAAATAATTATTTTATAAACGTAAATTTGAAAACTGGTATCAAGTTTGAACACCCTTTTAACTATTACAAAATCTTTATAAAATTTAAATTTTGTTCAAACTAACGTGTATTTTACAAGACTATTATATAAATAAAATATTTGATGAGAAGTTGATTAAAATATAATTAATGGGATAACACTATTCAAGAATACATTTAGTCAAAAATATTCTAACACTAGGGATATGTTTGCGCTTCGCGCGGAATATTATTTTATTGTTAAATATATTTTTTGATGATATAATTATGTGGCCATCTTTTTTGTTAAAAGTATTATTTCCTGTTTTTATTGTATTATGTATCGGTAGATGATAGGTTAATATATTATGTGTTTGCTTTTCTAATAACGTGTTGTGAGTATAGTAATATTTGTTAATGGTGAAGTGAACCTTGGATGTAAAGTATACTGAATTTCAATAACTTTGCATTTAGGCATTTGTTGGTTCTAATATTTACTTTTTCAGCGTCAAAATTGTATTTTATTTTATTTTGAAACACTATTCCTTTAAGATGTTTTTGCCCTCTCCCCATATTTTGACTTTGAGCGTCACCATCTATGTATTTTGTTTATCTTTCTGGTATACGGTGCTTCTCACCATCACCGTAAAAAGACTCACCTATGTGCTCTCGTTCTTCCTACCTTCTCCTCATGTGAGATTATTTAGTATTTGTTGTAGATCGGGTTTATGAGTTCTTAGTTGTGTGGTTATTTTTCACGGCGTTGTAGGCAGTTATGATCAATAATGGATGCTTTTCTTCTTCCTTAGATTTTGGCTGATGTTAGGAACTGCATCTCCTTGGATCTGTCAGAGATAGTCGTCTTTGATGTTGTTTTCCTCGTTGTTGGTTTGATGTTGTTGTAGAATTTAAAAACAATAACTATGTTTATTGAATTTTGCTTGATTAAAAATTGTAGAAAACAGCTAACCACAAAATGTGCATATATAAACAAAATTTAACAGTTTTTAATATGTGTGAAAATTCTAAAAGATATCACTAGGCTTTGAACTTTATATTCGATTTTAAACTCCAATATGTATAGTATAATTTAATAAAACCCACAAATATACTTAATCTCTAATATTTATATTTTAATGTTTACTTTACCAAGTAAAATGAATAAAACACAATAAAAAAATACAATCTTATAGTTCATAAATAGACGTTAAACATATTAAACAAAATACAAAATTTGTGCGGGCACGCGGGTCAAAGATTAGTTATAATATTAGATGTGAAAATAGCAAATGAGTTATAGATGTTCTAAAAGTTGTATTTTATTTTAACACTCCTATGATTATTCTACTAGGAATCAGAAAATATAAAATATGTGATTTTATAAACGACAATTAGATTCACATTTAATGATTTTACTTGTACTACTCTTAGCCACATTATACTATTTCCGCCGGCTATTTACTTCTGCGCACCTCCAAAAAATTAACCTAAATTTTTTGTTTGGTTCGACTCCTACGGTCCATAGAATGTTGGGCAGCCCCGAATGTGATAAAGTATGTCTATTTGTGGATATCACAAATGAGAAAATGCTCTTTTTTTGTTGATTTTTGTGAGGGCGTGAAACAAATATTAAAATATAGTGGACGTAATGCGCATGCAAGAATACGATTGATAGATATATTTTTTACATGTTGTGTTCTTAGCTTTTGGGACGTTTCAAGGGATTATATTAAACTAAGAACCAACGATAAAACTATTTTCTTTTTATAATATTATCAATATCACGTTAAGTTTAATTCATATCTAGTACAATTTCCAAATGTTAGCTGGACAATAAACCACATTCTATTGACTTCAACGTTGTAATTAACTATTTCAGTCGGTTGGAGATATAATCTTTACGTGTAATACTGCAATGCAAAGATCTGGATTCTGACCAAAGCAATATCTGAATATGAAAACAACTTTTAAAATATACGTACATATAGGTAAGAAGAAAATAGAGTTCCAGTGGTTAATATATTATGATTGCATGTTAAAATAAAAAGGTTGAGAGTTTTGTTGATTCCAAGCGAGGCAACCATTTATGAGGTTTATTTTAGACATGCAGGCTCCCAATATCTCGTTTCGATTTTTGAACATATATGTCAGGATAGTAACCAATGCAATACACAGTTAAAAACTTCTTACCAGATCCATTATTCACTTCAATTCAGTTCCGTGAAAGTAATTACCTCTAGTGCGTCCAAATATATTTGACCGACGTATATATTTTTGTAACATTGCAATTTCCCATAAAATAATATATAGACCCAAAAACGCGTGTGAATATATGATGCAATGTGTTGGGTTTAAATTTTTTTTTTCTGTGTTTGATACTTAAAGGATAACGATTGGTAAAAAGAAAAAAAGTTCCAATATTTTACCGCATTACAGAGATTTTTCATTTTAAAATTCATGAAGAATATCAAGGTCGTGTTTGATCAAAAAAAAAAAAAAGAATATCAAGGTCGTGACTAAGTCAGGCACTAATTTGAATTTATATAAATGTGTTGATGTTGTAAGCATAGGGGCCGGAGGCTCTCAAAGTTTTTTTAACACACGTAAACTAATTATATTTCTCTTTTCCTTTCCAGGTATTTCATGATGAAATTTTTTTAAAAAAATATTGGGTTCACCCCCTAGGTGAACCTATATGTTCACCAACCAATGAGAATTGGTTATTTAATATGCAGAATTTTTCAAAAAAAGAAATAGAATATTTAAAATTTGTTATTTAAACAAAAAGATAAAAATAAATAAAAAATAGTAGTAGCTGAAAAAAAAGAAATTTTTTTTACATTATTAAAACTGTTCATACTAAACCCTAAATCCTAAACACTAAACCCTAAATCCTTGGGTAAACTCTAAACCTTTGGAATATCTCTTTACCCAATGGTTTAAGGTTTACCTAAGGATTTAGGGTTTATAATTTAGAATTTAGGGTTTAGGATTTAGGGTTTAGAGTTTAGTATAAACGGTTTTAACAATATTTAAAAGAAATTCTTTTTTTCCAGATACTATTATTTTTTATTTATTTTTTATCTTTTTATTTAAAAACAAATTTTAAATATTATGTTTCCTTTTTTGATATATCTGCATACGAAATAACTAATTCTTATTGGTTCGTGAATCTATAGATTCACCTACGGAGTGAACCCAATAATTTCTCATAAAAAATATGTCAATGGATTTCTTTTTGTCAACAATGGATTGTTTAAAAAATAATCTGAATAATTAAATGCATTTCTTAACAAGGCAGTAAAGGGGAAAATATTTATGCTCTAAGAGATCTCAGTGAAAATAACAGTTTCATGATAACCTTGCTGTAAAGGATGTCTTAAATCACTAATAAAATAAAATTACAAGAAAACTATTAGTCTAAACAGTAAACAGAACCGGTTTTGGAGAAAGCCAAATAAAATATTCATCTCTATCTCTATTTTTTTTTATAAAAAATTACATAGATATAAATTCCTAAATTTATATAAAAAAATTATCACAATTTTTACTAATTCGTTCGTAGCTCCTAAAATTGTAGGACTGGTCTGACTAAAAAAATATGAAGTCGTTCAGCGAGATATCATTTATGAGTATTTCGTTATTAAAACTTACATGATAAGAGAAATATATAATTCCACGCTTGTTTGAAGAACCGTTGGAAATTATAATTTAAATGAGACACATATATGCAAACAAGATACACTATAACGAAAACAAGTAGATTGTGATTAAAAAAAACACAGTTATGAAACCACCAAAATTTTGATAAACCTCTTAGACTCAAACAAATGATCCGTCTAACAAAATCGAAGTCTTGTTCTGTTTATATTTTCAGGTTACCTAGATTTAGTCACTAGCTCAACCCCATATTTATCAGCAATATGTAATTTGTTTCTGGAGGCTGGAAAACAGAGTATTTTAAAGTTCGTTCAAAAGAGAGAGAGAGAGAGTATTTTAAAATTTGAAGCGTGATGTAAGCCAAGATTAAAACTTAAACAGTTTTTATTTCTGTTGATAGTATATACAAGATATACTTTTTATGTCGACTACAAAAGTTAAACATTAAATATCTGATCTAAAAAACTACGTGTCAGACGCCGATGAGTTCCGGGTCATAAAAATAAAATAGTATAGTAATTTAAAAAACCTACCAATCTGAAATAACTGCATTATTTAGTGTGGAATTTTTGGCACATTGTTTTCTTTTGCTAATGTAACGACAAGAGTTCATCTGATAAAGGCTCACTGACTCAGATAGTGGTGGAAGCAGTTTAAAGACCGAAAGTTTGGTCGTATTTCAGGGCGCATTAAGGCTTCGAATGGGTAACGCAGATCAAAAAATGCAGATCAAACAGAAATGCAGATCAAGCAGAATAAATTCAGATCAAGCAGAACAAATGCAAATCAAACTAAATTAATAATCTATTGTATTTAAAATAAATGTTGAAATTATTTTAATGAAAACTAAATATTTTAAAAAATGCAACTTATTATATAAAATTAATAAATATCATGTTGACAAAAATGACAATAAATATTATAAAATTTAAAATTGTGATTTTTTTTACGAATCCAGATTCGTATATCTGGGAAATATCATCGGATCCGTGGATTTAACTTTTAGATTCGGATTTTTGGCTTTGGGATATCCTTTTAGATATCATACTATCTGCGGTATCTGGAGGTCGTAAAACATTTTAATTTTTTTTTAAATACTAAAATTTTTAAGATAAAACATAAATAAAATATTTATACAAGATTTATAAAGATATACATGTATATATTATTAAAAGATTAAAATATAAGATTATAAAACTAATTATATATATACTAATAAATCAGTTATAATTATTAATAAAATTAAAATTTAATATTTTTAAAAATATGGATCCAGATATTCGGACTGAAATCAAGATATTCAGATCCGGATTCGATTTTGACATATCCGAAATTTTACTATCCAAATCCAGATTCCCCGTATATTATATCTTGATATTGATATATGTATATGGGGAGTCCGGATCCGGATAGTAAAATCTCGGAGCCATGAAACCGGATCCAGATCTGAATATCTTGATTTTAGTTCGGATATTTGAATCTGTATTTTTAACCAAATATAAGACATATATATAAGAACGAAAACATATATTTACTATTACATTGTCTACAAAATATTAGTTTGGCTATAAAAATATTATGATCTATAAATATATGTAAATACTAGATGATTATTAATTACATGCATGAATTTAATAAACTAATTTACAGAAAATAAGAATTAATTAACTAGAACATACAAACTAATATATATATAGATTTCTATAATCATATTTATGGAAGATAATATTTATATATATATTTATATATACAGAAAATAGTGTTACTTTTCTGATTGTATATCTGTACATGAAAATTGGAACTCCAATTTGACATCAATATGTTTTGGTTTTGGTAAGTTTCTTTAATTTATTTCTTTTTTGAAATTATGTATTTTAATTTGTTTATTTAATATGTATATGTATTGATGATCTGCAAGTAGTCCAGCCCATTTTTCTTTTTGTTTATGCAGATCAATAATTTACACTATTTAAGATCTGCATGCAGATTTTTGATTATTTAATAATTTTATTTTGTTCTGCAATTTTAATGTTGGGTTTGAATGTTGTGTAGAACAGATGCAGTACAAATGCAGGAAAAAATAATATCCAGATTGATCTGCACTTTGTTTCCATTCAACATAAAAGATGCAGAACAAATTATAATAATTAAAAATTAAAAGAACTGCATGCAGATAAATTTATATGACAAAAAACTGATCTGCAAGTAGATGAGAAAAATGGGCTGGTCGCATACAGGGGACCAATGGGCTGTCTTTGATTTTTTTTTTTAACAATTACCTTTTCTCCTTTACCTATCAATATTTATAATACTTTATTTCTCTCTTTTTTTTTCACAACACTTTATTTCTTCATTTTACAAATTAAAAATTCTCTTTAAGTGTAAGTTTTTTTACTTTTCCTTATAAGAATTTAAGATAATTTTTCTTATACAAATATTTTAAAATGATATATTATATCTATATATATTAAGTATTATTAAATTTGATAAACACACACATATATATATATATAATAATAATTTCAACATTTATTTTTAATATATTATTTTATTAATTTAGTTTGATCTGCATTTGTTCTGCTTGATCTGCATGTTCTGTATTTGTTCTGCGTGATCTGCATGATCTGCATTTTTTGATCTGCGTTACCCATTCGAAGCCGTTGAATGGCAAAGAAAATGCAGTCTGATCTGCATTGTAAATGGCCTGCAATTATCCTGCATTTTGCCTGCTTCACAATCAAAGCCTAAGTTTTCTTTGACATAAAAAAGTAATACTCCATCCGTTTCTAAATAAGTGTCATTTTAACCTTTTTTTGTTACAAAAAAGTATCACTTTACAATTCAAATACAAATTATAGTTTCTTTTAGCTAAAAATTAATTACAAATTGCATTGATTTTATAAATAATTTTATTTATCTGAAATATTATTGGTCAAAGAGATGTAATTAATAATAATTTACATATATTTCTGTCACTTTCTTAATCTATGTGAAAAGTATCAAAATGACACTTATTTAAAAACGGAGAAAGTATCACTTTTTTGCCGGGAACTCAATCAAGTAAGTGATTATTCCCAACGAAATTTGAACTTGAGTGACGGAATGCATACTATATATCACTAAGAACAACAACTTGTTGGTTATTAAGTTATTTAACTGTAGTCTTACTTTGGAGTGGAGAGTTTCATTGGAACTAACTTCAGCAAACAGAGGTGCCTATCTTATGGTCTAAACTGTGTCTAAAGAAAATAGAGTTCAATCTTATGTTGCCTTTGGCTATCCTGTTTGGCTCAGTGACCTGTTTGAGAATGAGATAGTTGTAGCCTGTTTTTGATGATATTATACATTGAATATCTTTAAGTTGTCGACTGATAGACCAAACATCTTTTCAAATATAGACAACCGTAAAACTTCAGCAGAAGTTATGCTCCTTCAAAAAGAAACGAAAAAGTCAAGTGAATTGCAACTCCACACACCCTTTTCCATAATTACAAATACCATTTATTGCTACTTGAGCATAAAAGAGCATTCATAAGAATCACAAATATGATGAACCACAAAGAGTCTCAATAATAATTTTCAATCCTAAAAGAGAATCACGTTACAAGATCCATGAAGTCTTTTTAATTCAGTGGTCCATCAAAAGTTCAGTAATAGTTCTACACAAAGAAGTCTCGAGTTTAAATTATAAAAATACGGTTTATTATCAATTATATATATTAATCAAAAAGTTGTGTAGAATTTTCAACATCGTGTAATTAGAACTGTCATGCCTAAGTTTTTCATAAAACAGTTTAGTGTAGTGTAATTATCGCTTGTAAAATTGTTATGGCATTAATTTCATAATTCGTAATAAGATAATAAATCAGTTGTTGGAGACAGATATAATCTCTCAAACAAAACTCATCCAATAACAGAACTTCATCTTCATCTTGAACTTTGTTGGAGAGGTAGGTCTTCCGCATCGGCATTTTTCTCGTAACGGTCTAATTCGGCCCAGATCAATTAAAGTTGGCATAAGATTAGACCGACGTGAAAAAAAGGAGTATATATAAAGGAACAGCCAAGAGTCGAGATAAGTATTCACAAATACACATAATTCGGCACAAGAACTATGATTTACATTATTCTCTTTGTCTAGCACTCTATCTTTTTAAATATATTTTGATTTAACTTGATTACACGAAATTTTAACTTGATTAGAAATTGTCTTTTATCCGTTTTCTTTATCTTAGAGAGATCAGTGTTTCGTTGGCTTCGATCAAAAACTTGTGTAATCTTTTGATTTAATCAATATATTTTTAGAAAGAAAACACTTAAAACAAAATATTAAAATCTGTTTCAAACATCAAAATCATGTTATTAAAAAAATGTATATATATGATCAGTTTTATCATATAATATAAATATAATTATAGCTATATTATTAATTTAATCAATTATTTTTTTAGTATTCAATTTTATCAATTTATAAACCGAACCATATATATTGTGTTTTGAAAAATAACAATTAAACTATTTTCTTGTTCGGTTCGTTTTATGAGATTGAACATGATCATCACAAATAACATATGTTATTGAGGAGGATTAGCTTTTTAACAATTCTAACGTCTAATACATACTCCGTGTGACACACACATGCCACTTCCTTGGAGGCTTTAACGACCTTCCACGAGGAATTCATGGTCTTCTTCCAATCTTATAATATTACCAGTCATTTTTTAATCTACCTTTTCGTTATAATATTTTTTTTGTAAACAAGTTATAATATTTTTTACATTTACGAAAACGATTTCCCAGAACTATTTATAATATTTATATTCATCTGCTTCGTATTCACTTTTTTTTTTAATTTCTTTTGAATTTCTCATTAAACTATATTTGAGTTTTCCTTTCTCCCACTGACATCACCCCATGATAAAATGGAGCAAAATACAAAAAAGGTTCATTTTCATTTTTTCACTTTCACAACCACTGAAAAATATATATCTATAATATATCTGAAAGTGGAATTCACCCTTTCTGTAAATATATAAAACTTGGAAGATATATAAGAAAAACACGAAAACCAGTAGTTAATCTGTTCCGGATTTACCCTTTGTGTTACGCCTATATAATCAACCGTTATGGTAGCCTTCATAGAAACTACTCACAAACCAAAGCTCGAAGTTACTAACTAAACATTTTCATATCCTTCAGAAAACCAAACTAATAATTTCCTTTACTTCTCAAACACTCAAGAAAACATTTTCAGTTATCTTCTAAAACCCACCCCTAACTTTTCTTTTGCTCAAAATGGCTCCCGAGATTTCCGTAAACACGCTCAGTGTATCCGAGAAAGCACATCAAGCACCTTCAAAGAAAGCTTATGTGACGTTTCTGGCAGGTAACGGGGACTACGTAAAGGGAGTCGTGGGATTAGCAAAGGGTTTGCGTAAGGTCAAAAGTGCTCACCCTCTTGTTGTTGCTATGTTACCTGATGTCCCTGAGGAACACAGGGAGATCTTGAGGTCTCAAGGCTGTGTCCTGCGTGAGATCGATCCTGTTCACCCTCCAGACAACCAAGTTGAGTTTGCAATGGCGTACTACATTCTCAACTATTCAAAACTGCGTATCTGGAATGTAAGTATCTCGATTCTTCACAAAAATCTAGCTCAAGATATGTTATAGTTGAAGCTCTATATGGTTTTACTTGTTGCAGTTTGAAGAGTACAGCAAGATGATTTACCTGGATGCAGATATTCAAGTCTTTGACAATATCGATAACCTCTTCGATCTACCTGATGGGTATTTCCATGCCGTGATGGATTGTTTCTGTGAGAAAACATGGAGCCACTCGCCGCAGTATTCCATTGGGTATTGTCAACAGTGCCCGGAGAAGGTCACGTGGCCGGAAGATATGGAATCTCCACCTCCTCCTCTGTATTTCAACGCCGGTATGTTTGTGTTTGAGCCTAGCCCCTTGACTTATGAGAGCCTCCTTCAAACCCTGGAGACCACACCACCTTCACCGTTTGCAGAACAAGTGAGTTACATTAAGTTTTTTTTTTTTTGCTTAAAATTCGGAGTTAAATTAAATTTATTAACTGATTATAAATCTAATTATTCTGAAGACCTGGTTTTGTTGATTTTGGTATTTGGTGTTTGTAATTTTGCTTTTACAGGATTTTCTCAACATGATCTTTGAGAAAGTTTACAAACCGATCCCTCTAGTTTACAATCTTGTTCTTGCTATGCTTTGGCGTCACCCTGAGAACGTGGAGCTGGAAAAAGTCAAGGTTGTTCACTACTGTGCTGCTGTAAGTAGTGATTCCCTTTGCTTACAAACCGAAGCCGGTTTTTAGCTTGTTGATGAAATTTGATTCCTTTTACTATTGATGATGAAATTGATAGGGATCAAAGCCATGGAGGTACACAGGAGAAGAAGCTAACATGGAAAGAGAAGACATCAAGATGTTAGTTGATAAATGGTGGGATATATATAATGATGGATCACTCGATTTCAAATCGAAAATCCCTGTAGATGTGGAAGAAACCGTTACAAAATCGACCATCCTAGCTTCCGTACTCGAACCAGAAATGACCTACATTCCTGCACCTTCCGCTCCCCCTTCCGCTGCTTGAGATGGTCTAGAAATAAAGTGCAAAAAGACTTGGCGTGTTAATCTATCTATTTTCTTTTGAATCTTTTGATATATGTATAAATAGTTTGAAATAGTATAAGCAGAAATAGAAACCTTGGCGCGTTGGAATTACAGTTACTAGCTTCCCTTTCTCGACCCGTGAGGTTATGCAATAGTATATGCTAAAGTGTGTAAGGTGTTGTTAATCTACTAAGGAATTGGAGTATTTGTATTGCTCATATCAGTGTGAAGCTTTGCTAAAGATATACAATAAAACCTCTATAAATTAATACTCGATAAATTAATATACACGAAAAATCTCTATAAATTAATATAATTTCATAATCTCAAATTGAGTTTTTGGTTCAATTAGTATCTCGATAAATTAATATCTCTATAAATTAATAAAAAATTATAGTTTTGGTGTAGTCCCGACATTATTAATTTATAGAAGTTTCACTGTATATACTATTGGTGTTCTATATTGGTTAATTAAGCCTAGTAGTTACTCAAGGTGTCCTATTGATTATCCATCCATCATATTCTGTAAGCATGATTGAAAGCAAACAGAACGGTAAGTGATGCAAAAGTGTGTTCTTTGGCCTTGGACAATCTGATATTGATTTTTTTAAAGAATATGGAAGGTTTCTGTAGACAAGTCTGCACTTAACCCAAGGATTCATCTCGGCCCGTGGTGGAAACATCTTTAAGAAATAAGAGATGCAAATCTATAAGGTATTGCAAAACCCAAGAGATTAAATGAGTTTATCGTCCGATCCACATCATCTCCAATGCAAATTTTCGAGAGAAAATTTGAGGAAACACTATTTACAAACTTATTTTTCCTCTTAAAATGATGCACTATTGAAAAAGGTTTTCCCTCATTTTTTAAATGTTTTTTCCCATTGTATGTTAAGCTTTTTATTTATAAATTAATCTTTAAACTTTTATATAATTTTGTTTTATATCTAAAAGCTCAATATTTCTTTATAATTTTTAAAAAATTACTAATACTTTCATAATATAGTTATATGTTTATATAAACCCTTGTATTTTTAAGAAATTAAACTTATTTACATAATGGAGATTTATTAAAATAAAATCATACTTGGGTAAAATTTGTAAGTTTTATAAATAGTAACAATTATTTTAGAATTAATAATAAGTATTAATAACATAATATATTTAAAATTATTATTTTTGAAGGAAAAAATGAAGAAACCCATTAGAGTAAAATACGAACTCATTTTAAGTTTACATCATTTTGAGGAAAAAATGATGTAAACCAGAACATCCTTTTGCAAAAAAAAAAAAAAATTAAAAACATTGTTAAAAGCTTCAACTACCTCTTTAATATGGATACTAAAGTCTGACTCAAGTCCTCTATGCTATGATTTTTTAAAAATGATTATTACTGATTTGTCATTTTCTCTATATGTTATGTTTATTCATTTGTTTTGATAAATAATACTAGTATATATAATTTTATGTTGAGTTTTCTGTGCGATCAAGCAAAATAATGTTATTTATATTTATTAAGTATGTTTACAATTTAAAAATTAATGTTTGTAATGTAATATTAAAATTTGGTGTAAAATATTGTTGTTTTTACATAATGGTACTCGAATATTTACATGAGTTTTGAACCTTATAAATAAGAATTGATTGTATTTTACGATATTATAGTTTCATTAATATATGAATTTGTATTCACATTAATTTATAGGTAGGCACACAGAAAATCTGACCCATTTGTTAAACTTGTTCAGATTATTAGAAAGTTGACAAAACTTCAGTTTACATATTCTAAAACAATTTAGACATGTTGCATCAACCCGTTATGGAAGATTTTGAAAGAATATATATTTAGACGATATATTTAAAATTTTAAGATAATTATTAATTAAGAATAGTTGTACCCACTTTGCATCAATTTATAAAGGTTATACGATATATAAAAAATAGAACCTATACAGTATTTAAAAAAATAGAACCTATAAAAGATAATATTAACATATTGACTAAAATTTGAGCATATTCTCTTGTAAGTAAATTTAGTATTTCTAAATTTGAATTTGTGTAGGTATTACTTATAAAATAGAACCTATACAGTGTTTTTTTAAAAAAATGTATTTTTTGAAATATTGTTAGAAGAAAATATCAATATTGGATTGCTAAAATTATAATATAAAAATGTATATAATTATTTTTCTTATTTTATCCACCATATCACTAAGATAACCTTCTCTCAATATAATTCAATCAATTTTTTCACTTCCGAATAAATGCTTAACAGATTTTTTTCTTTTGTTGTTGTAAACTTAGAGGTCTAGGAGAAATTATGAAATCTTTTGTGATTATGGAGTAATTATAAAAGCTGATAATACTATTTGATTTTGGTTTACTACAGAAACCAATTACATATGTATTACTTTATATCTTTTCGATTTTCTGGATTAACATCTAAATAGCACGTAAGCTTCATCAAATTTCTACTTCCTGGTTTTAAATCAGAATCGAAATCAGTATCTTGTAGAATCTTTCGTATCGCTGTTTCAGTAAAACCCTCTTTGAAAGCATATTGGAAACTTTCACTCTTGTTTTAGAAGTTTTCTCTTCGATTCAGATATGATTTCGTAAATAAATATAAAATTTCAGTTATCTTTTATATATTTCTTATTTTATATAAAAACCAATAGTTTTTAAAATCGAGAAAATTAATATGTAGGTTTTAACACTAATATTGTAAATTATTATTATATATTGTGCATAATAACTTTATATTTTTATTTATAAGAAATCTTGCATATATAAATTTAGACACACAATATTAGTCATTTGTAAGTTCTTAATGAATATTAATTTGATTAGTTTTCTCCTGTGATTAGTTAAATAATATTATTCTTGAAAACTTAAATTTGTTAGTCTTTCTATAACATAATTTGAACTTGATTAACTTGATATATTGTATACATGAATATAGTAATTTTCTTTTTTGATTTAAAATCATATATATTTTCTTAAAGTTCTACAAAAAATTATATTATTTTAAATATAAATAATATATGCATTTGTATCTAATACGTATCTGTTTCCCAATATTTTTAAAGTATTTTTTATTTTCTTATAGTTTTTTTTTTTACGTTTGCGCTTCCAGTTCCATGTAATATATATTAATATCCATTAGAATAGAAATTTTTCACAATTTCTTGGTATGTTAATGGGGAAAAATTTAATAGTCCAAGTATTCTTTTGAGAAATCAGTATATTTTTTATTATTATTTAACTAGTCTATATTAAAGTAATTCTCTCCTGTTTTTATGATTACATATTTTTGAACTTAATACCGTTTTATGCTTTGAATTTTGGGGTCAATGTCCTCCGAAGAGCATATGTAAAATTGTCAATATTTATAGATATTTCCTATAAATATTGATATGAAATTCAAAGTTCAACAAATGTATAATAGATATGATAAATATTGTCAATTGTAAAATTTAGAAACTTATAGGATTTTTAGGTAATTTCCTATTTTCTTTTATTTCTTTCCTTAAGAATATGCAAACAAAAATGGTATAAACAAATACATTTCCAAATTTTCTTAGATTGTACACGTTTAGAATAAGTAAAAAAGATATGTGAAAAATACATTTTAAATTTCTTTAAATGTTATATGAATGACATATGGACCAATAAGGTGTGGCCACATTTTTACATTTCTATATGTGATTTAATTGGTGCTAGCTTTCATCAGTAAAAAGTGTATATAATTCAGAGGCCAACGTTACATGTTGGCACAGACAAGCTTTCATCAGAAAACAGCCTCCTTTTTTTTAATACTTCTAAACCCAACCTAACATTCCTTGGTTCCAAATGGCTCCATCCATTCCCATGGACCCGGTCAATTTAAGGCAAAGGGCGCATCAACAAAGAGCCTATATGACGTTCCTGGCAGGTAATGGAGACTATGTGAAGGGTGTAGTGGGCCTAGCAAAGGGTTTGCGTAAGGTTAAAAGTGCTTACCCTCTTGTTGTTGCTGTACTGCATGATGTTCCTGAGGAACATAGAGAGATCTTGAGGTCTCAAGGCTGTATAGTGCGTGAGATCGAGCCTGTATATCCTCCGGACGACCAGGTCTCTTATGCAAGGGATTATTACATTATTAATTACTCGAAGCTTCGTATTTGGAACGTAAGCATCTATAAATCGTTACAAACTGAAAACCAGAGCACTTTTATTATTATATGTTGAAATCTAAGTTTCTGATTTACGTTAAACTTGTAGTTTATAGAGTACAACAAGGTAGTGTTCCTTGACGCGGATATTCAAGTCTATGACAATATAGACGAGCTCTTTGATTTGCCAGATGGTTACTTGCATGGCGTCATAGGCTGTTTCTGTGAGGAAACATGGAGCCACACGCCGCAATACAAAGTCGGATATTGCCAGCAGTGCCCGGAAAAGGTGAAATGGCCGATCGAGATGGAATCTCCTCCTCCACTGTACTACAATGCTGGGATGTTCGTGTTTGAGCCTAACATGGCTACATATGACAGTCTCATTCAGACTCTCAAGGTCACACCCCCCTCGGAATTTGCAGAACAAGTGAGTTATATGATACAATTAAACATTCAGATTGAAATGATGCAAATATGTTTTCAAATTGAAAAAAGATTTTTTTCGAAAATAAAAAACGATTTTTTTCTTATTTATTATTATTTATTTATTTATTTATATATATATATATATATATACTATAGAGTAAGAATATAAGTGTTTTTAACTCTTTAATGAAACATATTTTGATCATTTTCGTCTTCGTATGTTCTTTTGGTATAAAAAAAACTTCAAAAATCTTTTGGAAAATTTGTCCATGTTAAAATCATATTTGGTTACTGAGAATATAAATGATAGGAAATATTATTTTCCGTTGGTTTGAATGATGAATTGGTATGTGGGATTTGGCAGGATTTTCTCAATGTGTTCTTCCAAAAAGTGTTTAAACCGATCCCATTAGTTTACAACCTGATTATGTCTGTACTTTGGCGCCACCCGGAGAATGTGGAGCTTGAGAAAGTCAAAGTTATTCATTACTGTGCACCTGTAAGTACTGTCTCTTGTTTACATACCTCTCTTGATTATGAAACTTTCATCCTTTTTATAAGTATTACTGGTGATTGATGGTAGGGATCCAAGCCATGGAAGTTCACTGGAGAAGAAGCTTACATGGACAGGGAAGATGTCAAAATGTTGGTCCAGAGATGGTGGGATATTTATAACGACGAATCCCTCGATTTCGAACCGTAAGGCCTGGTGAAGATGCGGAGAGCCCTTCTGAAATATTTTGGCGTGGCATAAAGCCAAATTATTTTATAATTACCGATTTGGTGTGTTTGATTTCTATGCTTTAAGTTTTTATTTTTCTTTAATCGTGTGGTGAGAATATATTTGTTAAACTAAAAATAATTCGTGGCACTTTTGCTGAAAAGAACAAAAATTAAACAGATCAATTGTCTTTTTATCATAAACTTTTTGTCGATTTCTGGACTTTTCATATTCTTAAATTATTTGAAAAACTAATAATAATATTTCATGAACTAAAAAATATATATAAAAATAAGGAATATAACATACAAGCACACAAATGGAAAAAAATATTTTTGTTGTCTGATTCTTGGTGAAATAGAATTTTGTTATCGTTCTACGAAGACCAAAATGTTCAATCTACCATCTACGGATTAGTAGAATACAATTCAGCTAATTACATAGTTACCTGCAACACTTTATTTTACCTATTATGCACTCAACTACAAAGATGAATATTATGTTACTTGGTCTCAACTATGATATCATTGATATGATTGTCCATATGTTTACAAATCTACATTCCAAAATTAAATATTATTATAAGTAGAGTGTTATATATACAAAAATAAATTTATTGATTTGTATAAATCAGTAAGAAAAACAATTTTAAAACGTATATGTTCAACTATTGTATAAGAATTCACAATAAACGGATTCTATATGTATCATATTTATGATTTTGGTTAGTTTGTTAATTTTTGTTTTTGTTATAGGATGCAATTTTTGTTACCGTAAACCAATGTTTTGAAAACTGGATCGAATACCGACTCGGTGTAGCTACTGGTTGACTAGTTGGACTGGTTCAATCGGTCGAATCGGGTTTTCTATTTATGAAAATTATAAATATATATATATAATTGTATATTATATTATATGAACTTTAGTTCTACATATAATATATTCTCTATTCTTTTCTATAATTAACTAAATATAAACAATAAATCTAACTATATATAGTAAAAAAACTGAATAGGGAATACTATATAAACTGAAACTGATAAAATCATATGATTTACAATTTAAAATTATAATATTTATTTATTTTTACAACTAACATCTCAAATTTTATGGATAGGGTAAAATAAAGATAGTATATGAAAGTCAAAAATATATTTTTCACATTGTTTCTTAATAAAATAAAAAATCAATTAAATAGTGATAGTTGAATACTAATTATAAAATATTAAATTTTAGCTAGTAATAATTGAAAACACTTAATTATATATTAATTTTTAAGAACATGGTTTTAAAATTGTTACGGTTCACTGGTTTTACGGGTTTTCAGCCGGTTTTACCAATTTTTTTACAAATATGAGTTTTAAACTGAACCGGACTCGGCTTCTTCAGCGAGTCACGGTCGGACCGGTTCGACCGGCCGGTCCGATCCGGTTTTCAAAACACTGCTGTAAACAGTTTTATTCATACCACATTAGGGATTTTATGTCTCTACTAGTCTAAGCAAGTCTCTCTTAGTCTTGAAAAAAAAATTAACGAATTATTTATCTTAGATCTAGAAGTTGTAACTTAACCCGAAATCCCAACCGAATATGGACCCGAAGAATTCAAATTTATACCAAGGACTAACATGTGCATTGTCATATAGCAAGCAAGAAATCTGTCATTCTTTTAAATGGTTTTTCACAATCCACTTAATCATATTATCTAAACACCAAAAAGAATCATCAGTTCCTCAATGACCAAGTTTTCTACCCAAAACAAAACATCTCTCAATCCAACAGAGAAACAAATGTTCTCTTTGAGTTCCAACAAAAAGTGTTTTTTTTATGCAACCCAATCGAACATGACCAAATGACAAGTCAGCAAGATTTCTTCTCTAAAAGAATTTCTTTTAATTTAATAAAAAAGGGACAGCCAAACATTACGGCACATTGCACATTGCTCCATGGAGAAGAAATACAAGTCAGACATGGGGATAGGACCGATAGGTTAGATCCAAAGTAGTTGAACGTTGAACATCCTTTTAATTCACGTTGAATAAATAAAATAAAAACTCGAAAACAAAAGGAAGGAGGATCATCTCGAAAGAGAAAAAAAAAGAAGCAATGGATCCAAAAGATTATCGCTTCTCGACACAAATCTCTCATTTGGCTCTCGACATCGGAGGTTAAACAACAACAAAAACCTCTTCGATTTCCTCAGCCTTTAGATCCGATCCTGTTCTCGATTGATCCGGAAATTGGTTTTCATCGCAGGGACTTTGATAAAGCTTGTATATTTTTCGCCCAATGGAGACAATTGCGAAGACGGAAGCATCGTCGTTGGTAATGGTTGCTCCGTCGTGCAAGGGAGGCTTTGTTTCGCCAAGTTTGAGACCAGAAAGATTGATGATTGTTTAGAGTTTATACGATTCAATATTCTTCAACATTCCGGTTAGTGTTCTCAATCTGATTCAAAGATCTGATTTTTTTTTTTTAATGTGTAATTCAAGGGAAGCTTTCTTGCTTGTTTATTGGAGTAATGATTAGTGTGAAACACATGCTGTAAGAACCAGATCATAACACGTTAAGGCAAAACACTATTACTTGTTGTTCTACTTTCTCAATGATCACGCCTGTTTAACTAGTTTTGTCTTTGCTGCTTTTTTCTTAGAATTATTAAGTAATTTTAGGAAATGGAGGCAAAATAATGTCCCTTTTTCTAATATAACTACAATAAGCTTATTGAGTCCTCTTGTTGTGACTGTTCAGGTGTACAGCATCCGAATGGCACAGCAGGCGATAAAATTTCTGTTAAGGTAATAGCTATCTGTTATCTAAAGCTGAGAAGTGAGGAATGTTGTGTTGAAGTGTTTCTAGTTTGATTATAGTAAAATAGTAATGCTAATTGGTTTGTTGTTCCAAAAGGCCACAGGTGGTGGAGCCTTTAAGTTTGCTGAACTATTTAAGGAGAAACTTGGAATTGTTTTTGATAAGGAAGATGAGATGCATTCTCTTGTTTCTGGTGTCAATTTTCTCTTAAAGGTTGGCATTTTTTTTTCCTATCTAATCATCATCTCTTTGATTTTACCCTAACATTGTTGCCCAACTAAGGATCTCAGTCTGTTATATTTATATTTCTTTGTATGTGTGAAGTTGTATTATGTTTTCATGATAGTAACTCTGTATTGGCGATAGCGGTATCTAACTAACTTCCTAGAAAAATGCAAACTTTTCTGACTATTTGCTTACGCCTGAAGTCTGAATCTGATTTGCAGACAGTGCCAAGGGAAGCTTTTACCTATTTGGATGGCCAAAAGGAGTTTGTCCAGATCGACCATAATGATTTGTATCCATATCTCCTTGTTAATATCGGCTCTGGCGTTAGCATGATCAAGGTTTTACTATGGTTTTGGCTTTTCTGATCACACTCTATTTTTTCCTTCTTGCAATTAGAGCAGCAATGTTTCTTACTCAACCTAGTGTTCTTATGTAGGTCGATGGAGATGGAAAGTATGAGCGAATAAGTGGGACAAGCCTTGGTGGAGGCACATTTTTAGGTCTTGGAAAGCTTCTAACAAAATGCAAGAGGTAACTTCCTTTCTTATTCTAAACTGTATTCATGCAGTTTCCTCCTTTCCTGAGTAACTAATATCTCTAAGTTTCAGTTTCGATGAGCTGCTCGAGTTAAGCCACCTTGGAAATAACAGAGTGATTGACATGCTTGTGGGTGATATCTACGGTGGAACAGATTACTCAAAGGTATATTGATTAATGGTTTGGATTGGTATCTAAAAACAAATTTTCATTCTTTTTTCCTTTTTTTGGGGTAGATTGGTCTCTCCTCAACAGCCATTGCTTCCAGCTTCGGGAAAGCGATTTCTGACGGCAAAGAGCTCGAAGATTACCAGCCAGAAGATGTTGCAAGATCACTTCTAAGAATGATATCTAACAACATCGGTCAGGTCTGGTTCCTGCAAGCATTTTCATGCACTTACAAAAAACTCTAAGCCAATGATATTCTTTTAACTAGATTGTAGCATAACTCTCTACCCCTCTACAGATTGCTTACTTGAATGCACTAAGATTCGGCCTTAAGCGTATATTCTTTGGTGGGTTTTTCATCCGCGGGCTTGAGTACACCATGGACACAATATCTGTTGCTGTTCATTTTTGGTATAACCTCAAACTCAAACTACTTTAACAAAACCCCTCAGATCAAAGACTAATGTTTGTAATTTCAGGTCGAGAGGTGAGGCAAAAGCAATGTTCTTAAGGCATGAAGGGTTTCTTGGAGCTTTAGGCGCGTTCACAAGCTACAAAGATAAGAGCCATGGTAACGACTTGAAACCGCATCACCATGCTGTTCAAAGAGCAGTTCTTAACTGCTCAGGTGATGATAACTGTCGTCACATCCCAATAACTGCTAATTTAAGTGATGGTGAAGCCATTGAATGTAGCATCAATCTAGTTTAGTCACTTGGTGCAGTGATCACCAGTTGTATTGTTTATGAGATCAATGTAGAAAAAAGGGTCATTTAAAGTTATTCGTTTGAGGCCAAGATGTGCTCATTGATAGTCTATTTCTTGGTACAAGACTGTTTATGTAAAGATGTTATATATAAATCCAAGGTTACTGAACCGGAAAACCAGTCCAAAAAATCGAACCATACTCAAGCACCTGTTTGAAACGGTTTTTCTTTTGCTATACCTAAACCGAAACGTAAAACTTTTGTTGACTTGTAGAATCCCTTAAAGGTAAATATTTCGTGTAGAATTAAACCCGAGATTAACCGATTTGTATCAATTCCATTAAACCAACATCAAAACAAAACCGGGAATTGAGATTAGTTGTACCGGTGCGAAGCTAACATTCTACATTCTGCAGGCTTTACACGTGTCAACGTATCTGACTGTCTTCTACCCTTTGATTTTTTTGTTCTTCATTCGATTCCTAGATCGTCGATTAGAGACTACCGTCGCTCCTTCGCCGCGAATCTTCACCGGAATCAGGTACATCAGGAGAATCTCTTTCGTTTTATCTTATCCTCTTTCGCAGATGCTTTAGAAGTTAAGTTGATCTCAGGTCAATGTTTTTTTTTCTAAAAGCAAATCTTATCTCGTTTCGTTTAACTACCGATCGATTCAGATACATTCCGTGATCTTCATCGCAGTAGATCTGCGTTCTCACAGCTTCGATTCGATTGTTTCTTCCTCTTGATATCTGTTTGGGAACACAATGGTACGAATATTCAATCTGGATCTTCTTCGTTTCCCGTTAACTCTGTGAGACTCATTTTGTTTTGTGGTTAAAACGCTCTTCTCAGGTGTATCACTCGAGCTTTGTGGAAGAAGAAGGGATAACAAAGGCATGTGGTTGTCCTTTGCTTCCTCTTAAGAGCCATATCAAGGGCCCTGCACCTGTTTCAGAACAAGGTATTCATATCAAAAATCCATCTTCGAATGTAGGAGACAAAAGATCATTTTCATGATTGTTGTTTATATACGCAGACAGAACTGATATTGTGGATGAGGCAATCACGTTCTTCCGCGCCAATGTCTTCTTCACAAACTTTCCTATCAAAAGTCCTGCTGATAAGCTCCTTATTTACTTGACCTTCTATATAAACGTGGCGTTAAAGAGGCTCGAAGGGTGTAGAACATTGGCTGTAGGAACTAAGGCGATTATCAACTTGGGCTTAGAAGATATTCCTGTTCCTGGAGAAACTGGGTTTCCTTTCCCAGGTCTCTTTTCACTTCCTTCGTCCCAGGAAGAAGCAGGTACATTGTTAATAGGTCCGTTTTTTGAGCTAGTTTGATCCTCACTGTCTAACTCTTTGAGCCATCTTGTTTTTGTTGGGTTGTAATGTCAGATCTTTTCAGGAACTATCTGAAGCAGGTTCGAGAGGAGACTAGTGGGAGGCTACTTAGCGTAGCGTATAGAGCTAATGGGACACCAAACAAATGGTGGCTTGCATTCGCCAAGAGGAAATTCATCAACGTGGTTCTCCTCTAATCATCATCAAAGGTAAGTTCTGATAATTTATAAAAGCCTGCTTCACCTTAGTTTGTGTTTTAGTTAAGACATACCAGTAAACTTGTCTTCGAACAGACTCAGCCTCTAAATTTCAAGCTTTTAAAGTTCTTTAATCTGAGTTTTTAATAATGTTGCAGTTGTTATTCTTCCTTCCTTGCAGCCCATTACAAATGAAGGGTTTCCAAGCCACTCGAGATCATGAGCATTGCCGCATTTAGCTTTTCTCTGCCTAGGTGCGCTTAACCATCAGAACCAGGAATATGAAAAAAAAAATTATATTAGAGAAGAAAGCTTTCTCTCTGGGTCTCTCTATACGTAAGTGTGTGTGACAGACTGACTGTGTAGTATTTCATACGACTGTTTGGTGATACAAGATCAAAGTTAATAAGAAGATCCTTTTGTTATTTACTTTAGATTAGCAGATTTTATTATATCCAAAGTATTATCAGAATATACACAACTTTGTCTGAACATATCAGGCCTTTCTGTCGCAAACCCAACCATCTGTAGACTTGCCGAAACTTTCTTTCACAGCCTCATCGCCGGTTGCTTTTGTCTTCTCTTTCAGAGCGAAGAAGATCAGAGTCGCACTTGTGGTAATGGTAAGACCAAATTTGCCGTTCTTCCTCACGCTTATCACATGTGTAAACCTTAGCACGAGTCAGCTCTTGTTTGCCTATCCTATCTTACTTAGCTTCAATTTCTTTGAAACGTTCCTCACTAAGGCGGTAAGCATCAGCTCCATAGGCTCCCGCGCAAGGTCCCTTTCTTTTTTTGTTAACAGTTTTTCCTAGTTGGTCTCGGAGCAAGCTACCATTGAAGATTTCAAGGGATCACCTGGTAGTTCCGGGTCACGGACATTGGAGATGAAGATAAACTCGAAAGCTTCATTCTTGTCGTGTGGTGCTTTGTCGTTTAAAAAAAAAGTACAGCACGGATGACCAAAGTAAGCTGAAAAGTACAAAAGAGTGGTTGTCCCTACCAGATCAGAAACAAGCATCTAAGAAGAAGAAATCAAAATTTCAAAGGTTCAGATCGGCGTCAAAGAACAATATAAGTGCTGTACGTTTGGTCGCCGCAGGTCCGGCGTCTGTGTCTGCGGCAATATTTTTTCATCGACGCTTGTTCGTTTCATCGACGCGTATACTCGCGTCTGATCAACGCGAAGCAGAAATCGCCGACGCCAAAACAGCGTCGAGCCTCAGACGCCGAATAACTATTTCCTGCGTCAACGTTCAGTATCTGTGTCAGCGTTCGGCGTCTTCGAAACAATAAAAATCAGCGTCGGCGTCAACGTCTACAAAACGAACAACAATTAAATTAAGATGACGCAGCCGCTGCCGCTACCACCGATGCCGACGCCAAAAACAGCGGCAACCAAACGAATTAGCTGGGTGTAAATCGTATTAACAAACGTTTAGGGGAAAACTTAAAATAGTTCCAAAATTGTGGGGGCGCTATTTTTCCAACAACTCCTTACGAAGGAGAAACAACACGTTTACGGTCAAGATTAGTATTAAAATATATTGACGGTTTATAGTTAATACTGGAGTGGACAGACCTTGGAACTGAAACCTGCTTCTAACGATCGTCTCGTTTCTTGCCCGACTAGACCTTGGAACTGAAACCAGCTTCTAACGATCGTCTCGTCTCTTGCCCACCACCAGATCGAATCGTCTCTTCTGCCAAAGTCAAAAACCTTAACTTTCATCAACACTTACATAACTTACTTGAGATTGTTCTGTCACGTATTTTTTTTTTTTTTTTGAATTTTCAAGGCTGGTAAAAAAAAAAGGAAATTACCGAAATAGGGACTAGATGGTAATTTGCAGGTGAGCTAGTGAAAAAAGGAAACTGAACAACGGCTATATTTGATTGCAAACGAGAGACCAGATAGTATTTAGTGTAAACCCAACCCTTCTTCCTCTCACTTTCTCTTCTCATTCTCAATTCCCAAATCTCAGACTCGCTCGCTCTCTCTCTTTAGTTTCCTTCTACCTCAAAGCTTTTCTTTTCTCTCTCAGAACTTGATTCTTTTTTTCTCAATCTCCGATCACAATGAATACGTATTACGGTGATCTCACAGAGAAGTGGTCAAATTTCTCTCTTTTGGTGGATACTGCGGCTTTGCTTCACGAACAAGATCACAAGCAAACATCTTTTTTCTCGGAGAAGAAGAGAAAAGACGAAGACGAACAGAGAATGGAGAGAATCTTCCATCTTTTCCGAAGAAAACCAAGATCATCGTTAAAGAAACCTCTTTACAGAAGAAACCCACTTCAAAACCCTGACGGCGCTTCTACTTCTTCTTCTTCACAACTCTTCGATCTTAACAAGATCCCCTCAGATACTGAGACGGAACACCAACAAGCCGCGGATACAGAAACTAAAAACCCACCAAACCCTAGTTCCCGATCGTCTTCCTCTTCGTGCTTAACAGAGAACAACGACACAAGCCGCAAGAGACGTGCCGCGCAAGAAGGTAAGCGTGGTTTCAAGAAAGCAAAGGTGTCACCTTTATTCACATGGGAGGGGAAAGACACGCCGGATTGGATGGTGCAGTTGATGAGAAGCACCAAAGGAGCGCAAGACCCGATGCTGATCTTTGAGAAGACTCTGTTCGAAACGGATGTCAAACCGAGCCAGAGCCGTCTCTCGATCCCTTTCTACAAACTGATCCGAAACGACTTCTTGACGCCCGTCGAGTCGAGAATCATCGAGGAAGACATCGGCAACAGAGAAAAGATGGGTTTGGGTGCGGTTCTTGTCGATCAAGGCACTAAGAAGTGGGGTGTGTTTCTCAAGAGATGGGAGATGAACGGTTCTTGGAACTACGCTTTAGTTTGTGGGTGGAACGATGTTGTGAAGGCTAATGGATTGAAAGATGGTGACACCATTAGTCTTTGGTCTTTCAGGTGCCGAGGAGTCCTCTGTTTTGCTCTTGTTCCCTTTCCTACATTGTGACAGAGTAGCTCTTCCTTTGCTTTCTCTGTGGTAACTTCTTTTACTTGAGGCGATTCTGTAGGTTTTGGGTCTAGTGCCTTCTCAGAATTGTAATTATCAAAGAGTAGGGTCTTAGTACAGACTACAGTTGTGTTTGTTTGATCTTGCAACATCTAGTTGGGTTTATCTCAAGTAATTTTTAGTTGTTTTTGATTCTGTACTATGAATTAATGAACATTTGACATGAATACGTTTTGTCTTGAAAGTTTCTGTTTATTGATAGTTTCATTTATCTGACATGAATCTTGATGCATTAAACGGATTTTAACTCGGTTTAGTTGTATAAAGAGCAAGAACAAGACACAACCAGGAACAAAAATGTGTTGCCAAGACAAGTTTCTGATTTTGGCAAGTTTATAAATAATCTCTAAATACAAATTGAATCGTCAAACAACCAAGTGTCGGAGTTGAATTATATATACAGTCTTCGGCCCTTAAAGTCTTGCTTCTGCAGTTATTCTAAATAGCTCCTCTTTGGCTCTTTCTGTTGCATTCACTAATCACTCATTTGAAGAATGTTTTGGCTGGTTTTCTCAAACTTGATGCAAACTTTTGTTCCTCTTCACGTTTGAGTTATGGAATTGTGCTCTCTTGGATCTTGGGGATACGTTTATCTCATGATTGTATTTCAGAATAAGCTTTTCTGGTGAACCCGTCTTTGAGATACAATTTTCTTGTCTGGAGAAAGTGTGCTCTCATATTGATCTTGGCGGAGGTATCTTCACAAGGGTCACCTGGTATGATTCCTTTACAACCTTAGAGCTGCATGTGTAACCCACTGTTTATGTCATGCAAATCTGATTAAAAAAATATTTAACCAATCCATGTTATGTTATATGCTATCAAAAACGGTGAGAAAAAAACTAACAAGTTCAATTCCTCGCCGGAGGTCGGCATTTCCAAAACATCACATTCAATTCCTAAACCACTTACTAACTGAGGAGAATCTGATTAATCATGTGGATCAGACATGCAATATGGACAGTAGCTGTATACTCAACTTTTTTTCTTGTACTATGTAATGTTATATGTTGATTTCTATGACATCGGTTTAACTTTACTTCGGAATTGTGTAGTTACTTGTTGGCAAAAAGATCATAGTTTTATATATTTTCTAGATCCTCTGAGTACAAATTGATGTAAGAGCAATACGTAGAAACTGTTTTCTTACAAATAATCTTTTCTTACAAATAATCTTACAAAGATTATTTTCTTAATTCAAGATATTTAATTGGTACATATTCCAGTAAATACATAATTATTTTGATTATTTCCAATTTGGGATAATTTCCTTTTTTATATAACTTTATTTTTGGAAAAGGCATATCTCCCTTTCTTTTCAGAAAAAATAATCCGTAAAACTTTTTTTCTTCATTATCCATATCAAAGAAAAAAAGGAAGTCGGCTAATCACTAGTAGATCTGAGGCGGTTTGATTCCAAAAGCCCAATTAGTATTTTTCCTATTTAATGTCCACACAAACCATTCTTTCTCTCATACACAATCCTCGAATCCGCTCTCACTTTCTCTCTTTGAAAACAAAGGAAGTGGTGGTTGAATTGAATCTTATCTTCCTCGTTATTTCCAACCCTAATCTTGACCCAAGACGATGAGGAATATGGTCAAAGGAGGCGTGTGGAAGAACACAGAAGACGAGATCCTCAAGGCCGCCATGATGAAGTACGGTAAGAACCAATGGGGTCGGATCTCGTCTCTCGGCGTTCGCAAGTCTTCCAAACAGTGCAAAGCTCGCTGGAACGAGTGGCTCGACCCTTCTATCAAGAAGACCGAGTGGACCGTCGAAGAAGACGAGAAGCTTCTGCATCTCGCGAAGATTCTGCCTTCCCAGTGGAGAACGATCGCTCCCGCCGTGGGACGCACGGCATCTCAGTGCCTTGAGAGGTACGAAAAGCTTCTCGACGCAGCGTGCGGTGAGGGAAAGAGTTACGAAGCAGGGGGTGGTGATCCGCGGAAACTAGGTCCTGGCGAGATTGATGTTAACGCGGAATCGAAGCCCGCTCGTCCTGATGCGGTGGACATGGAAGAGTATGAGATGGAGATGCTCTCCGAAGCGAGGGCGAGATTGGGTAACACTAGGGGGAAGAAGGCTAAAAGAAGAGCTAGAGAAAGGCTGATTCAGGAAGCTACGAGGGTTGCTTCTCTGCAGAAGAGGAGGGAACTAGAAGCAGCTGGGGTTGATGATGGAAAGCGTAGGAACAGCAAGCGAAAGGGGATTGACTATAATGCAGAGATTCCTTTTGAAAAGAGGGCACCTGCTGGATTTTATGACACTGCAGATGAAGATCGTCGCCGCCATTGAAGAAGGCAAGATGTGGAAGCACAGTTAGTTAAAACAATATGAACTGTTGTTGTTTCTGATTCTTAAATTTGAATTGATGAATGTTAAAACATGAATATGTTCTGTGTTAACAGTTTCAGTTTCTTTATTTCCTTTTATCTTGATGACTAAATGAATAAGCTGAAATTGATGGCAAGTATATAATCTTCAAGTGTCATAGCTTTTCTACCTGTTATATATTTGCTTAATACTCAGCTCACTTCACTTCGTTCCTAGTTTGAAGATGTTTTGCTCTGTTTTGTCATACTTTTGTTCCCCTACACACTTGATAGCTCGTTCTTGTTGTATATATTGCTGATAGTATGTATTAAGTTTTGGAGTAGTGGATGCGTTTGTTACATGTTTAGTGTAACAACAGCGAAAATATGGGCGTGGGAGCGGTTCTAGTGGTGTGATTCTGTAGAGTTGGAAGATGAACAACCTGCCTAATGTTTTGGCTTGTGGGTGGAACGATATTTTTAAGGCCAATGGATTTAAAGACAGTGACAGCATCAGTCTTTAGTCTTTCAGATGCCGAGGAATCTCTGTTTTGCACTTGTTTCCCATATAACTGAGTAGCTCTTCCTCTCCCCTTTTATAAATGTTCTTGAGTTCATACTTCTTATTACAGGCGATTTTTGAATTTCTTGGTCCTACTGACTTCACTGAATTCCAGTTAACAAGCTTAGGGTTTTACTTGTTGGGTTTTTTTTTTTTATCTCTTTAGTAAGTTGTTTCTGATTCTTATCTATGATTTAAGAGATCCCATGATTTAATGACACTTTGACATGAATGTTTTTTTTTTGGCTAACCCAATACCATAGTAGGGCACGCATCATCTCTTGGAAAAGGTCTTGGGCCAAATATAGTTAGTTCACTTACTTGACAGAACCTCTTTTATCTCATGGAGAAATTCTATTCCACCGTTCACTTTCTTAGCCCTACAGCATCCATCTATGAGAATTTAAAGTGTATGTTTTGAAGAGCAGCATCGATCCCTGAGTTATTAAGTGTATGGTATCAGGAAATATACCCTTAGCGAGCAACTCTTTGTATAATTCTCCAACCTCCGTTAACTTATCTAGTTTGGAAGTTACAATATCAGGAATGAAGAATGATATCCCTTTCATTATAGCACAATAATTCTTCGGCATCCTCCATCAAAAGATCATCAACAATAATAAGAACCGTATATCATACAGTTGTAGCTAAAATAAAGATTCGGTTCCTCTCCTGCAAAACTTCCTTTGCTCAGAGAAAGTAGAGTCTTTGGATTTTGGAAGCTTACATGTCTTGGCGACACGAATATGAATCACACTGGATATATAGCCATGAATATTTGTCTAGGACTTCATCTATTAGAAAAAATTACAAATAGCAATCTTACATGTCTTGGGGACACGAATATGAATCGATGAATATATTATACCCATGAATATTCGTCTACGACTTCTTCTATTAGAAGAAATTACAAATAGCAGTCTAAATACTAGTGTTTTTTTTTGTTAAAGTATTCCCCTTGCTAGAATAGTAGAATGTTAGCTAGTTAATTATTTAATTAGCTCAATCTTCTGTTTTTTTGTAGTCCTTTCTATTCAATTTCTAGTTTTAACCGAATCTTTTTCTAGGTGATTCTAACATTGCAAAACTAAAAAAAAAAAAAAGAATTCAAAATGTTTAGGTTATTTTAACATTGGTCTTTGGAACATATAAATATTCTAGCTAATTTTAACAATGTAAAAAAAAAATCTCTTAGTATTATTTACCTAGAAAATGGCAAATAAATACAGAAATATTATTGTCGACAAACCATGAGAGAACCCATCATCGCACCAAGTGCTAAAACGCGGGATTCTATGATCATTAATGAGAAAATAAACTATAAATTTTTCAAAAGTTAAATTGGTTGTGCACGTTAGCCACCACCACATTCCTTCGAATTCGACGGTCCATTCCTTGCACCCTAATACATCCAATCTATAGATCAATGTTGAACTTTTAAGCTTGATAAATCCATATGTTTTCTTCGTTGAACTCTGAAATTTATATATATTTTAAGGGACCCATACATTAGCTAATAAATGAGTAATGACATTTAAAAATAGTAACAAAAGTAATAGTTTCAAAATGTATTTGATTATTTTTGGCCGCCTATTTGTTTTCGTAGTTTACTTAATCGTCCAGCTCATTATAGTTGATTATACAAGAACTATGTACTTTGTAAAATACGAGAAATAAAGTAATAATAATGTTGAGAATCTTTGTTTTGGTGGGAGACAGAATTATAAAGTCACCAATTAGTCTCCACAGACCATTATATATGTATATGTATATACTATATACTAAAATCCAGTTATCTATTTTAGTGTTAATGAAGATTTAATTTATAGTTTAGTTAGACAGAGGGTTCATGGACACAAAGTCCACCAACATTTTTATTTCAAAGGCTACTAAAACCGAGTGCATGTACCATACAGAGATATTGTCATTTATAATTTACCAAGAACATCTTTAATTTCACTTTATTTTTATTTCAAAATTCATTTTAAAGTGAACAATGTGAATATTATATTTTCAACTTTAAAGTAGAATACACACAAAAGTAGAAAACTAATCGAAAATAGAGTACATGCAAGGAATTAAACCGAAAACTACTATTTTCAAGATCTTAAATTTATCCCTTTCTCTATTTACTTTTCCCCTTTTCTTCAGCAAGAAGCAGTCCCACCCAGCTTTTCTTAAATCTCTTTCAAATAATTTGATCTTTTGTAAACTATTGGGGGGAGAGGTTCATCTTTAAATACTTTATGCAGCCTTATTTATTCAGATTCTTTCATCTTTCTTACGATAAATTTTAACTGGATTTGAATTCTATTTTCCCTTTCTGACCAAGTATTAGTCGAGAGAACAGTGAAAACATAGATTACCGTTATTGCGAAATACCTAATAAAGTTCTTTTTTTGACAAAGAAATACCTAATAAAGTTTTGGTAAAAAATGTTTAATAATCAAATATATAAACTACATGATATCATAGTGAACTAACTCTCAGTACTCTCTTCATAATATTTCTCCTTCTCAACTAACTCTGTGAGAAGATGAACATCATCGAAGCAGCTATCTTCCTCTGCTTCTTTTCATCTTCTAATGTAAGCAAGATTCAATCTTTATTACATTTTTTTCATAGTATCCTTTAATATATATATCTATATAACAATGTAGGTGTATTTCGCCGGAGCTAGCAAACAAACCGCCGGTAACATCACGGCCTCGAAGAATCCATTCACACCTAAAGCCTCACTGATACGTTACTGGAGCAAACGCATCAACGGCAACTCATCACCACCTTCTTTCTTCCTCTCCAAGGCGTCCCCACTGACGACCCTAGACTCCACGCGCTTCGCCTCACTCGCATCACGCCACGCGCTCGACACTCGCCTCTCCGATTTCTGCACCGCCGCGAAGCTCTTCTGTTTCCCGGAGCTCGCCGCTCACTCCGTCGCCGAGAAGCACGGCGACGACGTCGGTTTCTCCGTTTACAGCAGAAAAAACTTCACCAACTACGGCTCCGACCGTCTCTCCGGCGCCGACACGTTCAAAAACTACTCCGGCGGCGACAACATCGGCGTCGACTCGTTCCGTCGCTACAGCCGAGACTCCGCCGGACACGACGACGGGTTCTCGAATTACGCCGGAGAAGTCAACGTCGCCGACCAGAGCTTCGCCACCTACGCCACCGGATCCACCGGAGGCTCCGGCGACTTCGCGAACTACCACACGAACGCGAACCAGCCCAACGGGAGATTCACCTCCTACTCCGACGAAGCGAACGGCCGGTCGCAGTCCTTCACGGCCTACTCCGAGAACGCGAACTCCGGAGCTCAGACGTTCACCAGCTACAGCAAAAACGGTAACGGAGCTCCGAACGGGTTCTCGGGCTACGGATCCGGGTCGAACGTGGTGAAATCGGGTTTCTCCGGGTACGGGGAGACCGGGAACGGGGGTAACGACACGTTCGCGAGCTACGGCGGCGACGGGAATCTCCCGGTGAACGATTTCAAGAAGTACGGGGAAGGAGGAAACGGCGCCGTTTACGGGTTTAATAACTACAGAGACCAGTCCAACATCGGAGCAGACTCTTTCTCTTCCTACGCCAAGGACTCTCACAACGAGAAGGTCAATTTCGTAAATTACGGAAAATCTTTCAACTTGGGCTCCGATGATTTCACCGGTTACGGCCAAGGCGAAGACGGAGGGAACGTCAGCTTCAAAACATACGGTCAAGGCCCGAGTTTCAAGTCGTACGCTAAGGACGGCGTCGTTTTCGCGAGGTACTTTAATAAGGCGAGCTCCAGTGGCAAAAAGGTAAATAAATGGATCGAGCCGGGTAAATTCTTCAGAGAGTCTATGTTAAAAGAAGGGACTTCGATGCAAATGCCTGATATTACGGATAAAATGCCTAAAAGGACGTTTTTACCCCGAACCATAGTTTCAAAATTATCCGGCGAGGTACATACAATCTTCGGCGCCGGGGAGAACTCGTCGATGGCGGGGATAATCTCGTCGGCGATTTCGGAATGCGAGAGACCACCAAGCCCCGGCGAGACGAAACGGTGCGTGGGATCGGCGGAGGACATGATCGATTTCGCCACGACAGTGCTTGGACGCGGCGTTGTGGTGAGGACGACGGAGAATGTCGTCGGGTCAAAGAAGAAGATCGTGATCGGGAAAGTCAGAGGAATCAACGGTGGAGATCTAACGAGAGCGGTTTCGTGTCATCAGAGTCTGTACCCGTATCTATTGTATTATTGTCATTCGGTACCCAAGGTGCGGGTCTATGAAGCGGATCTTCTTGACCCGGAGAGTTTAGAGAAGATTAATAATGGTGTTGCCGTTTGTCACATTGACACGTCAGCGTGGAGTGCAAGTCATGGAGCGTTTTTGGCTCTAGGGTCGGGTCCGGGTAGGATTGAAGTTTGCCATTGGATCTTTGAGAATGATATGACGTGGACTACTGTTGATTAAAGGCTTTGGTCAGCTTTTGCCGTTTGGATAATATTTATTACTGAGTTTTGCTTCATCGTTTTTTTTCTTCATTTTGCGAATTTTTTCTCCCATTTTCTTCTTAAAGCTTCCATTTTCGTTTTATAGTATATTCGTAAAACCAAAATTGAAGTTGAGAGAGTCAGGACATGATTATTTGCTTTTAACATGAAAATAGTTCTTGTTTTATGTAAAATAGGATCACGTGATCTGCAAGATTCAGACTGATGTTGAAAACAAAAATCAGTTTCTTGCTTGCCATGCATTCATCACATCTATCGTATTCGCCTGCAACACTATCGTTTGCCAGCTTATGGAGTCTGTTTAGCCGATACACAAAAGGTGCATATTGTCTCATGTGTATAGATCTCATAATTCAAATGGTTTGTGTGTGCTGTCTCCAAGGTGCATATTATCGCATGTGTATAGTCTCATAATATTTCCACAATTTTTTTCCATTCAAGTCAGAAGACTTTTTCAACCTGCATACCCTCAAAAAATTTCTCTTCTAAGTTTTATTCTCTGGCAACAAAATTTTCATGAAACTATAAGATTCTTTTTTTTTTTTTTTTTTAACTATAAGATTCTTACCCGGTGCAAATAATCTCACTCAAAGAAATATAGCTCACTTGCTCGATCTTTAGCAGTTTTCTCAACGTATAGAGTCTTCTGAAAACTAGGAGAAAGGGAAACGACCCTAAAACTCAGACCTAAACCCTCTTCAACTCATGCGAAAACACCAATATATGATACCACATGACATCATCTATACTTATTATGTAGTGACAGTGTTACTTCCATGACGTAATTGCTCTCAAAATTAAGCATATTGTCATGGCAGAATAGATTGCATCGGCTACAGCCTCAATATGAAGAAGAAATACTAATCTCTGGCTTCTCCAAGTGGTCGGTCTAGCATCAGGTCGGATAGATTCAGAGAAATGGGCTTTGATTTGTTTTTTTAGATTGAGCTAACTAAAACGATGACGTATGTGGCATTACATTAGTGTGTTGAGCTTAGAAACGGCAACGTATAGAGCGTGTGAGGTTGTTTATTTCTATCCCATATCGCTAATTTACAGGGCAGTCGTGTTGTTTATATAGCGAAGAGAAGAAGGTGTAGGTCACGACCTTACTTGAACAGGATCTGTTCTATAGGCTCGTACCTCTGTTTCCTTGATTTCTAAGGAGACAGGCCCTCAATCCTGGTTGATGAATCATGGCCGTGCGATTTGAGTGTGATTAACGGTTCTGATTCTCCTCGGAGTCTCCGGACTGTAGAGGATCGCTATCCGGTTAGATCTTGATCTCTCCGGAGTGGTCGCACGGTTGTCTGACAGGCTTCCCTTTTTTTTTTCTACCCGCTCTTGGTGTTCTTCTTTGGGTTCCCACCGAGAAGAAAGGATTACAGCTTTGGTTGATGCCTACTACATTCTAAGTTTCTAACGTTGTATTTACTGGCCAAGACAAGTTAACAGTTTTGTTTCTTTTTTGTCATTTTCATAACAGATTTCGACAATATTGCAGGTCCCGCTACACGCTACCACAGACAAGTACCGTGAAGACCACAAGCCGCAGGGATATTAGAGTGTGATGTAATTGTAATGAAAGCTAAATAAAGAGATAGAGTGAAATATAAGAAATGATATGCAATATTCATCTCTTTGTACGCTTTGGCGGATTCAAATTCATATAGTCGTCAGCTTCTTCTTGGCCAGAAAATTCGCTGAACTCATGCTGGTTATTGCTACCATTGGTGATCGAACTCCACAGGCACTTCACTTCCAGGTAAACAAGCCCAGCCTTGAGTTGTTAAAATTGCTGTCCGTGCTTTTCGGTCCAGTTTGAAGCAGTTCGTGTAATTGAGTTGCGTGTATGGAGTGTCATAAGGACCAGTGAGTCCCTCCTTTGATTCATAATCTTCCCTGATCGAATCTGGGAGTGATTTGAATTTTCTGCAGCTGTTAAGATAGAGTTCTGCCTGCTGGAGATTGTTCTTGAAGTATGGAATCCTCTGCTCACCAATGTTGCTTAGGTGTAGATGTCTTACACTTTGGGGAAGATGTGTTAATGACTTTAGCTTTCCTTTGCTGGTTATGGTAAGAACACGCAGACGAGACCACAGCCTAATCGACTCAAGCACTTGTTCTAGTTCCTGGACTGAGATAGAGAACTGTGAGACGTTCATAGAGATGTCTCGAAAGTTTCTCAATCTTTGGCATGCAGTCATATGAACTGATACAAGAGATGCCAAGTTCATGTGAGCTGGAATGACTTCTAGCTTTGTGCAGGCAAACATGCTCAACGCTTTTAGTTTGTGAAGATTTGAAAAAGAGGATGGAATCTCTACCATCTTCTTGAGATTTTCTCTCTCGAGATTTGTTGCATTTGCTGGGAGCTCTTTTAAATGACAAGACATTGACAAATCCATCTTCTTGAGATTTTCTCTCTCGAGATTTGTTGCATTTGCTGGGAGCTCTTTTAAATGACAAGACATTGACAAATCCATCTTCTTGAGATTTGTAAGCAGCTGAAACCAAAACCAAACACCAAACAAAAGAGAGAAAACCATCAAAAATGAAAAGAAAGTACACATTCATATTTATATCTCTATAATATTATTTGAGAAGTCATGTGTTGCTATTAGAGTGATCAATTACAAAGTTAAACTAATGAATTATAAATTATACATATTTATCATTATTTTTTTAAAACTAATAAACTACTAATAGGGTTTTTAATTTTGATTTCATTTTTTTTTATTTTTTGTAAAACTACATAAATAATAAAAACACAATATCTAAATATACATATATTATACATATTATTTAACTTTATTTTTTCATATTTTTATACAACATAATTAAAAAAGAAATATTTTTATAACAAAAAGGCAATATTTAAATTTTAAGTAATATAAATTTTTATATACAAAGCATAGTTGTGCAATTTTAAGGTATTTTTCTTTTAAAGAAATAATATATTTGCAGATTAAAATTTAAAATAAAAAATCAATGTAAAATTAATCAATTTTAATCTAATTAGAAAATATGTGTGATTCCATTTTAGATGAATAAATGCAACTCAATATACTCAAACAATGAGTAAGTAAATTAATAATGATTTCTATAATCAAATTCAGAAGCATAATTAAGCCAACACCGTATTATTACTTAGCTGTTTTGTATGCATGTAAATTATAATCGACTTACAACTAATAAATAAGTGAAAAAATATTGTTAGCAAATTATTTTTGATATAAGTCATTATATACATACATAATTGTTCAAAACATTATTGGTAGCTAAAATCTTGCTATATTTTTCATCCTAATTTTTTGAAATCAATTATATCATAGTAAATTAATTTAATTTTTTACTTTTAACACCAACATTCAATTTTTTTTATATTTTACAAATATAGACTTGTTTTCATTTTTTGTATATGGAAATATGTTTTTATTAGTAAATAAAAGAAAATAATAATATGAAATAAAAACAAGGTATTAAATTTTCTTACACAAAAACCAATGTATAGCGCAAAGTTGAATGGATGTTGAATTATTAATAAAAATAAAAATTATTAAAATTATGCCATTTTAGGTATTTAAGTTAATTAGAATCCAAAATTATACTAACATATTGTTGTAAAATTATAAAAGATAAAAATATGAATGAAAAATGGTTGGGATATGGTGTTGATTTTATCAAACAAAACTATTTTATTCTCTATAAAAATGATCATGCTTACTTTAATTTGAAATAATATAAAAATAATTATTAGTTGGTAAAATAAAGTGTTGAATTTTATTAAACAAAATCGTTGTAATTGATAAAAATTGAATGTGTGTTGATTTATTAGATGGAAGGAATAAATCATGATGTGATGTTTTAAAAGGTGAAAATAGGGTGTTGAATTTTGAAACCATTGTGGAGTTGTCAAAATTTAGTTACATGTATTAAAAGTTAAAATTATAGTCTAAGATTACTTACAATTGATGTGTTGAATAATATGTTCAACAGTTGAATCACTAAAATAAAAATGTTGAATAATGAAAATTGATTATGCAGATTATTTGATGTTGAAAGCATTCAACACTTTAAATGATGATGAATTTTATTCAAACTAAATGTAACTTTGTGCTCATAATACTTTGAATATGTACGTCGACGATCTATGTGTTAGTATGGATATGGTCTCTAGACTCTCTAGTAAAAAGCTGGGCCATCCCAAAGTCAGATATTTTGGAGATTATCGTTGTGTTTTAAGTTATTGTTGATGGTCTTGAAATACAAATGTTAATGAAGATATAGACAGTCTTCTTTTGATTCCTTGAGTGATGGTGTGTCACTATGTCTTATCTGCCAAGTAAGCTTAGAATCTTTTATATGTGATTGAATTAACTTATGTCTGTAAAATAACATTTAATTATTCTCAAAAAGTTCAATGTAAGAAAATTTATACCAACCAAAAGAGATATAAATACAGGCAGTGTTTATGATACTCGAAGACCACAATATATGTTCTTCTCCGTGTTAGTAATATGAAGATGAACTAAATTTAGTATATAAATAAAATTTACAACAAAATCAGTTCTGTAAGCTAACCTCCCATGCCAACACTCCAAAGATATAAGACATATTGCTCTAAATTCCCTACCAACACTTTAAAGATATTAAAGAATATTAGACTATTTAAGATCACTATTTACAATGGGATTGGTGAAAATTCAATTCAATTGATAGCTATAATGGGGTTGTTAAAAAAGATGTTGAATACTGTGTATATTAAATTATGTTCAGTAGATTCAACATGTTGTGTTAAAAAAAAAAGATTCAACATGTTGAATTTATTTAACAGAAGGGAGAGACAATGTCACATGTCATGTTGTCACTGGTAGCTAAAATTTTGATATATTTTATCCTAATTTTTAATCAATTATATCATGGAAAAATATTTAATTTTTTTACTTTTAACAAAAAATCATTAAGTTTACAAATATATACTTGTTTCATTTTGTTTTTATATGGACAAAATGTTTTAGTTAATGCAGAAAAGAAAATAATAGTATAAAACAGAATAATGGGAGATAATGTGCTAAATTTTATCAAACAAAAACCAATGTATAGTGTAAAAAGGAATGAATATTGAACCATTACAAATAAAAAATTAAATGAAACTATAATAAATTATGTTATTTTAGTTATTTAATTGAATTACAATCCAAAATTATTATTAATATGTTGCTGTTAAATAAAGTGAGTATTGAATAATTATGTCAAAGAAAGAGAAGATGAATTAGGTTATTAAAAAAAAGAGATGTTGAATTTGAAAACTATTGTACATGATCACTATAACGAGCATGTTGAATAAATAAATTTGAAGTATTATTTGTTTACATATAGAGTTTAGAAACGGCAACGTATAGAGCGTGTGAGGTTGTTTATTTCTATCCCATATCGCTAATTTACAGGGAAGTCGTGTTGTTTATATAGCGAAAAGAAGAAAGTGTTTGTCACGACCTTACTTGAACAGGATCTGTTCTATAGGCTCGTACCTCTGTATCCTTGATTTCTAAGGAGACAGGCCCTCAATTCTGGTTGATGAATCATGGCCGTGCGATTTGAGTGTGATTAACGGTTCCGATTCTCCTCGGGAGTCTCCGCACTGTAGAGGATCGCTATCCGGTTAGATCTTGATCTCTCCGGAGTGGTCGCACGGTTGTCTGACAGGCTTCCCTTTTTGGTTCTTCTGTATTTCTACTTTTAGTTTCTCATGTTTTTCACCTATAACTTTTGCTACTGCAAAAACAAACCCTGTCGTTGCGTTCAATTAATCGTTGTCTTCTCCTCACCGACCATGAATCCTTCTGATTTCTGCGAATTTATGTGACTGCCAGAACCTCTCTACGTTTCTACTATATGTATTTGTGTTGTGATGGGGGCAATGAATGCTACTCCTTGGGCATATTTTCTCTGTAACTAATGCGTAATGCTACTTTGAAGATTGAGCTATTGCTCTGAAGCTGAAATGGGGGCAGTTAAGGGTAGCTGGGAGATGTGTCCTCAAGAATTAATAATGACACTTTGTGGACTGAGCTATAGCCAACTTTGGGACAGATGTCAGAAAGAAAACATCTTTGTTATATAAACTCCATTCGAAAATTTAAAGTTATCTTTTTTAGCTGTCTTACGAATCACAGATGCAGTAATGATTTTCATGATGGTTTTGAGTTCAGTATGTATCCTTTGACGTTCCAACTCATTCAGAAAATCCTGGAATTCCTTAGTTCAAAGAGGACTTATGCAACCCTCTCTATGTTTTTAGAGGCTAAGAGCAGATGATCATTTTGAAATCGGTTTTGTGTGGTGATATCTGAGAGACTTGTACGAAAAAAAATTTAGTTCCAAAAGGTACAGGGCTAAGTCGGTTTTTTTATAAGAATTAAGTTTACGTTAAACGTTGAGGACTCCTGGTTTGGTGCTTATGTGTTCTTCAAAATAATTTAGCTAGAGGTTTTCGAGACTGATCAGTTTTCCATCTTATAGTATAAGGACCTGTTTGGTATACGAAAGCTAGTATGGTTTTTTTTTTGGTCTACAAGAAAGCTAGTATGTTTGTAAGTAGCTTTCAAAGCATAAGCCTCGATAGAGTTTATGAGAGTCAATGCTGAGTTATTGGTTTCGTTCACAGATAAGGCTTTCATACTCGACTTTGGAACATTCTTGTTTGTCCTAGTACACTCTTGATCATACCCTTCATTAACTGATTTTAATTGATATTTAATTATGTAGTTCATATAATTCTAAAATTTTATTGTGCCGAGGATAGACGAGTTGTATACGACACATGTTATGAGTTCCGTGTTGTTTGTGAGAAGGAGAGTTTTGTGGTTGCAATCTAAAGCTGAGATAGGTCGCAGCCAGTGGTCTGTTCTCCCATCCAGGTATGATTCCGGCTGCATCACAATCCTCTGATTTCTTGGATGTGATATGGCTTTATGACTGATCTCCCTGGATTGTGTTTTTTATTTTATTTTTGTCGTGGCTGTGAGACTTTGTTGCATTGACTTGTTACTGACTAAAAAAGTATGGAAAAACAAAAGTAACTAAAGAGCATACACTCACATGTATATCTTTTGTTTTGGGTATAGTCATATTTAAACTTTGTATGAGAGGCTTGAAGCTATATATAACCAGGCGACACATGATTAACTTGAAAATCATATAGTAAACAATCAAGGTCCTCCTACAAAATGATGACATTAATTAGATAGTAGATGCAAAGGTCTTACTAGAAAAAAAAACCAGTCTCGTGATCAGAGATTTCGTATACAGGAACAAACCAGAAACTCTTAAAGAATGGAACATCTAATGATGTTTGTGTACCTGTTGCAAGATCAAACACACCACAGTTAGTTGTTCTGCTATAACGATCACTAGGGAAAATATCATCTTCATCACCACCGAAACAGATTGTGTCACTCTTGATTCCCCAACCATTGACATCTTTGATTGGTGCTTTTATTCCGACTCCATGACCAAATATCAACATCTCACCTCCAAGAGAATAGACTCTCTCCCAGCTACCATTATCTAAATTCATCTTGTAGACGTTAAAGGAACGGTTCAATATCTCATCTACACACCTATTGTTTACTCCTTTGAAGGTCACAACGATGAAAAGCTCCCCTGAGCTCGTTATCACTACACTCTTAGGATGCGAATCATCGATGTGAAAGGGATGGTTATGATACGGGTTTCCTTGGACGAGCAAATCTCCAGATAAAAAATCAAGAATCTCGATGCACCTATCGAACGTATACACATAAAGTTTGCCATCTTTATACGTCACGTACGCACATTCTATGCCTATATGACACAGCCACTTAACATCTCCGTTCTTGCATGAGAACAAGCAGCCTTGTTTGGAACTGCAAGCTACAACATAATCCCTCGTTCTCTCGTTTATCCAAAGACAAGAAGACGAGTTTTCGATGGTAAGACGCCGACACACAGGAAGATTGATCCTCTCGCGAGTAAACACGTTCTGAAGATAAAGATTCAGAGCAGAACGTCCAATAAGGAGCCAGTTGCTGCAACTAGCCATAACATGGGTTTTAATTAAGTCAAGTTGGGGGTGTCCGATCTCGTAAATATTGTCTTCTCCTGGGTCGAACAACAAGGTAGAATCTTCGTCGAATAAAATTCGCCATGGATACGCATACGCAGTTGGCACACAGGTGGTCGAAACTGAATACCAGTCTGAACAAACGGTTCTCGATCGATAAAAGTCTTTAGAGATTATTAAGCGTCCGAAGATGGATCGCAAAAGATCGGGACATAACTTGGACCAATCAGAACGAGTTTCAGACATTGTCGTCTCTTATCAATCCGGTTTCTTGGAGTAGCTGGTAGCTACTATATAAGGGTTTGGTTTTGAACACTAAAGAATTAGAAATAAATACTCAATTTTTTTTAAAAAATATATACATATCTATTCTTAAAATATAAAAACAAAATTGCTTATCCAAACTTTATCTTAATTAAACTAAAATTTACATTGGTAACAAAATAATAAAATTTAAACTATTAACAATTTTTATTGCTGAATGAAAAGGAGAAAATTTCACTAAACTAAATCGTAATAAATAGAAAATAAATAGAAGGATTTGATTTAAAAAGGAAAAGGAGAGATAATGGTTAGTGTGTCGACGACAATGAGGCGGCTGGGAATCATCAATTCCGCCGTCGTCACTCCGACGCTATCAACGGCGTCTTTCGCCAGAACCCTAACTCTACCCTCGCCCCTCCGCAATCACTGCCTTACTAATTCCATTTCTTTCCTCAAATCCCGAAGCCTCGTCTCCTCCTTTTCTTCTTCTTCTTCTTCTTCTTCTTCGTCGGCAGCTTATCTTCCCGCACTTGACGACTTCCCATCAACTAAAGGTAAGTCCTTTGATTCAAGGGCTGGTTGGGGCTCACTGTCGCTGAGAAATGTAGTAACTTTCGATGACTAAATAGGTTCTGTGGCGGTGAGAGATGATAACAAGAAGGTGATCTTGAAGGGTATGAGTTATGCTTCGCTCCAGGTACGTTTCTTCATCTTAATTGGTTTGAATTGAATCTGCTTTGATTTTGGAATTGAATAGATTTCTACTTGTAGGAATGGGTTGAATCGCATGGGTTTCGACCCGGTCAAGCTATGATGCTGTGGAAGAGGTTATACAAGGATAACATTTGGGCACAAGACGCTGATCAGCTCGAAGGTTTTGTCTACTACTCTGATGGTTTTGTGTTTCAGTAATGCTGGTTTGATTCCAGTTTATGCTTTCTTTCTTATAGGCCTGAACAAAGATTTCAAGAGAATGATTGGTGAGCATGCTGAGTTTGGGGCGTTGTCGTTTAAGGATGTTCGTTCGGCCTCAGATGGAACTAGGAAGGTGAATAGATGGTCAAAAACAAGTATTTTTTGAATCACTGATTGTTATATCTCAGTGAGCTTTTGGGGATTGATTCATAACTCGCAGGATGTTGCAGATTCTATTCACGTTGGATGATGGGCTTGTGATCGAGACTGTTGTTATACCTTGTGATCGTGGCAGGACAACGGTTTGTGTTTCGAGCCAAGTGGGTTGTGCCATGAATTGTCAGTTCTGTTACACTGGCAGGTAAAAAGCCAGAGTGAAAGATATTCTCTTGAGCTGTTTACTCGGTTTTCGAGTACTGGTGTGTGTGATGTATGTAGTTTATTTGATTTTTGCAGGATGGGTTTGAAGAGAAATCTCACTGCTGCTGAGATTGTTGAGCAGGCTGTTTACGCTAGGAGATTGCTTTCCGAAGAAGTTGGGTCAATAACAAACGTTGTGTTTATGGTATGCATGAAACCACATACTTGTGTCACATTAAAGGTCTATGTGATTCTTTAATTTGAGCTGGTGTGTGCGTGTGTGTGTGTGTTTAGGGAATGGGAGAGCCGTTTCACAATATTGACAATGTCATCAGAGCTGCAAACATAATGGTAGATGAGAATGGACTCCACTTTAGTCCACGCAAGGTCACAGTCTCGACCAGTGGCCTTGTTCCTCAGTTAAAGCGTTTTCTTCGTGAATGTAATTGCGCTTTGGCTGTCAGTCTTAATGCAACAACCGATGAGGTTTTTCTTTAACTCTTGTCTCTTCTGAAACTGTCATCATTTCATTCATGATCTATGATCTGACCTCACTGAACCTTGCAGGTTAGAAACTGGATCATGCCCATCAACAGAAAATACAAGTTATCTTTGCTCCTTGAGACGCTCAGAGAAGAACTTAATTCAAGGCACAAGTACAAAGTGTTGTTCGAGTACGTGATGCTCGCAGGAGTGAATGACAGGTAAGTTACAAAACATGAGTTGATGTCATTGTTGAGCTTCAATTCTGGAACCTTCATGAACTAGAAGCTCTCTGATTGTTGCAGCATGGAAGATGCAAGGAGGCTAGTGGAGCTTGTGCAGGGAATCCCATGCAAGATCAACCTTATTCAATTCAACCCACATAGTGGTTCTCAGTTCATACAGACCGATGAAGACAAGATGATCAAGTTCCGTAACGTTCTGGCTGAAGGAGGCTGCACTGTTTTAATGCGGTTTAGCCGAGGCAACGATCAAATGGCAGCATGTGGACAGCTTGGCATGCTTGGTGCTATTCAGGCACCAGTGATGAAGGTGCCTGAGCAGTTCCGCACCGCTCTAAAAGCATCTGTTTGATCTTTCAGATTTCTAAGATTAGGGCAAAAGATGTACTACATCTCCATGTTGTGAAATAACATTGATTAGATTTAAATTTAAGTTTTTCCTTCAGAAGTTCTTTAACAATTTTAAATGTCAGTTTCAATTTTTTTTCATCTTCAGAGGTTTTTTTAACAATATAACTTTGATAAAACTGGTAACTACAATGATGAGACGACGTCTATACAACTAAAACTTAGACTTTGTTAAGGCGGTGAGCAATCTCTTGACTTGGATGCTGCATTGTCATCAGATGTTTTGTTTGTTAGGCATGCATCTGTCTGGTCATTGTGGCTATCAGTCTGGTCACTGACACAGAAAAGGTCGATGAGTGTGTTTAGAATTTCGGTTCTCAGAGCAGAGGCTTCATCAGGTTTGAACCACTTCTTGTCGAACTGAATGAATCAAAGCACAAACCTTAATAAAAGGCTAAGAAGGTATAATGATTTGGTACTAGGAACGAATTTGAGATCACTCACCATTCCAAGATCTTTCCTTTTTAGCCTCTCAGGAGCCTCTTCAATGAACCGCTTGATAAAGAAGAGAACAAACGGGCCACAGTCAAAATCGTTCTTCTGTTGTGGAACCTGTTACACAAAGAGAATACCTTAAAGACATATTGATATGATACTTTGCGTGTTTAAATAGTTAGATCTTCAGCAGGAACGTTCTAAAAATGTTTCTCCTACAATCATGGGACTATCAAAGGTAAAAGACTGACCTTTATATCAGCTTCGCTAATCCTGCGCGGAAGGTTTCTCCACAGTTTCTCTGAGATCGGTAGATTCGATGAATAACCATCATCCTGATTCAAAAAGTTCCATTCATCTTTTAGAAACCTGCACAATGTTGACATATATGCCTCTCTGTCAATGTATAGAAACCATATACGCATAAAAGCGACAAGCATGTGAAAAGAGGTTCATACCTTTTTACATTCTCAACAATTGATTTTTTCGGATGAACTCCTAATGAATCAAGGTGAAGTATGGTCAATCCGGCTTCGTCTTCCTTGTCAGGGATGCAAACTATTATTAGGCTCCAATGGACACTGAGACATCACAGTGAATACATAGATTAACTAGCAATCTACAGATTTTGAGTTTGGTTTTTATAAAGTTTTTGTGACTTACTCCTCATGTATTGGTATGAATATATAAGCCTTACGGAATAAATCAATACCCTTCCACCATCGCCTGAGCCTAACAAAAGAGGCATCCTTGTCATTTCCCTATTTTTATTGAAATGAAAAAGACAATGATTTAAAATGCAGCAATAAAGATTAAACTGTCAATCATGCAAACCAAACACAGTGCACTAGAGACAACCATTGATCACCTTGTTTGTAACAGCGTCACAGAGCTTCTTGTAGAAATAGGTGTTGAAGAAGTGACAACCGGTAGATACCTGCTGCTGCTGCAAGAACCTACCCAAAGAAAAAGGAGACAGTGAAAACATTAACATTTTTTGCACAAAACTCGTTATACACTTATTTAGTGAAAAATGATTGCAAGTACAATACAAGACACCTGATGTAGAAATTCATGACTGGAGAGTTAAGAAATTCTTGAGGTGCAAGGCATTCAAGATCTTTACGACAAACTTGAACAAAGTGCGGATCATCACTGGATCACCAGATGGAGTCAAGAGAAGAAACAGTAACGAGAGTGATGTAAGTGAAGAGAAACATTAGCGAGAGTTATGGTAAGTAAGGTGATATCAATCTTGACATAAATTTACCTTGATGGGTAGCATATATCTTCCAGTAAGCTGCATGGTTCATCAAACACTAGGTTATGTAAAGCTGAAATTGCAACTTAATGAAGATAAAACAGAGCAGCGTTTACCCTTCAGGCAGTTCAACTGTTTGATCTGCCACCGTTGAAGGCTGAGGTTCTTCTTCGTCTATGTTAATCACTGAATCTTCTACTTCCTACAGTTTTCCGGAGGATATTATGAGTCAGTCACCATGGCCAGTGTGTTAGTGTAAAGAGAGTATTAGATAAACCAAAGAAATGCTACAGCCAAGTAGGAAGCTTTTCCCGGCAAACTTAAATCTTTTTTATAAACAGCTAGAGTTACCTAGAGAGCAATAATCAGATTGAAAAATTGAAGTCTTTTAATAAAATGCAATATATGAGGTAGCAGTAAGCAAGAAGTGCTACCTTACGGCGCTTTGAACTCTGTGATGGATATTCTTCCCAAGACCACTCCCTGCAAGAAAAAGAAGTTGAGAGAGTTCACAATACAACTCATTATCTTGTGTACTTGAGAACTCCTTGAAAAAGAGAAAAGAAACATTTGGAAAAAGAGAAAAGAAACGGACTTTGGAGTATCATCATGGCCATTGGAGTCATCATCAAGCAGGGAGTATTCCTTGTGCTTTTTCTTCCCATAAGATTCCTTTGACTTGTGATTCCCTTTCGACCCTTGATTAAACTTCTTTTCACGGTACTCAGCTTCCACTGCATTTGACAAAAGCCGCCATTGGCTCTTCTTCCTCGTCACAATTTTTTTCTCAGCCCTGGGTTTCACACTTTCACATCCTAAATCTTCTAGCTCTTCAGAAAATGCTGCTCTCGTTGACTGAGTATCCTCCTGTTGAACAAAGATTATAAAGTTGAATCAAAAAGTAACACAACAAATATCAAAAGTCATAGTGTAGTAGAATCCCCATACCTTGGGCTTACTGAAAACAGCAGCAAACGTTGACCGTGAGACTTCTTCTTTTGAGTCTCTGTTCCCTTGCCTAGAAGCTTCTGTTGAAGCTGCATTCCCTCCCCCAAAGACATCTGAACCTATGCGAAAAGTAAATCGGGAGATAAATCCTCTAAAAACCATAAAGAATAAGACTTTGAGCTTCATTAATGAGAAGATAATACTCCCAAGAAAGGGTCCTAATAGTTACTTGAGCTTAACCAAACTTAACATTGTCTAAGATGGAACAAGGTACCTGAGGTAGACGCATGCATGAGCTTCGAACTTCTCTCCGCATCCTGCAAAAAGTGAAAGAGTCATCACAACATCTAGTAGTTAGAATCATACACACTCTTCTTGTAAAAGATAAAGTTTTGGCCACAACCCAACATTGCAAAATCGACAAGGATCCAAAAAGACAAGACATAATTAAAAAAATCAAGCAACTTGTAATGAGAATGCGAACCATATTGGAGCGCTGTAACACCCTGCGTTGCTTCTCTGCCTCGAGACTAGCGATACTGAGACGGATCTTCTCGCCATTGTCGGGTAGATGCGGACCTAATTTCACGAGGTGCGATTTGTTACGCTCCAGCTGCTCGTCGAGCGCGCGATCGGTTATGTTTCTGTGACAGTCCATCTGATCGCCGGAGAGAGAAGAAGATGACGATGACGATGACGGCGGATGAGGTTTGGTGTTGACAATCAGCAGCTCCGGCACTTGACGTTCCTTTCCTCCGCCGCCGCGGCTGTCGTCTTCGTCTTCCAGCACCGAATTCCAGTCGATCTTAAAGGCTTTCTTCGCTGAAGAATCTGACTGCTCTTCTACTTCGTGTTTCCTCTTCGTCATTCCCAAACCGGAGTTTTTTTTTTTCTTTTCTTTTATTAATGGCACATTATTGTCTTCTGTTCAGAATTTTCACTCTGTTTTCTTTTCCAGATTCTCACTATTCCCAAATATTTTTTTTTTTTACTTTTTTTTTTGTAAGTTTTTGACCCCAATTTTTTTGGTCAAATGATTATTACCAAAAGCCCAAATTCAGTACTAAGAAGGCCCAGATACATTGAAAGACTAGGGGGGAAGAGAGAAATCGTGACAAGATTTTGCCATTGACAATCGAACAATCTCCTATACATTATTTATAAAGTGATTTATTTGGAGTTTAAAGAATATATGACATGATATCAGTTTAATATAATATGTAAAATTTCACTGGAAAATTTAAATGTGTCATAAACCTCTTGACATTTTTAACTATAACATTTGTTCTGTTAAAATACATCTCCAAGTGTAATTTTTTTTCTTGAAACTTGATCAACTAAACATATATAATGGAATCACTGTCGATAATCAAATTTTATGTTGATGCTCTTTTTCTTTGAGACCAAGTCTTACATGGGCTAGACACCATTTGGTCAGTACTCAGTAGTGAGAAGTGTGTGTTTGCTCCTTATGTTGAAAATCATGTGTGTTCTGTCATGAGAAACTGTTAATTTCAAAACCCTGTTCATAACTCTCCATGAAGAAAGATAAACGTAGTTTCCAGGAAGTACAGTTGGTTGGATCTTGAGAGTTGTTCTAACGTATAAGCCTGAGTTTTGCTTTGTTTTTTTTTTTTGTTGGTAGCTATTGAAGCTGATGTATCAAGCACCAGTAACAGCAGGATACGACCAGAGCCTGTGGAGCAGAATCGGGAAGGACGGTGAATCCGATGATCCAACGTTACGCTCCCTTCTTGAATATTCCGGTGACTGCCGCTCAGAGATGGTGGTTCAGGTGAAGAACAAACAAAATGCAGAGGTGACTTTTTTAGCTTTTGACAGTCATGTTAATGTTTCAGCCGTCAGCGCAAAGTATAATCTTCTTCTCTTTGTACGTTTATTGGTTATGAAATATTACTGTAGCTACTAAAGATTTTTGTCTTTCTTTTTTGGTTACTAATTCTCGAGTAGACCACATTTCCCTTTTGCAGAGTAAGATTTATGGTTTTTGATTACATGAGTGGGTGACTGGTGGAGCTTTGCATTATCGGGTAAACGGTAGAATTTCTAAAGTGTGTAGTTTCAGACTTGCCTACTCTTTAGCCAACGATTTAGCTATTTGGCGGTTATCGTCGCATAATATTAACAATGAAGAAGAAACTCTAGGAAGTGGTTCCTAGCACAAACAAAATCATGATGAAGATTAGCACCAAGTGAGTTATATAGATACATAGAGGTGTTTTTAACAATCTCACCCACAAGAAGAAACATAAAGCCGATAAAAAGATCTTAGAAACCTAACATAGCAAGGCATAGTTGAGAAGTAATACTACGCTTAGCACAGTGGCTAATGATCTAAAACTAACTCACACTCCCTCTGCAATATTCTGATGAACTCTCAAAGATTATTCAACCTTTTTAAACTTTCAAATTACGAAGTGTTTCTTCAGTTCTCAGCACCATACGAGTTCGGCGATATGAGGCTCTCCACATAAGTATCAGCCTGGAACTTGAAATCGGCCCTGCGATTCCTCGATTCATTGGTCTTGAAATTGTACAACACCATGTCTCTATCAGTCACCATAAGAACCTCCATATTGTTCTTAGTCGAACACACCAGTCTCATCGACCTGCACATCAAGCTGATCCGGGTCCTGCTCCATGAACTTGCTACACCATACTCATTCATCACCCATATATCAACATTATCCATCTCGTTGCAAATATTGACCACACATAGACGTCCACTGAAATTTCCGACGACATATTTATTGTTAAGAGGATAATCCTCCTCCTGAGCTTTCACAGGCAATGGCATCTCTCGAAACTCCTAGGTTGTAAGATCAAACGCTAAGACAACTCTCTTGTTACGCTCACCCCCATGAGGATTGAACAACCAATGGACCACACCGTTAACGTTCATACCCGGAAAGAAGCCACCATCCTTGTATCCATATTGTATTGTGCCACCAGCGACTTAACCTTGATATAAACTTTAGCCATGGCCCAATTAAAGGTAAAGCCCATTTAATTAACTAGGCTTAAGAGCTCCGGAAGGACCAATCAGGGAAGTCGATATCGAAGCTGGCGTCATCAGACAATAACTAGGTGGGGGTGGGTGTTGTTGACCTTTATAGTCGTTAGATCGGACGGTTGTTCTATCATTTGCGACTCTTACATATTCCTTTTAAAGAATATAATTAGTAAAAAATGAATGGTTAACAAAAAAGAAAAGAACTACCTGGATTAATTGGAATATCTTCGTAGCTATTGTCAACACTTTCTTCTTCTTCGGATGGAATGTTGTTTAAATCAAACAAAATATCAGTCTCATAATTTTGAACTGAGACATTTAAGTCAAAATCAGAAGCCACAGGAATGTTGGAAGCTAAAATAAGCATTTACTTGACAAAGTTTCATTTTGGCTTGGAAAGACGATCTGTTTCCCCACGAGAAGTATGATATAGCACTAGATGTCCACCAAAGTATGACCTCGTATTATTTCTCCCCGAAAATAAAATTTGAAACCTATTTCTCCACCAATATAAAGTTTTATTAGAATTTCTCCACAACTTTAAAGATCGAAATCTAAAACTCCATAAAATCAATTTATGATGGTTTACTACTTTTAAACAAACCCTTAACCATGTTACATAGAAATAGAATTGGGGCTGGATTTTCTTACGTCGGGTATTTTAAGTCTGATCCAGATCTATATTTGGTCGGGTATTTTTGATTTTGGTTTAGTTTCTATTGGTTTATTGCATGAGATTTAAGATTTTAAATTCGGTTTTCAGAAATCTTAAGTAAACCAAAAATGGTGGAGAAATAGGTTTCGAACTTTGTTTTCGGAGAGAAATAGCACGAGATCATACTTTGGTGGACATCTGATGCTATATCATACTTCTCGTGGGGAAATAGATCGTCATCCCTTTTGGCTTCTATTGTAAAATTTTGACTTTTTAGTTTAAATTGGTAATACAAAAGTTGGCTCCAAAGTTATGTTGTAAATATTTTTTAAAAAACTTTGAAGTGTGATTTTGTTATTCCTTTTAGTTTTAGTTTATTTTTTCTATTCTTCTTAACAGTTAGATCTCTCACTCTAATTAAACGTTTGCAGACAAAATGAATGTGATATAAACAAAGGAACGTTTTGTGCTTGCTGTTTTTAAAAATATAAAAATGCTTTAATCTGTGTAATTTTAAGCAAAACTATCTATATACTGAAGCGAAATAAAATGCTTTGGTGTGGCATCACCAAGATGCAAATCCAGACTTTGGTTCTTGTCAAGCCAAAGAACTACCGGATCATCTAGAAACCGTTCTTGTGAATGAACCGGTTGTTGTTAACAGAGGCCACCAGATCGTTGAATTTAAGCCTCAGATATACGATTTTATCAGTTATTTAATGTCCTTGTATTCATTGCATCGAATCTTTTATGTAGTTCTGAAATGGTTTCTATGGTGTAACAGGTAGTAACCATGGTCTGGTCACCGGAAATGTTCTTAGCTGAATGCTTGAAGAATGAAAGGGACCAGAGTTTGTGGTATGCATAGGTGATGACAGATCAGACGAGGAGATGTTTGAGAGCATAACAACAATAACCCTCCCGGCTCAGTCATTGTCAATGTCTACAGAGATATTTGCCTGCACGGTGGGAAGAAAACCGAGCAAAGGCAAGAGCTTCCTGGATGAAGTAAGCGACGTGGTGAAGTTGCTTCAAGGACTTGCTAACACTTGGAGACCAAAGCTTAGGTACCCTTCTCATCTCAGAGTCTCCTTCGAAAGTGTGGGTCTGAGTATATCACCTAGTTGTTTAGCTGAAAACTGTGAACTGAATCATGGAAGGAAACATGATTTGTACATAGAAAAACATGTAACTGAGGCTTATTATAGTCAGGTTTTGGTACATGTATATAATCATTTAAGACTTGTGAGCAAGAGACGAGCTCTTTACCTATTGTGTGTTTGTATATTCGCTTTTGCTATGAATCTACATGTTTTCTTTATTTGAACAGTACCAACTTTTTTTTGTAGAGAGTGCTACCGTACCAGCACATTTACAAAGCAAAATACAACGGAAAGGGAAAAGTGTAGATCATGTAAATATGGATAGAATTATTTTAACCTTAGACTAAATAACCTAATGCTCAAGTCACGTGCACTGCCTGGAATTCACGAATAGGAAAACCATCTTGAGATAATAAAGTAAAAGAAAGAGCTCAGTAACAGGGCTAGAATATCATCCGTTGAATCAGAAGTTTGCGAAGGACCCAACCATCGCTTTAGCACCAAATCCTCATCGCTCTATCTGCACCAGCCGGAATTCGAACCCGGGTCTGTACCGTGGCAGGGTACTATTCTACCACTAGACCACTGGTGCTTTTTTAACAATGACTTCATTTTAGTCTTAGTCACGAAATTTTCCAGCAATTTGGACAGGGGAGGGAGACTATTTTATACAAGTACAAGGTGGTATATGTATGCTTTGCTAAGTCTTTCTCCTTTCCCGATCAGCTCTGTTTATATGTTTTTAATCATAACATTTAATTAATGGATTACTCATGGTTATCATTAAATCATAAAATCGCATACTAAATAGATCTACAACACTTGTAAAACTACTATAATTTACAATGATTTAAATCAGAAAACTCATCGCTCAATCTTGGCGATTTATTGTTGTTATCCTAGATTTGGTGGATTCTATTTGTTTTTTTTCGAAATTGTGGTTGAGGTCATGGGTGAATCCAAAGAATCCTAGTTATTGATTGGTGACATGTATTAGACTTGATTAAGTTTGATTTATGATTGTAACTCAAAAAATGTTTTTTTTTTTTGAATTGAATGTTAAATTGATTTGATTTTTTTACAAGTTAAAATGTTACCAATCATGCATTAAATTTATCTTTTTGATTTTAAGTTTGATTTAACATGTGTTGTCATTGAGTTAGCATTTTGACTTAGATCCTTTGTAAAATTGCTAAATCAAAACTTAAACCAACATCAACCAAAATTCCATGTATTAGAAGTTGATTTACAGATTTAACTAGTTTTTCTGTTTAAAAATAAAAACAAAAATAGTGATTTTTGAAAACTCCGTGTGTGTCGTTTCTCTACCTATTTTTGTGCTAGTCAAAGTTTTTTGATAATCTTTCTTGTTTCTATTTTTTGAATTTATTCAAACTTTTAACTAATTATCATACAAAATCTTAAGTTTTAATTTTCTTTAATAATTAAAAAAATACCAATCACGAAAATCTATATATATGACCCTAATTTAGTGTGGAATCAAGTCACTTTCAAAACCCAAAAACTTAATTTTTTGGGTATCTGTCTTCTGTTTTTCTATGATCTTCTTCTTCTTTACTTCCAAAAAAATATATTTAATTTTTTTACTTGAAGAAACCAATGCTTTATGTTCAGTATTTATATCTTCTTCTTCTTTACGTGAAAATTATATTAGATGTATAGATTGTTTTAAAATAACAGAGTCCCTTTTTATGTTTATTAATTTTGTTTACTTTTTTTGGACGAAGATGTCTAATAATGAAAATGTTGATGATGCTGGTGCTGGTGCTGGTGCTGATGATGGCGGTGGAACTACACGTCGTAAGGTAAATTTTAATTGATATGTTACATTTAACTTATATGAAGTTTAGTATTTTAATTATTTTAACATAACTACATAAACAAAAACAAATTATATGGGAAGATGAGCATATTGAGATATATTTGGAGCTTCTCGATATTGAGTTGGCTAAAATTAGATACAGACAAAAGTTACCGAAAGAAGTAGAGAGAGAGCGTATTTGTAAAGAGTTTTTTGAGAAAATTGGTATAAATCTTTTTTGGGAGCCTTTCAAAAGCAAATACGATACATTGAGAAATATATATGGATCGTATAAAAGGCTCAAGAATTTTACCGGAATTTCAGCAGACGATAGTACCGGTTTGATTGAGATGGATTCTGAATGGTGGGACGATCGCGAAAAGGTACGTTGGTGTATATACTTGTTATTTAAAAAATCAAGTAACAAACCTGGTAGCTGATATTTATGTTATATTCTGTCTTTGTGGTGTGCAGGAAATTCAATATGCAAAAAAGATCCGTGAAAATGGGATTCCACACATGGAACTTATGAGGCGCATATTTCGACGTCAAGGCAGTAAACCAGAAGCTATGTACTCAACTCATGTGCAAGATGCTGAAAAAAATGAGCGACAGGACAAATCTGTTCCAGAAACTCAAGACAACGATGGCGACCATACAACTGATGTGCATCACCACCCACAAACCATTTCAATAGACTCTCCTCCAAGGTCACCTATTGGTCCATCAAAGCGGTCAAACAGAAAACAAAGACGTGCTGCTCCATACAAAACTAGTCGAGGGAAAGACGTTGCATTGGGCCGAGAGAAGAACATCCCACAAAGAAGAAAGTCATTTGAAAAGGAGATAAATGAACAGTTCAAAGAAATGATGGAGTTACGACGTTCTCAAGTAGCAGAAGCAAAAGAGCGCAGAGAAAAAAATGAAGCTCGGCCATTTAAAGAGGCATATGAAGTCCTGAAATAGGGTCTAACAAGGTGGACAGATTTTTGGTGGGCTAGCGTCAAAGTACTAAAAGAAGATCCATTTGCCCAAGAAATGATTGTCTACAATGAAAGTGATCATGATAGAATTACATTTTTGGAGGGTTATACAGGATATGATCGTCACGGAAATTTCTCCGGAGAACGTTTCAAGGCTTTGCAACGTTGCCATGGTGATCTTTCAAGTGCCAACCCAGAGCAAAACATCATAAGAACAACTACGGAGAGTCACAGCGAATTTGCTGTCCCATCTCGTTCAGAACTAATGTCATTGTTTGAAGAAGTAGGATACAAACGTGGATATGGGAAAATGGGTGAGGGGGGGGGAATCGAGTGAGACAAGAATTAATCTGGATGATTAACATTTTATTTTCTTATTTCTTTTTAATTAGAATAAAGTAATTTTTGTTTTATTTTTAGAGTTAATAAATTATCCTTTTAGTATCGTTTATGATAGTTAACATTATTCTAATTATTTTTAAAATTTTTTATATTTTTTTCCAGGTCATACGATTAAACGAATTATATTCTCGAGGTTTAGAAAATCTTACTGACGAAGAGCTGCTCGAACTATGTGATCTGGAAGATGAAGAGTATATAGATATGTTTCTACAACCTATGATGGAGTACTACAAGCGTCATTTTTCCAAGAGACCAATGGTATTAGAACGGGGACTGGGTTGGCGAAATCTCAAGAATCAGATTCGTAATAGTCCAAACCACTGCATTAACATGTTAAGGATGCATCCAGAAGCCTTTCAACACCTATGCACAACATTGGAGCAATGTTACAACCTAAAGAGTACTGATAATATCAGTGTTTTTGAGATGGTGGCAATATTTCTCGCTACATGCGCCCAAAATGATTCGCATATGTTGGATTGTCTTTTGGTCGTTCTCAAGAGACTGTCTATCGAAAGTTTCATGAAGTGCTGGACGCAGTGGAGAGTCTTGAATGTGAGTATTTAAAGACACCAACGATGGCATCACTCCAGCTTTATCCGCGTAAGTTACGAGAAAACTCAAATTATTGGCTTTTTTTAGTGGATTTATTGGGGCACTAGATGGAACACATGTTAGAGTTAAGGTTGGAGGTAGTGATGCAGTTGGAAACTGGGATAGGCATGGACAAACAAGTTTAAATATATTGCGAATATGTGATATAAACATGATCTTCACTTATGCCTGGCTAGGTGCATCTGGGTCTACACATGATTCATTGGTGTTGCAGTATGCAATAGATGGAGACCCTATATTCCCCAAACCTCCTACAGGTAAATACTATCTTGTTGATTCTGGATATGCCAATAGACGAGGATTTCTAGCCCCATACAGAGGAAGCAGTAGAGAAAATATCAGATATCATCTTTCAGAATTTGATGATGGTCCTCCTAGGAACAAGAAGGAATTGTTCAATAAATGGCATGCATCACTTCGCTCAGTCATCGAAAGAACATTCGGAGTTTGGAAAAAGAAATGGACAATCCTTGATAACTTGCCTCGCTATGACGTCAAGACCCAAAATAGAATTGTGCATGCAACAATGGTTCTTCACAATTTTATCAGGCTTCACAAAATTCCAGATGCTGATTTTGAAGATAGAGATATCAGTGGTCAAGAACAACAAAGAGACGGATTGAAGAAGAAGAGCTTAGTAGACTTGAAGAGGAAGAAATAACATCGGAGGGTCAATACATGAACAACGTAAGAGATGAGATTGCAAACATGATTTGGAATGAACATTTGTAATTTTTTATTTTATGGATTTTTTTTTAATTTAAGGGTCATGTTATTATTATTATTATTATTATTATTTCATTTGCTTTATTTTATTATTGATATTCGAATAAATATTATTTTTAGATTATGATATTTAGAAAATAATGTATATTGAATTTTATTTTCAAATTTAATACTTATTTAAAATATTTTTAAATATCTTAATGATTTATTTGTTTTTAATAAATATTTTACTATTTATATGTTTATATATTCATTTATTTTAATTAAAAAATTCATAATGCAACTTATACATCAAAAAGGTTACCAGTCAATTGTTTTAAAAAAATGTTAACTCTTATTTTTACTGCAAACTTACCACATAAACTTACAGTTTTTACCAAATAATTTTTACTGCAAGTTACATCGACTTACAAATACTGCAAATCATATGTCACCAGTCGGATAAAATGGTGCGTAAGTGGTAAGGGAAAAAATGAAAAAAAAAAGAAGTTAATCATAGACTAATATTGGTGCACTAAGCAATTTTAGTGACTTTATTTGAGAAATGTAATTGAAGTTCTTAAACTAAATTCTGAACATCAAAATTATTATAGGTGATCCGGAGCTATTAGCTATACTGCTAAAGTCTTTTGTTCTAAAAATAGATGTACCAAATTCTAATCTAACCAACCGTAGGAGAGGATCTAACAATCGGTTTTTGGCTTTGGACTAAAGAGATTATGAACTTCGGCAGTCGGCACAGAAGTTCTTAAAAAAGAAAAAATTTAAAAATATTATGGGTGCACGTGCCCCTTACTCAACGACCTACATTCACCCTTTGGGATGGCGGACCCAAAGGAAGACGAGATTCGATGACTAAGCATTTCGTGCGGTTACTCAGAGACGGTGGCAGATCTTGAACGAGTTTTTGGAAAGGACAAAAGAAAAATGCGGTCAAGATCTCTCCTCCCACTTGCTTAAACGTGATCGGATCTATGTCATTAGTTATTTTTCGGCATTTTTGTTTATTTCCTGACAGCTGCTTTTTTTCTGACAGTTGCTTTTAAATGGTTCTATAGATGTGTGGCTAAGTTTTTCTCCCATTCTTGTGACCCTCTTGGTGGCTCAAAACCCGATTTAATGGTGTGGCGACTTCGTTCGTTTAAGCCTTGCCTTCGTATTGATAGGTGAAGTGGAAGTCAGCCATAAGTTTTCGGCTCCATTTTGCTACAAAGGTTTATCGATCAAGACTAAAAGTATTTAGGGAAAATTGTTTTTTTGGGCCAAAAAAATGGTATCTATGTCCCATTAGGCTAATCTTGTATAGTTTATGTCCCATTAGACTAAATATTTTTATAATGGCAATAATACCCTTAATTTTAATTATAAATTCGAAATTATAATTAATAAAACAATTGATAAATATCAGAATATTTGTAAAAATCGTTTTGTCCAAAACAAAATATAAAAAAAAAATTCAGTGAACAAAATATATTTTTTTTTTAAAAATCGTTTTTAATATTATATGGAAACAAAATATTTCAAAATATATTTTTTCCATATTTTCATAACTGATTATTCTTATCCGTAGAATTCAGTAAATCTGTAGAAATCGGTTTCTACAGGTTTTTAGATTTATAGCAATGTGTAGAAACTCCGTTTCTACAAGTTTTAGATTTATAGTAATGTGTAGATTTCGAATTCTACATGTTTTAGATTTTTTGTAAAGTGTAGATTTCGATTTCTACTGATTTTAGAGTTGTAGGTTAGGCGCGGAACATGTATTCTAAATATTTTTAGACTACTATTATTTACGTAGATCACATATTCAAAACATAGTAGATTCAATGAAAATAGTGGATTTCATTTTCTACTTTGTAGAATGTCAATTCTACTTTTTCTAGAACAGAAAATAAAATTATGATTTAAACATTTTTAAAACTGGAAAAAAATATCACTAACTTGATATAGGTATTTCATCACTAGTTATTATTTTTCCAATTTTTTTTGGTTTATAAAACTATTTATTTAATTTATTTTAGAAAAAAAGAAAGGATATTAAAGGAAAAAATGATACAAAATAGAAATTAGCCTAATGAGACATAGATACCATTTTTTTGGTCCAAAAAAACAATTTTGTGTTGTACTTCCTTGTTTCGAGGAACCAGTATTCCATCTTCCCATAACTCTTTGTCTAGGAATCTTAAAACAACAATTAACAACACAATCGACCCACAACGCAGTCTAAACCTTAAAGTTAAGAACAAATAAAAGTAGTACAGTTCTAAGATCATCTCCAAAAGATACTCTATAACTTTAAATATGAAGTTTTTTGCTCTCCAAAAAGAAACTTCAAAACTTTAAATTTGAAGTTTTGAATAGTGAAACTTCAAATATAGAGTGTCACTACTTAAAACTTCAAATTTGAAGTTTCATATTTTTCATTGCATTTTGGTCTTTACATTTACATATTATATTTATGATTCTTAAATATTTTGTCCTTTAATCTTTTTTAATCTTTCCAAATTTTATAACTCATAAATATATTAAATTTGCTTTTATAATTTTAATTTTTACAAATAAAATTAAATAAAAACTTAAAAATATTTTTGTTCAAAACTAGATTTAGATAACAACAATATTAAAAAACTTAACAAATGCACTAATTGATCATAATAGAAGTATTACAAAAATAGTTTTATAGAATAATGTAGTATTTTATTTATAATTTAATATTTAATTATGAATTAAATTTTTTATATTTTACTGTATCATTTTGTTAACTAATATTGCAATAATATTTTTATATATGTGCTATTGATTTATAAATTTTTATGAATTTAAATTAAATATCATAAATATAAGGACCATAATATAAAATATTAATTCTCTTGAAGTTTAGCTTGAAGTTTTGCTTTTGGGGAAGACTAGTTTAAAACTGAAACAATTACACTATAGGTCACTTTTCATCTCTATAATATCAAAATAAGTCATATGTTGCTCCTTAGACACTTTCCTCATGTTCCCAATGCAAAAGAAGACATGAAATTCCTATTATGTCCTTATTTATCTCAGCAATTAACAAAAAAGAACCTACCTTTTTTCTCTACGCTCCTCCTCTCACCACACCATCTTCTTCTCCCCAGCCGCAACCACTAGTCTCACATCTTTTTCTTTGTCTTATGTTCTTCTTCCTCCTCAGCCCTCTCCTCCTGCACATATTACTTCTCCTGGATCTCCTATTCTAAACCATTAACCTTCAGTCTCAGTAGGCCTGGGCATTCGGGTCCTCAGGTCGGGTTCAGATCGGGTCGTCTCGGGTCCTGGTCCTTCGGGTCTTAGAGTTTAGGATCCGATAGGGTAATTTTAAATTTTCGGTTCCGGGTCGGTTTGGGTCATCTCGGGTTCGGGTCGGTTCGGGTTTAAATAGTTGGACCCGATAGGGTAATTATAATTTTTCGGTTCGGTTCGGTTCGGATTCGGTCCGGTTTCGGTCCGGGTTCGGTTCGGGTTCGGCCCAAAAAATACCCAGAAATACAAAAAAATATCTGAAAATATTTAAATATCCAATTTTTTTTTCTGAAATTTATATTTTTGTTGTATTAAAATGTGTCTATATATTAAAAATATGCGAGATAGAGCAACAATCAGCTGTCTCCTAGTGGTCCATTCCCTTGTTCTCTTGACAAACAACCTGACTTCGACTCCCCTCTCATACATTTTATTTAATTCGCATGAATGTAGGCTGGTTTAGGCTTGGTTTAAGGTAATTGATTCGGGTCTAAAATTATCCTATCGGGTATAGGATACGGTTCGGTTCGGGTCCTCTACCTGCGGGTCCTTAGGGTCAAGACCCAATAGGGTAATATGGTGCAACCCGAACCCGATCCGAACCGGGTTTTTCGGGTCGGTTCCGGTTCGGGTATTCGGGTTCGGGTAAAATGCCCAGGCCTAAGTCTCAGATCCACCACCGAATCCCTTAGACGGCGGCAGATTAGACGGCGACGAATTAGATGGATCTCCTCGAAATCCATCTTCGCGGCCTTCTTCTTCGGATGGGTTATCAACATGAGTGGTGGTTGGGAACACCATTCGGAGGAGTCTCTTTTCTTGTGATAGTGATTCTGGTTTGTATTCTTTGTTGGAAGAAGCTAAAAGTATGATTAACATCTCTGATTTTGAGTTAAGATAAAAACAAGAATTAAGATCATGAAAAGTAAAGAACTTGTGGTTTTTGGATTCTCATGGACCGTATCTAATTATTTTTTACTTAAGAAAATGGTACATAGCCTGTTCAAGAAGTTAAGAAGCAAAAGGAAACCTAAACAATGTACTTGTGGAATGATGTACGTGTGGATATAGTTTTTACGATATACATATGGATTGCCTGAATATGTGTACATGTGGATACTATTGAAACTGTTTATGTTAGATTGTCCACAATAATACTAATTCATCTTATACATTATCCATACACATCAAAATTGTATTGTACACATTTGTACACATAATATATTGTACATGTGGTTTTGGCAAGAAAAGTATTTCTCAAAACAGTCTCACTTATATGTATTCAAGGCTAGTGTTGCAAAAGTATGAGAAAGACGATATATATGATGCGTTATATGTTGCTTTAAGGATACGAATCTCACAACTAATTGAAGATTTTGAGAAGCAAAAGACAAATTTTGAACACAAGCAATAGACATGCCTCTAACCATGAGCCTAATTCAAGAGGAAACACGAAAAGAAAAAGATAATTCATGGTCTCACATACACTATCCAAAACTCTGGAATCTTCCTTCACTAGCTCAACTATAAAATAGTACAACATTCATGGAACATTAAAATATGCAAAGCAGACTCAGGGTCACAGGGTCTTGAATATTAATATATGTTGTACATTTGGATAACTATATACATGTTGCACATGTGTACACTTAATCGCAAAACGATACAACAGTTGTACATGTCTTCAGGTGTCTACATTGTATATATTTGTTCATATGTGTGCATTAGGGTATGGAGTTGTACACTTAATCGCAAAACGATACAACAGTTGTACATGTCTTCAGGTGTCTACATTGTATATATTTGTTCATATGTGTGCATTAGGGTATGGAGTACACAATTGAAAGGTTTGAGGTCAATTCGAGAATTTATGGAGTACACAATTAAAAGGCCAGGGATCAATGCTGCAAATCCACAATATTCGTTGGCCTAAATTGTACATGTAATTTTTTGTGAAACGCTGTACATGTGGACAATAAAACATATGTATACAAGCTTTTTATCTTATGCAATTAAATGTTATTTTAAATGAGTGGCAATTTTGTAAATAACCTGTCGTTTTCCTTTTAGGTTATAGAGAGTTCTACAACTTTCTATTCGAGCCGCCATTGATTTCTTTTCACTTAATCATCATTTTCTTTGTGTTTTTAACACCAAAACTTACAGATCTTGGATAGATTAGCCAACTATAACCAAAAGATGAGCAAAGAAACAAGTTTTTTCAAAGATTATAACCAAAACGTAAATGTCCTTGTACGCCTATTCGCCGATGTCCCCACCACCATGGCATCATTTTCATACACAGGGGATGCCAAGCAGAGTGACGACCCAGATTTTGTCTCCGACGAAAGCTTACCCAATTTCTCATACATGTTAGAGTTTTCATAGGAGAGAATGATGAACAAATCTGGAAAAATAAAATATTAAAAAAAAATGGTTTACTAGTAAAAATTGAATTTAGTTGGGGGCCTTTTAGACTTTACAACCTCATAAACTAACTCAGTAGCTTAAATGTACCTAGAATGTTATGGAAACTCAAAAAGTGACTTAGATTGTAAAACACTCTTTAAAACTTCAAATATAAAGTTTTGCAAACTTCAAAATAGAGTGTCTTTTTGGAGATACTCTAATAACACTTAAAAACTCCATGACAATCAGGGGAAACATACCCTAAACAAAAAAGAGTGTGAAAATTCAAAATAAAAACTGAAGTAAAGAAAGAAAAACATAAAAAAAAAAAACAGAAAACACAAGCTGATTACAAACAAAAAATTGGCTTCTCTATAGTCACCCAAATCCTTTAACCAGTTGACTGTTCATCCTCAGCAACAAAGGATTGGAAATTCATCAAAATATATACAGTACAATGGTAGTTTTTAATTGTATCTAAGGATTTGGAAAATTTTGATAATGACATGACTCATAAATAAATTTGTTGCATATATAGCAGTGTCTTTGTCATATCTCTTTATGAGATTTGATTGTGAGAGCACACACATCCGGATAAATAGCAAAGTGACTTCCAAAAAACTGTAAGAGCTACCTTGTACATTTTGCAAATGATTTTAACACACGTATTCTCTACAATCACTTTCACAAAATAAATATGACTTGATATATAGGAATGATGACATAGTTTATGTTTAAATATTAGAAGTTTTTCTGCACCATGCGCATATAAAAAGTTTAAAAATATTATTTATATATAAACAATTTTTCAATTTTTACATTTTAATTTTATTAGTTTTAAAAATAAAAACATAATGTAATTGTTTTAGTTTGATTTATTCAAGTTTATTTTAACTTTAAAATTTTAATAAAAATAATTAGTTTTTTAAAGGTTACTTTATTCATATTATAATTTATTTATTTTTTTTTTTTTAAATATGTGTATTTGTAAATATATAAATTAGTTCCAATAAATATATACATTAAATATAAATAACATGTAAACGTTGATAAAATATATAATTAACTACAATCTCTATAATATTATTTAAGAAGTCAGTTTCTTATGTGTCATGCTCACGTTAATTCTCACGATGGTTGATTACGGAGATACCCTTAATGAATTTAAAATATTATATTTAATTGTTATTATTGAATTTGTTTTCCTTTTTATTTGATAGCTTATGTTAATTAATTTTTTATTTAGTTTCCTTTTTATTTTTTCCAATAACATATATTTCCAAAACGGAAACATTTACAATTTTTAAAAACGAATTTTAAATATTATTTATATATAATGTGACTTCATAGAAAAGGAAAGTTAACAAAAAATCTTGATATTAAGAAAATAATAAAATAAAAACATATTATTGATAGTAATATTTTATTAGTTTTAATACATATAAATAATGGATACATCAAAACATATTATGTTATACAAAATATCACTAAATTATATTTATCAATATCCCAAAACATATTGTTATTTTGAATCTCATGCATATACATTATGGATACCTTAAGCATATTAACTAATTTTAACAATTTATTTTTATTGTAAAATTTAATGCATGAGAATCAAAATATTATCTTTATATTATTTATGTAATTTTTAGTCAATCCACACGTCATTTTATTTTGTCTATTTGATTCTCAAAAAACAATTTATGTTATACAAAATTTCACTTAAGTACATTTAAATATGTAAGAGAATAACCAACCTAAATGTAAAATAAAAACAATTATCTAAATATTAATACATTTAAAGAAACAAAAAAATTATGGTTAAATTTAAAGAAGCATATGCAATCTAATATAATCAAGCAATAACTAAACCGACTATTTAGCAAAGGAAAAAAAAACTAAACCGACTAGATATTACATATAGAAAATCACATGTCTAATTCAAAAATATAATATTGCTGATATATATTATATTTATAAATTATAAATTATTTAAAATGAATGCAAAAATAATAATCAGTTATTATAATATATTTATTTTTAAAACATTTATATCCGTGCATGAGCAGAGAAGAATCACCTAGTTATTCTAGTAATTAAAAATATGATTCGTAAATTGATGTAAAAATTATATATTCGTAACTACTATTTATATAAAAATATAATATATTAAAAAATATATAAAAGTTATTAGGTATTACCATATTTCTAAAACTTACCAAAATGAATATTTATAGAGAAAAACTATTCTTTGATATAAAATTTATTAGTTATTGCTATATTGTGAAACTTTGACAAAAATATAAATCCGTATATAGGAAATAGTCATTATCATATTTAAGAAATATTCCCAAAAACATAAATTTTAATATAGAAAATTTTATATGTCACAATTAAATTGATATCATGTTGCATTTCTTTTAAGTCATGTCATTATTTTTTTTGTTAAAAGTGAATATATCAATGACATATGTAGAAATCACTTTTCAAATAATGTCTAGGGGTTGATATGGACAATTACTTTTAAACTTAATTTTTTTTTTGTAAGCTTTGTAAAATATGGTAATAAATTTTACATCATCATTAAAGCAAATGTGACATTAAATAATATAATAACATTTAACAAATTTCGAAATTTTTAAGTATTTCTATTTTTAATTTTATAATTTTATTACTAAAAATATTTTTAACAATTATTTTTTAAAATATTAATCATGATATTATAGGTTAATTTTATATATTTACAAATTTTAGAAATGTTGCATAATTTGAAATTATTATTAAAAGTAACTAATGCATAATTTCTGTGACAAAAAAAGAAATGTTGCATAATTTTACTTTCTGATAATCTACAACTTTTATATCAATTTTTAATACAATTTGATTTAATCAGTTTTATCCAAAAGAAATAGATAAAAATATATCTAAGATTATAATTTTTTAAAAAAAAATATATATATATAAATTGTTTATTTTATCTTAATTTTATGTTCAGTTAAATCAAAATTTATATTAAAATATTGGTAAAAAAATAATAACATCTAAAATAATAATAATATTTTATTCTTAACTATAATTTAAATTTAAAATTTTATTACTGCACATGGTGCATGAAAGCACCTAGTTGTTATGAATTAAGAAACTTGTTGTTTGAGATTTCCCCCCTCCCCAATAAGTTCCATAACTATAGTCACTAATGGAACATATCATCCCTTAGACATTATTTGGAAAGTGATTTGTATATATGTCATCACCACAATCATTCTCGTTTAAAAAATGGCAATGTACTAAAGAAAGATGACATAGTTTTAGAAAATATTGATATGACATTAAACTAATTGTGACATGTAAAATTTTCTTATAAATATTTATATTTTTTGGCAATAATTTTTAAATATGGTAATGACTAATAACACATATACCATCATTAATGTAAATTTTTCATATAAATATTTGTTATTGATAAACTATAAAATAAATATTTATGTAAGGGCCTTCCCTTAAAATTATTAAATTTTATCTATTTAGCTTATTTTTAAATGTGATATATATATATGCATGTATTAAAACTAGATTATAAAAATATATATTTAATATAAATAATTATTAAATATAATATAATTAAATATATTTTAATAAAATATTAGTTTTACTTCATTTTAAAATCAAATTGAAATAATTAACTTCATTATAAGATTTTTTTTCAAACCGCTAAAAGTTAATATATAAAAATAATAATGTTCAAATATAAAATTTTCTTTTAAATAAAAATAATATATTTAAAATTATTATTTCTGCGTATGACGCATGAAAACTCCTAGTTACCCTAAAAAACAGGGAATGAAAATTATATATATTTATATATATACTTCTCCTAGTAAATTAATAGTTTATTTTAAAATAATAATAGATTTTATTAATCGTAGGGTTTTATCATTTTATGGAATCACACTATTCACATATTTTGATATTCCATAAATTTAAATGTATAAATATTTTTGGTCATTTCTGCGATATTTTACTTCAGATAATACACAAATTAGTTAGTATCTCATAGTCATTGGTTCAAGTAACAGAAAATATGTTTGCCAATAAATAATAAATCAGATATTAAGATCTCCAGTAGTGATTAGTGCAACATTATAGTTTACAAGATGAATAAAATTGAGATTACTTTAATGTTGCCAAATATATATTAAAATGTTGCTTATACATTTATTATGTTCATGAACAATGATAAAGATGCGTTAAAAATTGTCATGATGAGCAAACACTGAAATTATCAAAAAGAGATTTAACAAATTAAAAAATAATTATTTTACACATATAATATATATATATATATATATTATTAAAACTATCAAAAAAATTGAACAATCTTAGATTTTGTAAAAAAATTTGAGAAAATCTATTGAAAACTGAAATGGTTTGCAAATTGACAGAAGTGTCATAAATGGAATAGTGATTTGTATTTTATTTTATAAAAAGGTAGTGATCACGTGCATAGCATCGATGCTACACATGTGCCTATGTTAAAAAGACGAGACAGTCTCGTGACTGTCGTCATGACTGTTGCAAGGCTGCTGAAGTCCTAAGTTGTATTAATGTACTTTTGAATCTAAATCGTCTTAGTTATCTGATTAAAAATTCGATAAGATTCGTACTTACTTGCTCCTATCGATAACACCAACATTAACATTTTTAAACAAGTAGATATTTAGAACTAAAGAAAATATGTGTGTATATATATATGTGTATTACAGCGGGAAAGACAGCTACAAACCTTTGTTCTTATTGATTGTTTAAAACTAGTGCATGATAAAAACGAATTAACTTGGAGGATAAAATGTAATTAAGAAAGACTAGCTATATGGCGACATTAATAACTTGATCAACGAAACCTTAAAGAAAAAAGACGAATTAAATAATTATAACAAAGTTGCAAAGTTTTGAGTGTAAATAGATCACCATACATGGACTCCTCTCACCACAGCTAAGTTCACTCAAAAAATTAATTTCAGAAAAAGGCGACGAAAACAATAGATAATGGCAAAGAACATTGACTCCATCAGCTTCACCGTTCTCTTGCTTGTCCTCTCGATGGCTTCTACGGGTATTTGTTAACTAAACCCTATACTATACTCTGCACTTGTGCATATATCATCATCTCTTCTAACTATATATCTTGTGCTGATGAACTTGATGAATATGTTAACATGTATAGACATTATGAAGAGCGAGGCTACATGCATTTTCTTAAACGGCCGCACGATGACTGCCCCATGTTTAGATACTAAATGCAGAGCCTATTGCGACAACCTATATGGGAGTACTAATATTTGTGCTGCACCCTGTGAAGCTGTCGGAAAAAAGCTCAACTGCCATTGTTACGGATATACCTGGTAAAGTTTGAGGATATCCCAAGTGTGTACGTTTATGTTCAAGTTTCGTTTGCTCCCAAATGAAACGTCAAGGGAAATTTTTAGCACTGCTTGGCCCAAGGTGAACCCCCATGTTGTGCGCACTTTGAGTCATTATTAATAGTAAACTCGTTTGTATTTGTGTTTAATTTGATCCCGGTAACATTTAACTCTCTATCCCTAAAGAGAGTTTGTATATTGTTGATGACAAAAATTCATTGTCAATTTTGTAAAATAAAAAGAGGTGAGGGATTGGGTTTGTCCGAGGAACAAATAAACACAGTTTTAGCACGATTTTAGTAAATAGATTTGATGAAAGATGGCTGAATAATCTTGTTTATTTGATGACTGCGAGTTGAATAAAAAAATAGAGAGGGCTTTAGAATTGAGCTCGGAAGAGATAACAAACAAAATAAAACTATTTTAATTTGATGCAAGGTGTGTAGTGTAGTTTATCCAATTTTAACTTGTTCTTCTTCTTTTTCTATAAACCGATATTACGTTTCTTATCCTCATTGATCTCTGTTAATTGCATATTTTGTACGAAATTATCTTTACTTTGCTTGATTTGATGTTTCAGTCTGACGTGTGCACTTAATCGTGTATGTAATTCGTATAACTGAGTTTGTGAGACTGTAAATACAACGTTCGCTGGTAGGTTCGGATGTTCTGAGTGTCCAATCAGATTCGGTTTAGGCTATGAAATTCAGTTCTATTCGGAAATTTTTAAGTTCGCTTCGGATTTCGTTCATTTTTCAAATTCGATTTAGATATATTAGCACACTGCAAATCCGGTTCTCATTTTAAATTTAATTTTGGTTCTAATTCAAATTTAGGTTACCTACTTGTTTGTGATTCAAAAGTATATTTTTAATTCACAAACTTTACAAGTTTAAACTGTTTTCACTGACAAAATTTGGTGGCATGATTAAAACTAACAACTTTATAAGTTACTGTTGGGAGAAAAAAACATAAATAATTTAAAACTGACAACTAACAATTCTATAAACGTGAATTATTATCTAAAATTTAAAAATAAAGTAATAATATTTAAACTCCAGATAAAATTTAGTGATCATAATCGAAATTCAAAAGTAATCTTCAAAACCTGAATAACTCAACATTTGACCAAATACAAAAATATCAATACTATTAAAACAGGAGAACTTTTTATCGACTATGTTTTGGACTATCAAAAAAGTCATAACAGTCCAATTAAAATAATTTTATTAGTTATTATCATATAATGTTTTTCTAATCTAACAAATATCTATTAATATTTCAAGATTTGTAAAATAGAATTAATTTAACCTCCTATTTTTTTTCTTACAACTAACTTAATAATATTTTCAAAATAAGATATCTAAAAAGATATTGTCAAGTATCCTTTTCTAAGATTTTATTATAAAAAATATCTTTTAATATCTTTTTATTTAAGATGTAAACATAAATTCTTTTTAATATTTATTTTTAAATAATAAAAATTCGTAATTAATATTAAATAGATTATTAATGAATATTAATTCTTTCATAATAGAATAAGAAATAATATTCCCATAATATTTATATTCATAATTAAATTAATATATCAACTAATAAATATAAAGTAACTTAATTCATTTATTAAATATTTTATAAATCATAAAATTAAAGAATAACATACATTCATGAATTTTACCACATACTTCAACGTATTAAAATAAAATATTAAAGTAATATATATAAAATAATAAATAATTACATATTTAAATTTGAGTATTAAAAATAATTCGATATAGTGTGATACGGGTTGAATGAAGATGTTTTATTTATATAATAATAAAATAAATTTTGACCAATATAAAAATTAAAAATATTTTTTTACTATAATTTACAGTTTTAAATATAAGTAAAAAATGACGGGTTTTATAAATGAATTATCTTACTTTCAACAAATTCTATTTATTAATTTTAATTTAGGTATCTATAAAAACATTTTTTAATAAAAGTACATGTATGAAATTTCTAATTTTCAGTAAATAAATTTTTGGAAAAAAACTAATCCCATAGATCCGGGTCGGGTAAACACAAGTATAATTATATTAAGTTATTTCATAAATAACTGAACGGTTTATATATCTCTTAAACCAAAAAAGAAAAAGCTATAATCAAACTGAAACCAAAATCCAAAAAGAAAGACAACCTAAAACAAAAACCGAAAACCAAACATTATGTTTAAACATATTGGTGAACAAAAAGACGGGTTAATAAATTTGTTGACTAAACTAATTTCAAACATTTAACAAACGAGGAAGATCAATACATAAGATGATGACAAAAATAAAATCTTGCCCGCCCTTTGAAAGGACGGGTCAAACTCTAGTATATAGTTAAAATGAGTATGTGAATTAACTATTGAGATCATTTAGTATTATAGGTACTTATTCAGGATAAAATTTGAATTTAGTATGAGTTTTATTGGGTTTTTAATTTTTCAGATTTTTGGGTTTTGTGCTTGGTTCGAATAAAATCCAAAATCTAAAATACCGTAAAAACCATTTTTATGTTATATTGAGTTCATTTCTTTTCGGATTTATTTTTTTGGATCAATTTGTTTGGATTTTTTTATTCTATTTTTTTTCCAGTCCTACGAATCCATGGAAATAAAATTTCATTACTCGTCTTATACATGTTATTTTTTCGTACACATATTAATTTTTCATATACTCATTATTATCAAGATATCAAGTATAAGAATTTGATACTTTCAAATATAAAACAAGTAACAATACTGAAAAATTATCAATCCAGTATCCAGCTTTGATATTACTTGTTACTTGCTTTTTTGTTGTTTTTCTAGTAAAAAAATAAAACATTGATAAATCCTATATTTTGAGTTGTAACTCCAAAAGAAATGATAATTAAACAGTACATGAAAATATATTTAGGGAAGCTCACAGTAAAATACTTTTGTGAGAAATAAACAATAGTCTTCTATCAAAAAGTTTATGTCTTTTGCTTCATTTTTTCTACAGCAGGTCCAAATATTTTTTAGAGTAATTTTGAGAGTAATGTATCATTTAACAAATAATTTTTTAATACCCAAAAATATTTGAACGTTATTCGTAAATATTCACAAATAATAATAAGTAGTAGAACGAGACAAGTAGCTTGCATTTAACTTATTTTTGAGAAAATACTCGAAATAAAAAGCACTTATGTTTAACAAATCCAAATTTTATTCTAAATATGTAAAAAACAATATTTTCAAATAATATTAGGGAATATATTTCTATTTTCGATATCTAGAAAATAAAAACAAATGTTATAATTGAAGAAGAAACTAATAAAAGACATTATCAAATATCAATTAACTATATTAATTTTAATTTATTAATATATATATGTAATTAATATTTTGTTGTAAATTAACATGAATAACACTTTTTAGTGGAAAACTAACTCGTTAAATAAAATAATAATAGAGATCAGATTACTAATTCTGATGTTTGGTCATTTCAGTTTTGATTTGGTTACTAGGATAGTACCAATCATGGAATGAATCAAACGGGTTAACCACAAAATTGTTTTTTTTTTTACATAATTTGTATGCTTTATAAATCATAAGGTACATAACACTACCTATTATGAAAGGATGATTATATAGGAAATTTGTTGAGTAAGTTATGTCTAAGTTAGGCGCACCATATCATTTTCTCCAGATTTATCTATTTGCATATTGAGTGATAGAATAGTCTTTTTTATGTCAAAAGGTAATAATTTGTAATTGCAAACTATATCCATCTGTGAAGTTCATAAGAAAGAAGACTACTTCCTTTCTTTTTCTTTAATTTGGGGTTTGGTTCTTGTAGACATTAGTGGGCTTTATCTCCAGTCCATTAAGCAATAAGAAGTGTTATAATCAGAGAAACCTAGCTCTCCACGTCGCCACCGTCACCGTCTCCGTCTCCTTAGTCGTCGAATCCCTCCTTTACGTTCAGCCGCCCCACCTACTTCTCTTGCTGCGACTCTTTTGTGCGTCAGTTTCCATGTAATGTTTTTGTTTTTCTTGAGACAAGTTTGTTCCTGCTCTGTTGATAAAGCAAAGCACCAGTTTTTACATCTCAGTTTCGTTGATAGTTTTGTGGGTTTTAGCGACAAGGGCAAAAGAACCAAGCTTTTTTAACTTTGGTCGATGACTGATGTTTCTGTGGCTGTCTCTATGAAGATTGAAGTTGTGTCTTGTCTTTTTGTTCACACTTGCTTTACTGTTTCTTCTGTAATCTGAGTGAACAAATGTTCTTTCTCTTATTAAATTGACAGAAGCAAAAACTATGGCATTACCGGATTCATCTCAAGACTTGACGTCAGAGATGGAGGTGGATGCTTTCAGAAGGCTGTTCCCTCTTCGTTTCTTCGAGCGCCATCTCTCTGAGTCTCTCCGACCTGATGGTAGACCTCTTGGAAAAACCAGAGACACCATTGTCAACCTTGGTAAAATTTACCTTTTTAACTGATTCTTTACTTTCGTCAATGGAACACTTGACTTACTTGATTGATTGTATTATCTTTGTTTATAGGACTTGTTTCATCCGCTGATGGATCTGCTCTTGCCAAGATTGGTTCTACAGTAAGCTTTCTTAACTCAGATTATCATGAATGTTACTGAGTCTTGTGTTTTTCTTACATAGTTTGTGTGTGTGTGTGTGTGTATAGACAATGCTCGCAGCTATAAGAATGGAAGTTATGACTCCGTCTACAGACTCCCCAGACGAAGGGTCAATAGGTTGTTTGTTGCATCTACCTTATTATCTCTCTCTTGTCTCTTTCTTCAGTGTTTCACTTGTGTCTGATCGATTACTTTTTTCTTTTAGCTGTTGAGTTCCACATGCCTCCTATATGCTCTCCAACTGTTCGCCCTGGAAGACCAGCTGACGAGGCTCCTGTTATTTCAAAGCGTTTGTCTGATGTTATCTCAAGGTGTTTCAATTTGTCAGCTGAAAGAGTCATTATTGTGTCTTACAGAATGTTTTTTTCTTCTTTCTAAAATGGTTTGTCTTTATTATTGCAGTTGTGATATGATTGACTTTAAAGAAATGTGCCTAGTTAGTGGAAAAGCTGCTTGGATGGGGTATCTGGTGAGTACATGTCGCTGTGCTTCCTGGTCGATGCATACGTATACTATATATAAACATGGCTGCTCTCTTATAGGACATTTACTGTCTGGATGCTGATGGTGCTCTTTTCGATGCTGCTTTGCTTTCTGCGGTTGCAGCCTTTTCAAATTGTAAGTTCTTCTTCGATGTCATGAGTTAGTTGGCTCCACAGCTTTTCTAGAACGCCTTTGGCTCGCACCAAATCTTGCTCTGATGCTTAAGAGATCTTTTGTATTTTGCAGTGCAAATACCAGTTGTTGCACTGAACGACAATGGAAGAATAGTTGCCATCAATGGAGAACAAGAGGAGAATGCATCGATCACAGAGAAGGAAGCAGTGAACAAGGAGAAGAGAAAGCTGACGCTCAAGAACATCCCTTTCTCTTTAACATGCATACTCCACAAGAAGTACATTCTAGCAGACCCAACAGCTGAAGAAGAAACAATCATGGACACTCTGGTGACTGTTGTTTTGGACTCTTCAGATCAGATTGTTTCTTTCAATAAATCAGGAGGAAACGCTCTCGCTGGTTCATCTGCCATCAAGGTGAGATTTATACATCATTCTCCTAAATGAATCCACGGCTTGATTACTACTTCACTGTTTCTTTTCTTACAAAGTAGCATTGTTTTGGCTTTTGGGCAGAGCTGTGTGGAGTTAGCAAGGAAGAGAGGGAAGGAGCTTAAGCAGATATTGGGTGAGATGGATATCGACTGATTAGAAATCAAATGGACAAAATGTTTATCATTCCATAACATTTATGAAGAATTAAACCGGTGCTCTTCACCATTTTTGTTAACAATATGTTTTGGTGACCTTAAAAGGAGTTTTAATGTTAGTGTCAGTGTTCGATTCAGAATTTCTATTCCACAACACTCTCACCCTATACTCAATAATCCATTTGAAATGTAGAGCATTCAATCGAACTTTTTTTTTCTTCTTTCTAAAGTGAGATTAGGCATGTTGGAGAATCTTCTAGAGCATAGTGTTCGATTTTATCAGTGTATGCTTCATTTTCAAGTATAGCCGTGGAAGTTGTTGATATGGCGACGTATCCTTTGGCAAGGTATCATGAATATAATCCTGGGAGGATCAGTTACTTATAATTGGATGATTATGCTGCTACAGTACACATTTGAGCCCTTAGAAGATTAGGTAGATCAAACATAGTTCATAGTGACTGAGATAAAACAGTCAGAGACAGGGGATCAACTGAAAATTTTGTAAAAGGTGAGAATATGTTTTGACATCTTTGTGGAACGTACACAAGTGTATATGAATGTATTTCCTTTTTTTATTATGCATCCAATTGGCCTGTTAAAATTCTCAGCCTTTGTCCCCAGCCTAGGTGATTCAAGGTAGCTTGCCTAACGTTGCAGTGATATACTTCACTCACTCTCGCTATACATTGCTTTGAATGTTTCTTTATAAATTGACAATACGTAAATACGAATACATCATTTGATTGACATTTCTATTTATTGCAACGACATGATTCGTTCGAGTAAAACCGCTGGCTGAGGAACAAGCTGTTGTGAGGAAAGAGTGTGATGCTATCCGCGCTTCCATTAATGAAAATAACCAAGATTGCAGACACCAAGGCTTATGCTCATTCACATGCTTGGTTACACCCACTCATTTGGGGCAGATGAGAATGCCTCAAACTAATTGCTTCTCTCGGATTCATCTAGGTTTAATGTTGCTTCTTGAGGAAAGGCAAAAAGTAGAAATGCTGGTCATCGCCTCATTGAAAACTAGTCATTGTTGTATTGTATGGGACCATACCTGACTACGACCTGAAGAAAGCTGTTAGATTTGTGTAGTAAAAGATTGTTATGTTTTGTAGAGTTTAAGATGTTTAGTTGTGTTTAGTTGTGAAGCTGCATTGTATTGTCCAAATCTCTAGGCTCTTTGCTTACCTCTCTACCTCTATCATCAGTTTCAGATACCATGCAGCCTTCAAAAGCTAATGCGGATATTATTTTGGATCTGTTGTCAATAGTGTGTCTGTCTTTGGTTTTCGTGATCTGTATTCTCTGTTTGATGAGTTGCAAAACAAGGATCAGTGATTCAGAAACGATCTGCTTTCCAATTTTGTTGACAATGCTATATTCTTCGTATTTCATGTCAATAACATTGCAGTTTCTACATCTTCACCTTGATACCGCAAGCAGCAATTCTCATACAGCCAATGGAAACATCAAACAAATGATTAAGGTGTTCCAATATTCATATATACACACAGAATGATAATCCTATTCTTTATATAATCTGTTTTCTCCCGTGGACTACAAGAAACTTCTGTATAGAAAGCTTTTAGGTGTTGTTCATTAACTTTGTTTATAGAGATATAATTATGATTACTGTTTTAAGTTATGAGGTGTGTCGTCAATGTTATATAAAATGTCATTTTTATACAATGAAAACAGTAACATTTGTTTCTAACCAACAGGGCTTGTACGAATTAAAATATTGAAAGAAAGTCAGATTTCATGTTCAGGTCCATACTTCAAGTCTTCTGAGATACCAACGCAAGTTTCTGTAGTGGTGACAAAAGAAAGGTCCTATAAAACAAGAGTAAAAGCAAAATTTGAAGCAATGGTAGTTCAAAATTAAATCTGGTAATTCAAGTCCAATCAACGGCTGATAGTTCAGAAACATCCAACACTGATAGTTGACAAAACTTGATGCATGCTTGATATAAAAGCAAGTAACCAGTATCTTGGCGGTTGATGTGAAATGTTTTTCCATTGTTCAGATTTCTATATCACCAATATCGTTGATTAATTCAGGACAAGCAATCAAAAAATTTCATCTCAGAACATCAATTAACCATTTGCTTTAGTTTTGTTGGTCTTTTGGATAACGTTTGAAACCCAAAACACAGACTAACAATATTTACTCAGTTCAATTAGAAAATACCAAAGGAAAAGTCTAAAGATCCCAAACGTTCAATTCAAAACTAATATTACATTCTACAGTTTTCGGTATGGGAATGGATTTCGCCCCAACACATTTTGATTTCCAGACTGATTTGTTGGGGTTTGTTGATAATTTGGATATTTATTGCATTACAAATGTTTAGCCGTGATTGTAAATTATAGAAAGATGTTTTGGATTTTAGACTTTTTAGTCCTGTAAACCATCCACATGGTAATTCTAACACTTGACCACTATCAGCCGTTTATTTAGCTCTCTAATTTAAAACTAGGATTTGAACATATCCATCAAGCGAATAGTGTTTTTTATTTCTTAATTTTATTGTAACTATTTATAGCTAAACAAAGGAAAATCAAACGAGTCCTTTTTTTCCTCGTTGTTACTTCGTTGCATTGTTTATATTTACGATGAAAAATTCTTGGGTTTATCCCCTAGTTCACCAACTAATGAGAATTGATTATTTCACATGCATATTTTTTCAAAAAAAGAAACATAATATTTAGGATTTATTTTTAAATAAAATAATAAAAAATATAATTTAATGTAATAGTGTAGTTATGAGCGTTTCTAGAATTTGATTATATAAGTCAGTCCTCGTAGAGTTTATTCTTTCTAAAATAAATCCATTCAGGTTATAAATACACTCTGATCTAAAAATTTGCTCACTTCAAAATTAACCGCTGTCACTGCGATTTTACCAGCTTTTGGTGCTAACTATAGAAAAACTTGAGTTCTTGACCAAAATAAGTCCAAAGAAGCAGCAAACTGAAAATTCCACCGCGAGAAAATAACATTTATGTCCCTCTTTTTTTTTATTATTATTTGTTTCTCAGTTTAAAAGTTATTTTATTTAAAAACATGGAATCTGCTACAGTTTTACACAAGTACCGCTAAATCAACGTACTACGTCAGAAACGAGACATACATGCCGATAGAATACAAAACTAATATTACATTCTACAGTTTTCGGTATGGGAATGGATTTCGCCCCAACACATTTTGATTTCCAGACTGATTTGTTGGGGTTTGTTGATAATTTGGATATTTATTGCATTACAAATGTTTAGCCGTGATTGTAAATTATAGAAAGATGTTTTGGATTTTAGACTTTTAGTCCTGTAAACCATCCACATGGTAATTCTAACACTTGACCTCTATCATCAGTTTCAGATACCATGCAGCCTTCAAAAGCTAATGCGGATATTATTTTGGATCTGTTGTCAATAGTGTGTCTGTCTTTGGTTTTCGTGATCTGTATTCTCTGTTTGATGAGTTGCAAAACAAGGATCAGTGATTCAGAAACGATCTGCTTTCCAATTTTGTTGACAATGCTATATTCTTCGTATTTCATGTCAATAACATTGCAGTTTCTACATCTTCACCTTGATACCGCAAGCAGCAATTCTCATACAGCCAATGGAAACATCAAACAAATGATTAAGGTGTTCCAATATTCATATATACACACAGAATGATAATCCTATTCTTTATATAATCTGTTTTCTCCCGTGGACTACAAGAAACTTCTGTATAGAAAGCTTTTAGGTGTTGTTCATTAACTTTGTTTATAGAGATATAATTATGATTACTGTTTTAAGTTATGAGGTGTGTCGTCAATGTTATATAAAATGTCATTTTTATACAATGAAAACAGTAACATTTGTTTCTAACCAACAGGGCTTGTACGAATTAAAATATTGAAAGAAAGTCAGATTTCATGTTCAGGTCCATACTTCAAGTCTTCTGAGATACCAACGCAAGTTTCTGTAGTGGTGACAAAAAGAAAGGTCCTATAAAACAAGAGTAAAAGCAAAATTTGAAGCAATGGTAGTTCAAAATTAAATCTGGTAATTCAAGTCCAATCAACGGCTGATAGTTCAGAAACATCCAACACTGATAGTTGACAAAACTTGATGCATGCTTGATATAAAAGCAAGTAACCAGTATCTTGGCGGTTGATGTGAAATGTTTTTCCATTGTTCAGATTTCTATATCACCAATATCGTTGATTAATTCAGGACAAGCAATCAAAAAATTTCATCTCAGAACATCAATTAACCATTTGCTTTAGTTTTGTTGGTCTTTTGGATAACGTTTGAAACCCAAAACACAGACTAACAATATTTACTCAGTTCAATTAGAAAATACCAAAGGAAAAGTCTAAAGATCCCAAACGTTCAATTCAAAACTAATATTACATTCTACAGTTTTCGGTATGGGAATGGATTTCGCCCCAACACATTTTGATTTCCAGACTGATTTGTTGGGGTTTGTTGATAATTTGGATATTTATTGCATTACAAATGTTTAGCCGTGATTGTAAATTATAGAAAGATGTTTTGGATTTTAGACTTTTTAGTCCTGTAAACCATCCACATGGTAATTCTAACACTTGACCACTATCAGCCGTTTATTTAGCTCTCTAATTTAAAACTAGGATTTGAACATATCCATCAAGCGAATAGTGTTTTTATTTCTTAATTTTATTGTAACTATTTATAGCTAAACAAAGGAAAATCAAACGAGTCCTTTTTTCCTCGTTGTTACTTCGTTGCATTGTTTATATTTACGATGAAAAATTCTTGGTTTATCCCTAGTTCACCAACTAATGAGAATTGATTATTTCACATGCATATTTTTCAAAAAAGAAACATAATATTTAGGATTTATTTTAAATAAAATAATAAAAATATAATTTAATGTAATAGTGTAGTTATGAGCGTTTCTAGAATTTGATTATATAAGTCAGTCCTCGTAGAGTTTATTCTTTCTAAAATAAATCCATTCAGGTTATAAATACACTCTGATCTAAAAATTTGCTCACTTCAAAATTAACCGCTGTCACTGCGATTTTACCAGCTTTTGGTGCTAACTATAGAAAAACTTGAGTTCTTGACCAAAATAAGTCCAAAGAAGCAGCAAACTGAAAATTTCATCTCAGAACATCAATTAACCATTTGCTTTAGTTTTGTTGGTCTTTTGGATAACGTTTGAAACCCAAAACACAGACTAACAATATTTACTCAGTTCAATTAGAAAATACCAAAGGAAAAGTCTAAAGATCCCAAACGTTCAATACAAAACTAATATTTATTTATTTTGCCAACTAAAGAAAATTAATAAAATCTAAGAAATAAAAATGTCACACTAGGAAAATTATTAGTACAATTTGTTTATTACTTATTGTACGAAAACAAGATTCTATTAGAGACTCAATAATCCTCACTAAGAAACCCACCGATCTTATTCTCTCTGTCGTAATTATTATTGCTGCAGTTATTGTTATAGTTGTAAGTATCATTATTACTATTGTAATTATCGTTGTTATTATCATTACTACCCTCACCAACCAAATCATGACGTTGAACCCTAAACGCGCCGTTTTGTTCTTCTTGACTCATTTCTTCTTTAGCACTGTGGTGAAACGGGAAGTACCCCGCTTGCGTCGCCGAAGGTACAACCGATGGAAGCTTCGAGAGAAGAGCCTCGAGGCTACTCATGGACGGAGTTATCTTCATCTGTTGTTGGTGGTGGCCCATCAAGAAGTGGTGGTGCTGGTCAGAGTGGTAGATACGCTGTTGGTGGTACTCAGGCTGCGACGGAGGAGGAGGAGCTACTCCGGGGAAATGCCAAGTGTCAGAAGGAGAAGCGTTGATGAAAGGGTAACCAGAAGAAGAAGGATGAGGAAGAAGTACTCCAGGGATGCTTTCTATATAGCTCAGCTTTTTCCTTAGCATCACAACATAGCTTAAATCTTCTATCACCTTTAACATAACATTTTAAGTATGTAAGTGTATCACTTGTATATATAAATACAAAGTGTATATAATGTATATACATATAATGAGAGAGTGAGATAGAGAAAAAAAAATACCTTGTGAACAGCTCCTAATTGGACAACACCTTCTCGAACAGAAATCAAGGCAATGGTCTGCAAAACGTTTTCATGTAAATATATATATAGTTAAATGTACGATAATGCATATATGGAAGTATATATATATGCTGAAGTAACAAAATAAGATACCTTGATGCCAGATTGAAACTGAGCTTCCCATGTCCTAGGGTACTGCACATTGACATGAACTTTAATTAGTATTACAATAAGTTTTGATTAGGCCTTAGGGTGTGGTTAATATAATGCTTATACAATATGTAAATCTATGTTTATAAATATCAAAGTTATGGATACTTTTCTATTGTTTCAAATTAATGTATATATATATATGTAAATGACATATTAAATGTTTAAAGGCATGTCTATGTTGATGTATATCAGCATATGCTTACTGAGTCAGCAGAATTTTGCCACGCAGATAAGAAGTTAATCTCTTGGTCATTAGGTTCTTTATAGATCCACTTGTGACTATGATCTGCAGCCACTTTTCCTATCAACCTGCACAAAATTTAATAAACTTCAATCATTACAGAGAATAATTAAATTAATTAACAACTATTTGAATAATACTTTATCTAGTTTACAGTTTTTAATTAAATACTCCCTTTGGCAGAAAATATGATTAAATACTCCTTTCTTAGCAGCTTTTCGATCAAAAACACTTTGCAATCATCCGCAAGACTTTTAAATAGGTCTGGATCATAAACTTTGATTTGAAAAGAGGTAGTTTGACTGAAAACTTTCTAAAACCAACTTATTTATGTATACATATATATATATATATATATGTAAACATACTGAGTAAGAAGAATAGGTTTAGAATGGCTCTGGTCCAAAAAAAATCTTGTTAACCAAAAAGTGAAAACCAAAAGAGAGAAAGTACTGTTTGAAAAAAAAAGAAAATCTGGATAAACAGATTTCTTTGAGTAAAAATATTTAATTAACATTTGTTAAGAAACAGAATATGTATATTATATATTTGTGTATTTTATCATCACATACCCTTCACCATAATTGTAGATTTCATGAGACATCTTGAAGAACAACTCAGGCTGAAGCCCTTGATATTGTTGATAATCATTATTTCCGTAAGCCGTCGAGCGGCCACCGCTGCCGCTACACTCGCCGGAGCTCACTTCCCCGGCAGAAGCTGCAAAGTTGCAAAACCCATCTTCCCAAACCAAGATCCTGCCAGTTATACAATCCTTATTGTTGATTATATACCCCAAGAAAGCATTAATATGTAAATATATATATATATATATATAATAGTTTCTATATGTGGTTTTACTTGTACCAGTTTCTCCTGTTCCCTCTTGATCTATCATAAGCTCCTTGACCATCCCATCTAATTGCAAACAGCACCAAATGATCAAACATAGTTATCATTCAGACAAATATTATTTTCCTAAAGATAATTACATACATATTTGTAACATAAGCTCCAAAACCAAATAATAATACATAACAAACTCTAGAATAATAGCAAATGGTTGCTCAAAAAAAAAAAAACGAATAACAGCAAATGAAAAGAATAACAAGAAAGTGGAAACTTTTCTGTAGAGAAAAAAACAAGAGTTTTAGACTTGTTCTATGTTTATACGGTTGATTTTAATCATAAGCTTACTTGGGAGGAGGATAGTTTCTGGGCAAGATCCTCCAAAAAACTGCATAAACCCACTGGGAATTCTCGTGGATGCATAGGCTTCTTAGTGTGTGTTGAAGAAGATGAGTCACAGCTAATGGATTTAGATGTTCTTCCATTTATTCTTAATTTTCAAATTTTTAATTTTCCTTGGTTCTTTTCTCTTTGTTTTTGTTTGGTGTGTAAAGACTTTCTTTACATTGAAGAAGATAGAAAACCCTCACTATCTATCCTCCTTTAAATAGCAAGCTTATAGATCCATCCCCCAAAGCATTTTTTTTATATTCTTTATCATTTTCTTTATTTTATTATATTTTGGAGATAAGAAATTAAATTATTTACCCATTTGGATCTTCCTCGTGTGTAGCTATTTACCTAATGTCATTTTATTCTTGATTTCTTTACTTTTATTTCCCAAGTAATAAATCACATAATTTTCTAACGCTTGAAACCTCCAAGCAGACCTGATACCTTTTATATTATTTATTTGTGAGTTTATAAGGGTTCAGAACAGAGGGAGTATTTACACAGTGATTTATATATTTTTTTCCAAAATATACTGATATTAATCAAAATGACTACATAAGCAAATCCACATTGAACAAACATTTCACTAAGACCATCTTCAACGGTGAAAGCTTTCTTAAAATTTTTAAAAGTTAAAACATACTTTTTCTTTTCTAAAATAGATGATGTTTTGAAAAGTTTTTCATATTTCAAAATAGATAATATATTAATATTTTATATTATTTTTAGTTTTATTGAAAACTGTGAAACCAATGATAATTTTTTTTTTTATAATTGGTTGAATTAGTTTTAATTTATATTTTTAATGATGCATTTTTGGAAAAAGTATGTTTCTTAATTCTTGTGCTTTCAACCAAAATATCAACTATTTTGGAATATAGAAAGTAATTATTTTGAGTTGCAAGCCATTCCAACTATAAGGTTTAGTCTTGGTACTTTTCTTTCAATTTGTAGGTTTCTGTTCTCCACACCTCGATCATTTTATATGGTCTTTCCTATTCAGAATCCAATTTTCATGTTGATTTGTCCCTTCTATTATCAAATACTCGTCGGAGGATTCAATCCCTAGTTGGAATATTCTGGTTCTAATTGTCTGTTCCTATAGTCGAAAGTGAATAATAGTCGATCCCCTTATTCTAGGGGATAGGAGTCCCTTTTATGGGTTTTGTAATTGAAATTTAGATTAGATTATTTCATATCAAAAAGTACAGAAATTTTTTTAGTATAAATTTTTCATTTAACCCCAAAAAACATGACGAGAAGTCAAAAATTATTTATGTAAGAGTAAAAGATCGGCGTCTAACTCTAAAGAAAAGGTTTTTTTCATGGATTAATTATTTCCAAAAATAATCACCATTATTGGGGCTAAAATAAAATGAGAACTGTTATTTACCTGAAAATCTTATGTATGTTAACATATACTTAAAAAAAAGGAATTCTGACAAAAAACTGTCTGTGGAAGTCTCCTTAGTCTAGTAATTTAACTAAGGGTTCACTAAAACTTCCGCACCATAAGATCTGGGGTTCAAATCCCAAAAAACACAAATTATGCAGATTTATAGAAAAAATGATCTCAAGAGGTCTTCAGCATAGTGTAGAGGCGTATCATCAAACATGGATCTTATTGGGCAGTTCGGAGTGACGCAATCAAACGTGTATTCTCATAAAATAGTAGAATTGTCAGCTGTAAAATTGTATATGTAATATTTTTCATCATTGTAATATCATAATTAATAAGATGTTAAAAAGGAAAGACAAGAAACGGTCAAATTTATTAAATTTCTAACCCTATAAAATAATGTTTGGAGTTTTCTTTTACCAACGCGTTCATTTTTTTTTGGTTCACTAGTCCGTTAAAGAAAACTGTACATCTTTTTTCTTTGATTATCTTGTTTTTTCTCCCTCCCACCCTCCTCTCTTCTTAATTTCCTTATTCTTTTTAAGGAATTCAAGCCCACTCTACATTTATTGGAACATAAAGATGTATTAAATAACAAAACATTGGTTAATAATAATGCATATTTACATGTATATATACACATATAATGTAAGTTAACAAACCATTAAATATTTTTCATTTTTTCATTTTTTGCCATGTTATCTTAAATTTAAATTATGTTTTCTACATCAGTGTGATCCTTATTAGTTATAGAAAACAATTTGAGCATGCTTTTAAAAATCCTTCAGCATATTATTTGTCTGTACTTAGTCAACTAAGCCAGGAAAAACATGGACAAGACCTCATTGTTCATTATGGAACCACATTCTAATTAAAAATAGACGCAGTGTATCATTTTCAAGAAAATACTTGCACAAAAACTCAAACATACATGTATATAATATGCATGGGCACTGGCGGAGCTATGTGAGGAGGAGAGGGGTCAGCTGACCCCCCATGAATTTCAATTTTTCTTTTTGTTTATATGTGAAGCTTTTAAGTGTAAAATGAAAATTTTGGTTCACTACTCATGTATTATTGACCCCCTTGTTTAAGGATGAAATCTTAACTTTTGCACCTCTTTTAACAATACTAGATAGAGATATTGACATTGACCCTAGTGAGAATGATTCCTACCTCCGCTACTGTGCATGGGTGTCTAAAATTATGCACATGCGAATGCCATGGTCTTAGGAATCAAAATCTCGTTGATGATACTAAGGACTTAACCAAAAAATTATACTTATAGCATCAAAATCAGAAAAATTCATGATATGGTCATCAAATCTGAAATCAAATCAAAATCATCACCCATCTAGGAATCTGATAGGACATCTCTCTACATATGAGGGTGCTAGTTTGTGAAGATTACATTAACCGGACCCCACAGTTTGCGGTAGAGGTAAAACTTCAAAAATCACATGGATCCTTGTGATAGGTTTTACGAATTAAATGATTCGTTTTTGAATAAATGATACCGAGACATAGATTCGAAAATTATAATTATTCCTAAAGCTATAAATTTCTTTGAAAAAAAAATAAACTTAAAAAAATAATAATATATAAATATAGCCTAGTGATTATTCTTATGTTTGTCAATGGCACAGATTGTAACTTACTATATATTATCATGTGCAACATCAATTTCTCCATATAGGCGTCGGTGATGAATTTCAACATGTTCAGCTTCGCCAATGTAGGAGAATAAAAGCTGATGCACAAAATAAATCATGGTAAATATATGTTACAATAGATAGATGAGTTTTCAATCTAAAACCAATTGATAATAAGAAGAGTGATCTATTTATATTATATATTATTTAGGATCTCCTCTAATTATCAATGTGGTAAACTTTATCTCTAATACGCTTTCTCGAAATAATTGTTATTTGAGTGTCAATTTCAGAATATTCTATCAAAGATCGATGAACTAATTTTAGACCAGATCTATGTGGATTATGCTAGATTATTTGGATCGAGATCTAATACCATGTTAACATAGATGAATTTCTAATCTTAACATAATTTTAACATGGTGCAGCTATTATTTATCAATTCTAAGGATCATCAAAATTTTAATGTTTTAAATTGTATTATACCATACAAAAAGTATTTAAAATTGTTCCATACTGTTTCCCAGTAGTCTACGATTTTAACATGGTGTACTATATTCCACCTCTTCTGTTCAGATAGAGTCATGCTTTTCTTGTTCTACTTTTAATTTTGGCTGGCATGCATCATCACATAAAATCGCATATTAATTTTCTTATAATAACAAAAACGTGATGTCCAGAAAATAAAGTGTTGCAGATTAAAATAAAGTGGGTGAAATGATATGTTTTCTGGTTCACTGTAGATGTAATAATACTTTAATTTTTTCTTGATCCACTTGAGGGTTATTGCCTAATAAAAACCACACTTATATTTGTAGAATTTTCTATAAAATGTTTTACTAAGAATAATAAATTAATATCATCAAAGATTTGAATATATTTGAAATTTTCTAGTTGATAAAAAAATATCATCAAAGACTTTAAGATAATTTTTCTAGTCCATGGGTGATTGCTTGATCTGTAAGAGATACTTTTACCTGTAATTTTTATCTATAACTTTAAAAATCATTAATTATGTTTTACATCAATTTCTAAAGCTACAGTCTCAAGAATAATAAAAAAATTATTGTAGAAATTCCTATTGCCCTTTTGCATCCAATTCATCCTCTTTTGTTCCAAGTATACCCAAACCTGCAAAGACTCAGTAAAAGACTAAAATATTCTAAAACGCATACTTTAACTTGATAAATGACTCAAAATATAAATTAGAAACTGGTAACATACACATATATCAATTCTCCCTGACGCTAACACTTAAGTAAAGGCTAACAAAAATTCAAAATCCAATGAAAAGTTGTTTAAAAAATATGAACTCAAATTTCTTATAGAAAACCATCTCACCACTGCTAGTTGCAAGCCACGTCAAAAAGCACCAATCTTAGTAGGTAGTTCCATGTACTTGATTTCATATTGGTAGCCTAACCATTTTCAATCCACAACCAATAGGAGATATCCAAATACACCATCTTACCTTAATTACGAATTAAAAGTGCAATCTAATTAAAGGCTATTGGTCATAGGACACATAGATTATTATCCCTTCAGGTTTCTGATTAGACCAACAGTCTTACTTCTGAATTCTTTCCTGTCCATTCTCTCACCTTTATCAGTCGATTTTTCTCTACTTTATAGTGTATTGGTGGATAATAACTAAAATAATTTTAAACATATATTTGACTCGATAAGAAACTCAAAACATAGGTTTGAAACTGGTACAAACACATATACATTTATATCACATATCTATGAAAATCAAATAATAATTTATGATGGGAATGCTCAATTTCCAAAAATGATATATACACTACAAGAAAACAACGGAATTTTAGAATTCGTGACGAAAAATGTGTTTCCCGACATACAAAAAAGACCTCCGTTAAGAATCCATAAGAAATTTTTGAAAGATTGTTGACGAAAACCAAAAAAATTTAACTTATATCAGAAATTCGTTGGGAATTTCTAACAGATTCTTGACATTGCGAACCTGTGGCGAATTCCCAAGGGAAACAAAAAAAATATTATTAAATGAAATATAGAACCTAGTTATTAGATTTACCGTCACTACCAAACTAGTTAAGGTTTCCCAAGAATGTGATGTGTTTTTCATTGGTCATGGTGATGAATTATTTTTTTAAAATTAGGCTAAATGCTTACAAGCACGCATTTTATTTAGAAAATAACAATTCTCTAATATGAAAATAATAAGATACTAATATGAAAATATATCTTCTACTTGTGTGATGAGAAAAATGATTATTCATTGAACACAATGTGATTGTTACACATAATATAAAAATTTGACTTCCGTCGGTAATTCATCGGAATGCAAAAAAAAAAGTTTAACTTCCATCATGAATCTATTAGGAATTCCTGACAGATTCCAATAGAAGCAAAAACATTTTGACTTCTTACGTGAATCCGTCGGAAATTCCCGACAAAAGTCAATTTAGGGTCCTGAAAATATAACAGCTTAGGTATTAACAGTCACAAAAAGATATTGACTTCTGTAGGGAATACCTGAAAAATTCTCGACCAAAATGTTTTTTTTATTTATTTCCCAGATAGATTCTGTACGGAAGTCAATGAAGAGTCTTTAAAAGATAACAATTTAAAAAAAGAATATTTAAAATGTTTTTAATTATTAAAACATTTAAAAAGTTTTAGATTATTACATATATGTTTATTTTTTAATATTTAAAATCTTTTTACATCTTATTCAAAACATTTTTATAATACTAATATATAATTTTATAAAAAAATTAGTTTATAATATGCTAATATGGGATTTTATTTATTTAATTTGTTAGATTAAGAAATATTTTTATAAAACAACTTTTACAAAATATTATATTTTGGTATATTTTATTAATAATACTACCATTTTAATTAATTTTAAAAACTTAAAACAAAATTAATTTTTCTTTTTATTTTTTGGTTAATTTTCAAAAATTCGCGACGAATAATTTCCGTTGAAAAATTTCGTAGGAAAATTGTTGAAAATACTCTCCATAGATAAATTTTATAAAATATATTTTTGATGAATTCCCGACATATCCTGACTGTAATCCAAAGGGAGTTTCCCTTATTCTAAGACTAGGCCATAAAGACTGAGTAAGCAGGAAAAAATTGTTCCACGGTGACTCACTGTGTCGAATTCAAGTTCTACGGTCAATAAATCTGAGATTTCAAAATGACACGGTGACTTATCAGAAATATTTCGGTTTTAAATTGTCAAAATCGAAATTTTTATGATGAAACTATAAGTGTAAGACACAATCAACAAGATAAAGTGCAAAAAAGTAAAAAAAAAAGATTACATGAAGAAAAATTAATGACAGTTACACTGAAAACTTAAAACCTTAGTATCTTAATGAGGAAGACGAAGTCATAATTACGAAAATACTTTCATTAAAGAAAATTTGAAAATAAGAAATAACTAGATTTGTCCCGTACATCCATGTAGATAATTTTTTATTTTATAAATGTATAATTTGATATTATCACAAATGTTTTATATATATGATTTACATTTTAGTGTGCTATATTATGTAATTCTATAATCTTATTAGTTAGGTTTCTTATTCAATATTATTAATATATAATGATTTGTCTTATACATTTGACTTTGTTATTAATTGTTATTATATACTACTATATTTTTGAGTTTAGTATAATAAATTCATGATACGAAAATAATCAAATATAGATTCTCCTTCATTTTTTTTAATTTCTACAGTTTGCATAGAATATATTATAAACTTTTACTTCGTTATACTATAGAAGGGATACTAGTTTAGAATAATTTATATTTCTATATTGTGTTTAAAAATAAAATTTAGCATATATTATTTTAGTATATGGCGGGATTTTGCAAGTAATTAAATTGTTCACTTTGAGTAATTTAGCCGTATAATTTTAATAGATTTTACACATAGAGCATCTATTATATTATTTTAGTATATTTTGTCGATATATGATATTTTTAGATGTTATATATACAATTTTTTATCTTTTATTTGTTATTAAATTAAGTTTTTAAAATCTTATACCACTTTGATTTTTACAACATATTTGTTTTCTCGTGTTTCATTTCAAAAAAATATTCTTTAGCATCAATTATTTTATTCTATAATTTGGAATATTATCATTTAAGTTTAAAATATTTATTTTCAAAATTGTATATTAGGTCAAGGGAAATTTTATTTTTTAATTTAAATGAAAGTAAATTTATAAATATGTTAATTTTCCAATTTGATATAATTTCATGTTTAGTTCATATATTACTCTATTTTAATATAATATAGACTATAATTATAAAATTTATAAAATATTTATTTTTTTGTTTTATAATAATTTTAAAAAATAATAATTTACAATAATATATTTCTAATTATGAAATTCATCAATGCATAAATAAAAAAATATTTAGTAAGATTTTGTTAGATTTTTCTTAATAGATTTTGTTATATATACAATTTAAATTTAAATTACAGTGAAATTATTTTTATTATTAATATCCTTATAATTATTAAGATTTTTTGAAAATTTCATATATTTTATTGATTAATATGAATAATCAAATAGATATAGTTGATGAAATTAATCTAGTATAATTTTTTTAGGATAATGAAGTTTATCTTAATGAAGTTTTCCATTTCAAGATTATAAACGGGAAAATGATAGACTTTTAAATAGCATGTTATAACTACAAAAATGTATATCTCCTTCCAAAGTTTTTCGCAATGCATCTATAAATTAAAATTCAAAGCGAATGATCAGGATGAATCATTAACAAAAAGTTTATGACGGCTAGTTTTGAGAAGTTACTTCATCATATTGGAATTATATTATCTCAATGATCTCAGGTGATGTACTACTGAAGGTAAGTTAATGCTCACTCACACTTTTTGTAACTATGATTTTTCCTTTACATTATATATATATATATATATATATATATATATATATATATATATATATCCTTTTTAAATTTTTACCTATGAAATAATACAAGAACGTGATTTCCTCTTTCCCTTTTCTTTTATTCACAACACAGATTAAATTTTACAAAAAAATTCCGTTATTACATTACATCCTAGCCAATTATCTACTTAACAACTAAGCTAGTTTTAGAGCAACATTATCGCATGGTTTTTTAAAAACAGGTTACTAACATCAATAAATTATTATTTTAAAATATTATAAGTAAATAATTAAATTTTAATTAAAATTAAATGGTTAAACTAATTAAATGCTGCCACATGGGGAGAGATGTTTTTATGAGTATAGTGCAGATGCCAAATTAAGAACTTATGGACACCTTCTTTCCTAATTTTGTATTTTTCTCTTTTTTGTAAATTCATTAGATACTGACTCCAACCTATCGTTGGAGAATTCCTTAGGGCTGCAGCAGTGGGGAGCTCTTCCCAGAGTCTATCTTCCAAAATAGATCATTAAAGATTAAAAGTAGGAGAGCGGTAGTCAAATGTTACAGAATCGTCTATTTCCCAGAGACTTCAAAAATTATTGAGAGCCTAGCTGAACAAATGTCCTTTTTGGGTGGCAGATTTCATTTTTAAGTATTTAAATTTAATTCAAAATTAAATTATTTTAGAGTATTAATATAATATTGCTTAGATACTAAAAGGGAGAAACCCATGACTAAAGATGCTCTCACTAGCCAAATAAATTCATTTTTAAATTAAAAGTAGTTATGAAAGATTATGGGTCAATGTAGGCATATACTGAAGCGAAATAAGGAAAAGAAAGAAGAAAAAAGAACAGTATACTTCGTAAACTTTTTTCATTTTGGTACGAAGATCGCGTACCCACGTAGCTAGGTTTTGGAGTAGAAGAAGATGCTTCATTTAATTTACCATACATCTCTCTCTATACGGATATAAACAATTAATTAAAGTTGTGGAAATTGTTAGAATAATAGGCAGAAAAATGAAAGTAAATGGGAGGAAAAAGACATGATGACTAAAAGGAGATTTCAGTGCTTTCAATTCAGCTCTGAGGCTGACACCAAGAAAGTGTTTTTGGTCAGACCATTATGCTCTTGTCTTTGACCATTCTCTCTACCTTTACTCCCCTTTCTAACCATCTCCGATGGTTAAAATATAAAAATGAGTAAGAAATGAGAGAATTCTTTTTTTTTTCTTTCAAATTTGAGAGAACACTACTCATAAACTTATTTTAGTGTTAAATTTTTTATTTATAAATTAATCTTTAGATTTTTATGTAATTTTGTTTTATATAAAGAAATTCACTGTTTTTATGCTTCAAACAATTATTAATACTTTAATAGTACAAATATAATTTTATAATTATCAATAAGTTTTATAAAATTTTCGTTCAAATAAAATTCACTCTATGTAAAAAGTTTTATAAAATAATAAGTATTTTGAATAATAATAATTAGTAACAATATAATATAGTTGAAATATGTTTTTGAGAAGAAAAATGAAGAAATTCATTAGAGCAAAATACAAACTTAATTTGAGTTTATCTCATTTTAAAATAAACGAAAGTAACCATTGAAAAAGCCCTAAATCCTCAAATGATTTTACCGAAAAAATCTAAAGTCCTCTAGTTATATTTAAACATATTTTGGTTCTACTTCTCATACTAGTGGAAATCAGTTAAACATTAGTCTTGATAATTTTCAAGTAAGCTTTCTAACAAAAGATCATACTAATATTAAATATTGGAACTAAAAATATAAATTATGTTAGACAGAAAATAATGAAAAATTTGGCACGTTTAAAATTTTCAGATATGTGTTAAAAAATATTAATATAATTTTTTATTTACGTACGATAAATCAAATATAATATCATTTGTATTGACCTACTCACTTGAAAAACTAACAATTTTACAACATCAATACCGTTGGTGCTAAGAAATTTATTAATTACTCCATATATTTCTAGTTATATGATATTTTAAAGAATGTTTGGTCTTTTAAAATATACGATATTTGATATTTTAATTTTACTGAATATTATATAGATAACCATATTTTATAATATTTTGATAGTTGTTGAGTTATATTTAATTATATTTAGTGATTTTTAAAAACTATATTTAATGTTTGTATGTTTAACTAAAATATCATACATTTTAAAATTGAAATGATAAGATGAAAGCCAAATGAAAATATTTAAAAACAGAATGAAGAAATAAATAGAGAATCGATTTTCAAATGTTATTCATAGATTGGTTTTGTAAAATCTTTACATTTTACAATTGGTTTACTGTTTCTCAATTTTTAATAGTTAAGTAAATAAATATGCATAGTAAAGTTATGTTTATGAGATACCATTCTCCTAGATATTGTATTACTGAAGTTGGTATCTAGCAAGCAGACTCCTCTTGTAAAAAGACAAATATTGCTCACATGCATAGCTGTAATGTTCATAGGTCTAGCAATCTGTTTACACCTCTTAGACTATTTCCAATGTATTTTTTCTGTTTTTATCTCTAAAATAGAGGAATTTTATAATAGAGGTAAGATATGTTCTATTATATTCTTATACAATAGTAATTTCTAAATATAGAATAAAATAGAAACATGCTAGTTCTTCTTCTATAAATAGAGAAAATAACAATATTTATTCAAGAAGAAAAAATAGAAGTTAGTCAAAACAATTTTATCTCTAAATACTACTGTAGAAATAAAAATAGCAACGAATTCAAATTTTAAAATGTTCTTAGATTATCTAGAGAAGGACAATACATTGCAATATCTACTAGCTTTCTCCGAGTTTCTTCCCCTGGTAAGCCAAAATTTTTATATTTACGTGTGAATGTATATATCTGAGTTCTTGAATAATCGTCTATAAGTTGCAATGCATAGTATTTAAAGAAGATTCAAAGTGAACCCAAATGCTGCGCACTGTACGATATCAAAGTTAAATAGTTGGCTTCGATTCACTGAGCATGGTTTGAGTGATTTTAGCCAGTGGCGGATCTAAGAGATAGAGTAAATGGGGGCAAAAACATTGAAAAAAGGCAAAAGGTTATTCGAATCTTGGTTCAATGGGTGCAAATAGAAGATTTAGACCAACTGAGTTGCAATATACATATAAATTCTAGTGTATTTAAATAAAATTGTATTTTTTATTGGGGGCAGTTGCTCCCTTCCTACTCTACCTAGATCCGCCAATGGTTTTAGCAGATGACTGGATTGGATCTATCTATTTTCCCTTGTTAGAAATTTGTATTTTTGAGCAACAAAAATAAAAAAAATTATAGAAAATATGAATTACTCGTAGATTCTTTTTCAAAAAAAGTTAGTTACAGGTAGGGGCAAGCATGAGTTGGATATCCGAGTTTTTGGATGTATTCGGGATCCGATCTGTCTTTTCCGAATAATCAATTATCCGATCCGATTCGCTCTGTAGCAACCCAGATATTCGGTGTCCCGAATATCCAGAAAATTTTAGATTTTTGAGCATATATCCGATTCGATCCGTAATAAATAAAAATTAGAAAAAACAAATTCCAAATAATATAAAATAATAATATTTTATTACAAAATTAAAAAGTATTTACTTTTGAAATTCTAATAAATTAAGTATTTACTGTATAATAGTATTTTTATACAGTATAATATTTATTTAACTTATATATAATTCTTTAAATATTTATGTATATATATGCATATAACGGATCGGATCGGATAGCCATTCCTAAAAATATTAGTATTTGTGATTAACTTCGTTTCTTACGGATATTACATATTAGTATATGTTATAGAGTTACGGGTATCCAGATTTCTCAGTTCTAATCGAAACGAATAACTTTCTGTGTTTTCTTTCTCTGTAAATTCTATAATATATACATTCATGTTTTGAATAAAAATAAGATATGTGTTTTCTTTCTCTATAAATTCTATAATATATGCATTCATGTTTTTGAATAAAAATATGATTATATCCGCAGCAAGATGGGTTTGACCTGCGTTTCAGCGTTACATTGATACGTATCCATGGTAACGAGAGGTAGATATGTACCGCCTAAAGTTTCGTAAATAAGAAGATATAATGCCATGATCTTAACATTTACAATTAAAAAAAGATATAATGCCATGTGTAATTGCTATTAGTATGCTCTATATATGTGTATTGTTTCTTGTTCTTAAGAAACAATTGTAATATTTCCGACACGGTAAGATGCCATAGCAGAGCTAGGGACAAACTCTGTACGAGATGACGTAAGCACTTGAGTACTATAAAAAATTTCAGTAGTGACACACACACAGATATATGTAAAAAATATAATTGTAAATAATGTGTATGTAATTTGTAGTACTTTCTTACGTTGTATAACCAATAAATAAGCACACAGAAATTAGTTTTCTGTACAAAAAAAAGAACTTTGGTTTTTTTTTCTGCGGTATAGAATTAGAGTTACGGTACCCTCTGTTTTCTCGCAAATCGAAATACTTTTTTTTTTGAAAGGAGAAATCGAAATACTTTTCAAAATGTAAATCTTAGATTTTTTGAAGTTTTTAGGGTCCAAGAATGGTAATAGTCTATTTGATATATAAACAATATAGGAAATTTATGGTATAGGGCAATCGCGGTTCACATATTATATAAACCAAATGTGATTTTGTAAAATAAATAATGCAGAATAATGAATTTTTATTTGCGATATATTTATTGTTTTCATGTATATATATATATTGTATGTTCTTCATCCATTTACCTTTAACTTATTTTGAGGTCCAAGATAATATGTACACACTCAGATAGAGACTGCCCCATCCGGCCATCCCTTTTATTCATTTAGGACGTGGAATCTCTGCTACACCCATTCTCTCTTATCATCCCATCTTTTCAATATATATTTCTGATCAAGATACAATAGAAAACATTATAGTATGGTTCAGATTAGCAATAATAAATACACGAGTATTTCTCACAAAGCCATTAAAGAGATCGAAAAAAATTCAAATTTGAAAAAGATGGATAGAGAATGAAGAACTGAGGCAGATCATTTTTGAGGGATGGAAGTTTTCAGATCTCCCTTTGGATGCGAATATCATGGATCATATTGCCAATTGTCGCAAGGTCTTGAGCCAATATAGGAGACATCACAACTTTAACTCGGATCTGTTAGTTGAGGAGCTAAAAGAAAAGGTGGATGGACTGTACTCGAATGATAATGCGACGACCGAGAAAATAGCGGAAGCCTTAAAAGAACTTTATGATGCTCTTAACACAGAGGAGATATTCTGGAAGCAAAAAAGTCGAGTATTCTGGTTAAGAGAGGGAGATAGGAACACAAAATTTTATCATGCACCGACAAAGCAAAGGAGAGCGAGAAACAAAATTACTCAGCTTTTAGATGCGAATGAGAATATTATTGAGAATGAGGAAGGACTTGTGACCATTGCTACTAATTATTTCAGACAAATATTTGAGTCGTCAAACCCATAAGATATAGATGATGCGTTATCAGAGATTTCCACAACAATAACAGAGTCAATAAACAATGATCTTACAGCACCGGTTACAGAATGAGAAGTTAAATTAGCACTCTTTTCTATGCATCCAGAGAAAGCCCCTGGATCAGATGGAATGACAACATTATTTTATCTAAAATTCTGGGATATTGTCAAGGATGATTTAACTCTTATGGTTAATCAATTCTTTTTCGGGGGGTAGTGGCAAGTGGATTAAATGATACCAATATATGACTTATTCCGAAGACGACTAGGCCCAATGAGATGTCCCAATTCCGGCCAATCAGCTTATGCAATGTTAGTTACAAGATAATCTCCAAGGTCTTATGTCAGAGATTAAAGAAAGTTCTACCAGATAGAATTTCAGAAACTCAGTCAGCCTTTGTTGCTGGAAGACAGATTTCGGATGATATCATGGTAGCTCAAGAAATGTTTCATGCCTTGAGAACTAAACCGAGCGGATGTAATAAAAGAATGGCCATAAAGACGGATATGAGCAAAGCATATGATAGTATGGAATTGTCGTTTATTGAAGCTGTCATGAGAAAGATGGGTTTCTCAGAAACCTGGATTATTTGGATTATGCATTGTATCACTTTGGTTAAATACAAAGTGCTCATGAATGGACAAACGAAAAGCAATATTGTACCCGAGAGAGGCCTGCGACAAGGAGATCCTTTGTCTCCTTTCATTTTTATTTTATGCACGGAAGTATTCGTTAGCCTTCTTAATCATGCTGAGAGTCAAGGGAAGATATCGGGAATGCGTGTTACACGCACGTGCCCCTCGGTATCCCACCTTCTCTTTGCTGATGATAGTCTTTTCTTCTGTAAGACGGAGCCCCGTGAATGTGAAGAAGTGATGAAAGTAGTAAGGAAATATGGAAAAGCATCTGGTCAACAGATTAATTGAGAAATCCTCTCTACTCTTCGGTAAGAGGATCAATGCAGCTATTAGACAACAGATTAAAGATACACTTGGAATTCAGAATGAAGGAGAAATGGGTACATATCTAGAAATTCAGAAGATATCAGCGGTTCTAAATGCAAACTTTTTGCGTTTCTCAAAGAAAAATAATGCATAGAGTGAATGGATGGACGGGTAGATGCCTATCAAAAAGAGGAAAAGAGGTGTTGATAAAATCGATCTTGCTAGCTTTCCCGACATACGTAATGTCTAGTTTTTTGCTTCCATTATAGATATGTGAAAATTTCGCAAGTGCCATAGCCCAATTTTGGTGGAGCTCGAACCCCCCAAAGCGAGAAATTCACTATGCAAAATGGGAAAAGTTTTGCTTACCAAGGAAGGAGGGAGGAATTGGATTTCGTATGATTCGTGAGTTCAACCTGACCTTACTAGCAAAACAACTATGGAGATTGGTTCAATATCCTGACTCTTTGGTCGCTCCGGTTTTGAGGGGAAGATATTATAGATTGAGTTCACCCTTACGAACAATCTCAGTAAGCAATCCATCTTATGTGTGGACCAGCATTTCTGCGGTGCGAAAGCTACTGCTTTTGGAGATTAGACAGAAAGTACACTCAGGATATGAGGTAAAGGTGTGGGAGGATCCATAGATCCCTACATTACCAGCTAGACCGGCTCAACCTATAGCCCCAGCTCTGCACCCGAACATGAGAGTCAGCGACCTCATTAATGGAGAATCGAAGGAGTGGGATATTGGGTTACTGGAGAATTATATTACCCCTGCTGATATACCTCTAAGGAGTATAGAAATAAGCACATCTCATCATCCGGATTCATTCTGCTAGAACTATACTAAGAACGGACAGTATATTGTTAAATCAGGATATTGGGTTGGCCGGAACTTATTGAAGGAGGAAGAAGAAAAGGAGGTACTGAAACCTAGCATAACTAAACTTCAAGCCTTCGCTTGAAAGATAAAGGCGCCTCAAAAAATTTACCATCTTATATGACAACTGATAACAGGTCATGTGGCTGTAACAAGGAATCTCATACGACGAAACATGAGATGTGATAACTACTGTCCACGATGTGGAGAACAAGAAGAACATGTCACACATGCAATCTTTGAATTCCCGCCAGCTCTACAAGCTTGGTCCTTATCAGCAACTCCAACAAGTCCAAGCATCTTCCCGATTCCAAGTCTTTATGCGAATATGGATTATCTTTTCTGGAGAAAGAATAATATTGTTGAACCTGAACTTGACAGGGACCCTTATCCCTGGATAATCTGGTATATCTGGAAGGCTAGAAATAATAAGCTCTTCAGAGGGATTGACATTGACCCATTGGAGTTAGTTCGTTACGCTAAGAGCGAGTGTCAATCCTGGTTCAACGCAAATGAGATGGTACAATCGAATCTACAAGAACATAGTATGGTGGAAACTCAAGTCTTAAGCTTGAGTAATATTTGCATGATAGATGGATCATGGACATCCACAACACGGTTTAGTGGATATGGATGGGATTGGATGGACAGCTTGGGGAAGGTACAGCTTATGGGGACACGGAACTATACAAGGCGAGAGTCTGCTTTGCACTCAGAAGTGGAAGCACTATGATGGGTAATGGAGAACATGCTTCAACAGTCGACATGCCAATACTTTGGAACGGACTGCAAGGATTTAATTGCTATGATTAAGGAACCTCATGCTTGGTCAAGCTTTGCAACAGAAATCGAGAGGATTGAGACTCTGAAGATATGCTTTCCAGAATTCAAGATCATACATATTCCACGAACGCAGAACCAGCTTTCGAACTCCTTAGATAGAATCGCGAGATCTTTTCATAGGGAACTTTATTTTATTGGTTATTTTATTCTGATCTGGTTACCCAGAACACCTCTACTTTGAATAATATAATAGCCATTTGATGTCAAAAGAAAAACGAGTATAATAGGAACGTAGGATTCACTATGGAGTATTGACACTCAGGATACACATACATTATAGAATTTATAGAGAAAGAAAACATAGAAAGTTATAAACCGATAAAATTGAGCAGCATGGAATACTATATTACATAAACTTTTTTTTATCAGTTAATATTAGAAATTACTCTATTTTATAATCACTAAAGTGCATATAGTTTTCAAATACTCTTCATCAGAGCTATGGAATTAAGAATGTTTGATAAATCTTTTGGTAATGCTTTTCCTTTCTGAAGTACTGAAATCATTTACTATACGTATAAATATAGCAAAATGCAAGCAAATATATCGAGCTAAATAACTCTGTCGATGTTGGAAATAAATTACACATTGTTTGGAGTTTCGTAAGTGAGTTTTATATATTTTATGTTATTTTTCTCGATAGAATTAATTATAAAATCATTCCCTGATTTAACAGCCAGATTGTAGCTAAGTTAAAGACACTGGAAGGTAATTAATACAATAAATATGGAAGCTAATTTTTCAATCGTTGTCTCCCTATGCATTCCATATTTTGTTTCATTGACATGCGCTACCTGATGACAAAAAAAAAAGAAAGACATGCGCTACCTAAAAGAGCAAAATCACCGAAGAACTAACCAGTATTAATCAGATTATTGTTTGGTGTATGCATTCATTTATAATAGGGAAGGTCCCTAATGTTTTTTAATACATATAACATGATTAAATTAGGTGAAGGTGACAGCATAAGAAAACCTAAATTCTGTGTCATTCTTGAAGTAATAAATAGAAATAAGAGACTAATAAGTATGTAAAATTATAAGACCATTACACTACACCGAAAACCAGACACAACACACATTGATCGTTTAAGATCCTCGGACCTCTAACGTTATTTATTTACTTATAAAATTAAAAAATTTATAATGATTTATTCAATTCAGTAATGAATGCTCCTCACCTCTCTTAGTCAATATGTAATGTTTCGTGGCCTTATGCACATGCAGTTGTGCCGTCTATATGAGAAGAAAGAGACAGAAAGACGCAAAAAGTACACTGTACTGTGATCATATACCATCATTGGTTTCAGATTTATTAGAAAATTATTGCATTTTACAAAAGTATATAAGTTCTCTTAGAAAAAAAATGATTGAACAATATACCACCGCATGGTCGTATATCTAGACAAAAATAATGCATTGAAAACTAGTACACAATATATGAATTTACAATAAATAAAAACAACTCTAACCATTTAAATCATATATCTTCATCCAAACAAGAATAAATATCAAATTTTTCTGATCAGACCAATAGTTACATGATTAATCAATCATTAAAACATTGTTAGCAAACATTAACATTAAAAGAAAAAATTTATCAAAACGATTTTTAGTTTTTATGGGCCAAACCATTCTAGTCAAAACATTGCTCACAGTCACATTTAAAATCTCTGAATGGAGAGGAAATGTATACAAATGTTTATGTTTGGTTCTGAAAGTATTGCCATCTCTTATAATATACTTAAAAAGAGTATATCGAAAAACATATTATGTTTAAATGTTTTCATCAAAATAAAATTTAATCTAATTTTAAAAACTATCGTTTGAGGTTTCACCTTACTTTTTATTTTATTTTTTATTTTTTTTTATAACCGTAATTAAGGATCCTAAAAATTTTGTAGACCCAAAACTAATTCCATGAGACTTGCATCCGAAAACACGTAGACGATTAAATCTATTTAAGGTGCGGTTAGGTGATCGATGCTACTCGAACCTAAGGTAAAAACTTTAGGTGAAATCCTTTTACTATTATGCCAAAGCAATTTGGTTATTTTCTTATTTTTAGTGTGAAACATTTTATGAAAACTTCTCAATGGAGATTATTTTAAGAAACTGACTTATAATCCAACATCGAGGTGGGATCTTAATTTTTACAAGAACCATTTAGTTTACTAGTGAGGTATTTGGTTACCTCTTTCCATATTACCATTCCCACATATGGATGGAATTAAGCTGTATTTGTATATGATTATCAATTCGAATGAAAGAAAAAAAGAAAAAAAAATTATTTTACATTGAATGAAGAGAGGTCTTATTTTGGACAAGTAGTTGGTCAAGTGTAAGAAAGGCAGAAAGAAATTGAAGCTTTGTTGCTGATGGTTTAGATTCTAAAGCATCACGTGTAAGACTTTCTTGTCTTCGTTCTCTTTTAGCTATATTCACTGAGAAGGCCACACAACATTTTGATTTAAATCGTAAATAAGACCAAACTGATATTTTATACTAAATTATTTACTTGAACGACATCCTTCTCATATTCTTCTCTATATTCACTACGACGGCCACACAACATTTAAATTTTAATCGTAAATAAGACCAAACTGATATTTTATACTAAATTATATACTTGAACCACATCCTTCTCACATTCTTCTCTAGAATAAGAAATTGAGATCATCGTAGGATAGGTGGACGCATATTTCATCAAAACTTACCGTTTATCGGTATAGCCAATAATTAAGTATGTTTTCATCACTATCTGCTTAAAGCTTGTTCGTGTAGTATTTGCACAAGCTCATGTCTCAAAAAGGAATACTGCGATGATTTTCTTATAAATTATATTACGACTTAAAAGTACACTGATCTAGAGCATTTAGGAGAGTAACCATGATTTTTTTCGTCATAACATTTTGTATGCTTAATTTAAGTTGAGACAAAACTCTAGACGTCAAAAAAGAGGAAAATAAAGTTTCTTTTTTTTTTTTGTGTGGAAACTTCTATATCTAAGATCGATTCACTGGCCTATTGAGATAGCAGTGTGCGGACTTTGCCTGCCCATTAAAATATAATCAAAAATTTCGGTTCGGCTGGGGAAGCGCTGTCAACAACAGAAACGAAGGGTTCCATGTAGCTGTAGTAGCAGGCACTATGTATCAAAGGAAGAGGAGTCAGCGTAAAGTTACGTAGCCTAACTGTGCGGTTACTCAGTCATATCTGATTTTGGTCTACTTCGCATAGACCTTTGTTGTTGTTTTTTTTTTTTAATTTCTTTGATTTATTTGATTTTTGCTAATTTATTCTAAATCTCTCAAAAGTGGTTTTTGACTAAATTTAGAAAGACTAAAACTTTAATTTAATTGAACCATCTTCTCCTCCTAAATGACAGGTCTATAAATTTTAGATATGTATTTTTTTGTTTGTTTTTGTATGTTAGATTTAAATAAAACTATAGATACAATCTGATGTGATTGTTATAAAGAGTTTTATTTTTGAAGTTTTTCTATGTTTTGAAATCATTGTTAAGGTTTTTGATATACATGTTTTGAGATCTGGGGACAACATATCAGACTTCAAACTTCGTTAGAAGAATTTATGAAATTTATGAGCGGACTTCTCAAGAAGTCTAGTAAACTGTAATGCACTAGAAAATTTCTTGAGAATTCTGCTATTTAAATTGCTAAAATTGGTAAGATTTTCATTTTTCTCCAATCACATTTGTGTTTTATGTGTTGAATCAGAATAAAGTTATAAATTTAATTTCATGTAATTTTTTTCAAATTATTTTAGTTTAAAATTATATTTCTCGTAGTTTATTTTTCTCTCTAAAAAATAAGATGTAGATCTTCAAATTTTTTATATATTAATTTGTTTTGATTGTGTTAAAACCAAATAAAAATATAAATTAAAATTCATTGTGATTATATATGTTTTGTTATTATTTTAGTTGTAAAAGTTCAAGTTTCAAATAATATAAAGTAGTTTTTTTGTGTGTGTTAGATTTAAATAAAAAATATATATTAAAATTCTTATAATTGTCTTATTCTTATTTAATTTAAAAAATGCTTTTTCAAAAAAATATCTACTTTGAAACCATTTGAAACATTTTTTTTTTGAAATTCAGGTTTTTCAGATCTCAAAACTATATATCAGACTTCATTCTTCTCTTGCAAGGTCAAACTTCATTGAAAATTTTGATTTCCCGCTTAGTGTTAGGAGACTACTTCGGAAAATATTCTATAGGAGCTCCTGAGTATTTGGACAATGATGTTCTCAATCATGTTTCACTTTCAGCTATTAGATATACAGTGAGAAGACATGTATCAGAGAGAGACTTGTTTTATACTTTATGTAATGTTGTAAACAATACATCCATTTTGTGTCTAAGTTAGTTTTTTTTTTAAACTCTTTGTCTAATGCTTTGTTCTGTCGTTCATATTCCCGTAACCATAAAATATTGTCTTCACTGTAAATGATTTATTAGGATTATGGTTGGTATCTTAATGAGCAGGCGTATGTGTTGTCCATTTATCAATTTTTGTAATTTAGATGATAATAATGATAATAAATTATAGTTATTATATATAAATTTATAATAAAATAACACTTGACACAAGTTCAACATAAACAAATTTAAACATATCACATAAGTTTAAACATATGGCATCACAAATTTTAACAAAATATTTCTGCATCAGATTTATATAGTACTCTTTTGTAATTGAACCATCTGCAAAAATGACATTAGAACACATTAACAAACATAAAACATCATCTTTAAAAAATTAATCAGATCAGACTTCTTGAAAAGTATACTCTCATTGCCCTCATTAGCTAGACACATCCATAAACAAAAATATTGCTAACTTATCATTAGATACAATAAATTAATAAAATCATTCATGGGGTCAAATAAGACTTTCTAAGAAGTATACTTTTAAAATCAAGGGTTTGACCAAAATCTCAGAGTAAAAGTAAAGTAGATTTTTATGTAAAAATCTTCTAGTTAATTTTTTTTTAAAATATAATTATTAATTTTATCCTTTGAAAAACTGATCTTAAAAGACTTCTTCCAACATTTTGGAGACTTCATGTGATAGTAAGAGAACTTTTCCAGAAATCTATTCATAGGAGATTTCTCCTGAACTCTTCTAAAAAAATCAAATTTCAATAATATTTTGGTCAAATACAAAACTAACTTCACTTTGCAAATTTTTCTCGAGAAATTTGCTCAAATATTTTTCTATAACAAAAATGGGTAACAGATTTTTAGAAAAGTCATCAGTGAAAAAAATCACAAAATAGAGAAGTCTTTTACTCGAATTAGATCAGATTTTTTTTAATATCACACAGATCAAGTGAGAGTTCGTGCTTATTTTCCCCAAGCACCTGTAATTTCTTAATGAAAGGAATCCACTTGTAGTTGATCAATATTTATGAAGTTAAGTAACTCCAATAAAAACCTAATACTAAAATTGAAAAGTTTGAGTTTTAGGGATGAAATAAGAGAGAAAATGAAAAACAATTCGCTGTATAATAAATAGGATAGGAAAAAGTATATGTCAATTTCTAATGCATTTAAAGCTTGATTTTGGTTGTTAATGTTGTTTGGTGTGACAATAGCAATTTCGTAAATAAATGATGGATATGAGGATAATTGAATAAAAATACTCTATTTTAGAAGGAAAAATGACACTTTCATAAATTGTTTAAAATTTTAGGATGAATAAGTCAAATCAAAAATTCAAAAACATTTAGCTTTGTGTTTGACCACAAATTTTGGGTCATATTCGAAAGAAGTACAAAATTTTATTCTATATTTTTGTATTGAGACAATTATTTTGAGTTTTCTTTTTGAATTTAACATCAAAGTATATGGTAAACATCAAATATCTTGTATTTTAAAATTAGAATAATGTACAAATCTATATTATTATTTGTGAAGTGATTTTTTGTATCTGATTTCTCACGTTCAAAGTTTCAGCGGTTAAAGTCAATAATACTCTTAATGAATTTTTATACTTAATTTATTATATAATTCAAAATCAATTTTTATTAATAATATTAGATTTAGATGTTATATTAGATAATTGATTATAAATTAATATATTAGAATTTGAAAAATAAAAACAGATTCTTGAAAAATAAGATAGTTCTTATATATTGTGTTTCGTCACGAAAATAGTTTCTCTTATAAAAGTTAAAAAATAAATACAAATAATTTATAGTTAAATATTAATCAAGAGAAACAATTTGTAATAAAAAATATTTTTAAGACGTGAATGTTTTAAAAATTTTATCATAGTAATAAACATATATACTTTTATGAAAATTTTTGTCATATATTATTTAAAACATATAAACTAATAAGTGTTCAGAAAAAAAAATTATGTTTGCATTTGCAGCAAAACACATAGTTTTCAATAATAATAAAAAAGTTAATCAAAGTAAGTACGACACATTCTCTTAATATGTGATATTCTTATATGTATATATAAGATATTAATATTTCACATATATATTTTTAAAGACCTATTCATGGACTTAGAATTTTTTTCCAATTACAAAAATATTTTAAGTTCTGATATATGATTTCTACATTTTTAATTTCTTGTTTACGATTAGAATTCTGAATAGGATATTTTAAAGAGTAATTCTTTCAAATGATTTTTTAAGTTTTTGTTACCAAAATAGACCTTAAAAATATAAAATAACCGGAATAGTCCTTTTTATTTTGAAAATTTTAATATTTATTTTTAAAAATTTGAAACCCCAATTCAAAAATTCCACCATTAACTCAGAATCCTAAGTTTATATTAGTTAATCCTTGGAATATAAATGTATATTTACTATTTAATGAAATTTTTTTTTGGGTCTGTTTTCTCTTTAAAGATTATTTTCGTGAAAATAAACTAAAAAGTGTTATTTCAGGAAATTTCTCTATTTTGAAATATACAACATATATAATACATTGTTATTTTGTTCTATGAGATTTTCTTTTATGCGTTCTGTATAAAATATAGAAATATAATAAAATGAATTAAATAAAAAATAAAATAGAGACCATATGTCGGAAGAGTTTTTCGTCCACACAACTATTGAAATAGTTACTTGCTTTATTTTATAAATTAATGTGTATGTTCTTCTTTTTTCAGTTTTTTTTTGTTATTCAACTATTTTATGCCATTATATATATACGAAATTAACTTTCCATAAATTTTGTAATAACTAGTCCAAATAATTTATAATGTACAATGAAAATTGGTTTTTCCTGTCAGTTAATAAAAAAAAAAACAGGCTATAAATCAACAACAATGTTTAAATTTGGTGTTGTTTTTGCTTTATTTCAATAAATGCGAAGAATTCACAGGATACTAAAAACTGAGAAAATTTGGATCTCTTAATTCAAACAAAGAAAAGAAAACATAGAAAAAAATATATTTGGCTTATAATGTCAAAAGCGATAGCGATTTATCAAAAACAAATGGAGAACAGCACTTTCCGTAATTTTCAATATATGAATTAGACAACTCTTAAATCAAAGTTGGTCCACGAAGCATAATAGACTTACTATCGTATGGAAGAAATTTTTTTATCAATATTTATTAATAATTACTGTTATTTCATTTGTGCATGACAGCAGGAATAAACATCAAGTATTCGACTCTGAGCAATTGCATCAAAGTCATGCGCGACACAAACGGTGTCCACCTATATCGTTGGTGTCCACCTATTGATATGTTGATACACACATTTAGGCATATGTGTATATATAAAATATATATGTTGTACATGTATACCTTGCATATTGTGTGTACTTCAATTACTTCTACACCAAAAAAAAAATATTATGAGTACTTGCCATACATAGATGACAAACAATATGTATAGTGTAAGAGTAGGTGTTCGGTTATCTATTCGGGTTTTGGATTTTGGATTTTCGGGGCTACAGATTTCAGTCTCATTCGACTATTTATAAATTTCAGTTTGAAGTTTTGGAAGTTTGGTTCAGATTATAATAACCCATTTAAATTATTTTTCAAAAAATTTAAATTTATATATACTTTAAATTTTTCAGAATCTAAAAATAAAAATAAAGTATTACATATAAATTTAAATAATATATGCCAAAATATCTAAACTTAATATATAAATTGGTTAGGCTTGAATACCTGGATAAGTGATCCAATAGTTATTTCAAGTATTTTGAGTATTGTTTATATATTTTATACATTTAATTTTGAATATTTGTTGATATTTTCAAGTATTTTGGACAACTTCAAAGTATTGTATATATTATGTATATATTAAATCTAAAAAGAAATAATATATTTAATTGTATAAATTTTATTCCAATACTTGAAATATTTTGGCTCCGGTCGAATTCACTTCCGATTCTCTAGATACTAAAATTTCAATATGTCAGGGTATTTAGCCAAATTTTGATTCAGATTCAGTATTAATTTTTTATAGAATTTAATTTTTCAGATTTGGATTTTTTGCGTAACCCTAGTGACTAGTGGCTTTAACTCTTCGTCTAATACTTTATAACCTTAGGGATTTTTTACCCTCGTGGGTTTTGATGAGGTTAAACCTTAATTACTCAGTCACAACAATGTCTTTTCCAATGATGATCTAGCACTATAAGAAATAAATACCCAGAATATTAACAGAATAATTGAATAGATATTTATTCTGAATGAAATGTATCTGAATCAAATCTATAAGATTATGAGCAACGATTCATCGATTAATCCATAAACGTTCGCATCACCACATTATCGGCTGATTGCAAATCAGGATTTCTATAATTTAAATGGGACCACTAATATTCTAGGGTTTATAAATAAAAAATGTGAATACTTATGTTGCAGGATGGAACTTGGTAATGTGTTAATACCACTCAGAGACTACTTGTGGAAAGAGGTGGAGGGTTGGGGGGGAGGGGGATGATGACATAAGAATGTGAAATCAATAGTTCTATGAAAGGGACTAACAATCATAGAGAAACGGAAAAGAGGTAACAAACTACTTAAATCTCCTATGGGTTGGAAGACAATATGACTGAGATCTCTTATTGTGGGGTTTTCTTTTTAGATAGAGACCCTTATAATTGGATCCATCACTTTCACTACTATCTTACTTCTTACTTTTTTGTGTTCTTTTTTATATGATTCTTTCTTTTCTTTTTTATTTTGTTCTCACTTCTTTTCATCCTACCATTTGCACCAATGTGCATCCCTTTTTTTTTGAACCCCTATTTTTAATAGTATAAATAAGAGGGTTTTCAAATCCAAACCAAAATATGGTACATTAAGAAATCCCTAAACGTTTTCATGATATTACTTTCAGATTTTAAAAACCATACTGAATATAATTTTGTATATTCAGTGTTCAAATATTGATGCTTTAACAGTATTAAACTACTATGTATATACATAATGCTATTTTGTTGATATTACTAAAAAAAAAGTTGAGTGCTAATTGAAAAAACTATTCGAAAAATATTAGATAAATATAAATAAACCATTAGTTGTGGTATAGGTAGTAGCTACAATAGTACTATGGTGGCTAATGCTTTGTCTTCCTCGAAGGGCCAAATAAAGCTTCGTGATATATACTTTGGTAAGCATTTTTTTCTCCCTAACAACCAACCAAAGACTTTGGGCTAAAGATACCCTCTCATAGATTTCAACACTTTATTAAATTAATATTTTTCTTAAATTTAGAAACCAAAATGTGATTTCAAATGTCAAAATAATGGCACTTCATTTACTTCGCTTAGCAAAAGTATTTATCAAGTTTCAGTTTTCTTTACAGATAGGATGGCACATGGGAGACATGGTCACGGTGTAGGCAATATCCTCTTTTCTTCTATTCTATCTTCCCATCAAATCCATCTCCATCCAAAACATGTATAAATCCATGGAATATGCAATAAACCAGATTCATTAAAAATGTATTAACACCAACTAGTTTTATTTTCATTTCATTTCATTGAAAATGGCCAAAGCTGAGTCAGATTCTAGTTTTATTTACTTGTTAATGCAATAATCTCGCACTAAATCACATTAAATTACTACGATAGATTTCACCGTAAATCCAATTGTAGACTCTTACCTGCCGAAGAATTATATTAAGCATGTGTAATAGTTCTTGATAGTGTCACGTGAATAAAGGGAGAGTCAATTCCTACATCAACTATCCAAAGGAAAATCATCTATGGACCATAATAATTATCTTATTAATAGTAAATGATGTATCACCTAAGAGCATGTTTATTGCATGGGCTCTTAAAATGAAGTTCTCAACAACAAAATATTATTATTTTAGTACATTATAAATAAATAATTAAATTTTAATTAAAATTAAATAGTTAAACTAATTATAAGTTGCCAAGTGGAAGAAAGATGCAAAATTAAGTTAAGAAATGTCTCTTAAATCTCTTAAATAAGAGACATCTCTTAATTTTCTTTCATACTTTTAATTACTTTTTTATATTTTAATACTAAAAAATTTGATAAGAACTTAGCAATAAACATGCTTTAGACATGCGTACAAGACTATAACTCATGGTTTGTTTTAGTGTTGTCGCGGAATCATGCTTCTAGATTAAAACTCACACAATGTATTTCATCGAAAAGAAAAGAAAGAATCTTGCGAAACTGTATACAACATATAATGCTATTTTTCTTCGACGATAATTTGAGCTACAAGTTACATATTATGCTCAACCTTTTGTGGCAAGTTATGGTTCAGAGTGAATGAAATATATTTGTATTGATTCCAAGATTTTTGAACCACTTCTATGATTTGGAGTTTTGTAATTCATAACAAGCTGTTTTCTTTCATAAATTAAGTATAATTATTTATTTTACTGCTAGTACTAATGTGGTAAAGTGTTGTTTGTATCCTTAAAAAATCATAAAATACAACTATTTTTTTCAACATTTCACCGTCTGCGACTGCACGTATATCATGTCTTCTATCTCTCAATTCTAGTATTTTTTAAATGTGGATTTTCGAAAATTTAGCTACGTGGAGTTATGTACTACTCAAAGATTAAACAACAATCTGAGAAATTTATATAAATGTTCATTAATATATTCTTCATCTTTTCTTGCATATAGATCAGGAATGTGAATTGAGCTTAGATTTGCTCCTTGGGCTCCAACCCATTTGGTTTTGGATTATTTTATGCTTTAAAATCTCAAACGAAGCGAAACTAATGAAAACTAGATTTTGACCCGCACAACCGTGCATGTGATTATTTTCATTTTTATATATATAACTACTTGGTTTACATGATTAGTGGTATATAATTTTAATATTTATCATATTATTAATAGTTTATTATATATTTTCAAACACAACAATTTTATAGTTTGCATGCATGTATTTATTTATTTCTGTTACAAATTGTTAGTGATATCTCTTATTAATATATGAACACTAATTAAAAACCTTATATTATGTGATATTTACGACAATTTGAGGTTTTGATCGTACATATATGTTAATCGAATTATATGTATAATTTAAATCTTTGACTGAATAACCTACACTAAGTGTAATTAATATCAACCTCCATTAAAAATATTATATTAAATTAATATCACAAATTTAATATAAAATTGTATATGAGTTTAATATAATTAAAAAATTAATTAGATACTTAAAAGGTTTATTTTAGTAAAAGTGATATTTACGAAATTAATTAAATATTTAAAAGGTTTGTTTAAGTGAAAACAAAATATACATATTTTAAAATAAATATGAAATATATTTATATTGTAAATAGAAAGATTTGAAAAGATTTTATTGGGATGTAATTAAGAGAAAATCTGGGAATATCTATTTGGTTTGTTTGTTTAGAATAATTCAAATATCTATACAAAAAATCATTTAAGTAATTTTCTAAGGGGTGGTCTAAATAAGAAAAAATCACACATGAAATAAATCATGACTTCTGTTTTACTATATAAGATTTATTTTTGTTTTTAATATGTTAAATTTGAAGGTATATTATTAGAACATAAGTTTTTATGTAATGTAATTCAAACATTCATAATTTTAAATTGGGATTTCAATAATATAGAAATCTTCTTATATATTAAAACAATATGCGTCTTATAAATGGGTCAATATAGTATGTCAATATCAAACGGATCATTACTAATTAGTAATTCAATTATCTTGTTCTCAAAAGTCAAAAATATAGGAACTGATTTTTTTTTGGGAAAAAAACATATGTACGTTTCTAAATCTAACAAAGACTTTAGCTTTTTTTCTAATTGTCGATTAGTTTTTTTCTGCCTATGTTATATAATAATCATAAATATTTTTCAATAAATGATTTGAATTTTAATGCTATATATAATGTAATTTTATAATTTTTTTTTAAAAAAATTATTTGAAATTATTAATATATAAATATTTTTATACATTTTAATATGTTATAAATCGTTCTTACATAATAATATATTTGCAATTTCGGTACAATAAATTCATAATATGAAATAATCAAATAGATAACACCCTTCAATATATATATTTTTATTTTTTACAGTTTGCAAGCAAAATATTTTTAAAAAAATTATTTATTATTTTTTTCTTGTCATCAGCATAAACGCTTTTAAATATACTTAAAAATTTCTTTAGTTATACAATAGAATAGATATTTGTTTAGGATCATTTATATTTCCTTGTTCTGTTTAAAATATATAATTTAGCATCTATAATTTTAGTATATAGGAGGATTTTATAAATATATATATTTTATGTTCAAATAATTCAGACTTATCATTTTAGCAAATTTGTACATGTTTTACGTTAAACCCATTTTAATGGTGTATCATATTTGTCATGAAAGTTTTTTTTAAAATAAATTAAGTTAATTTATTAATTTAATATAATTTTTAAACATTCAATTCATATAGTACTTTTATTATAGTATAATATATACTATAATTAGAAAAGTTTATGAAAAATATAAAAATATTTTTTCTTATATAATAAAATTTAAATTAACATTGATTGAATAAAATTATACTGCTAATTACGAAATTAATTAATCAATTATTATATAAAATATTTATATTTTTTTTGTTAGATTTTGTTAGATTTTTTTCAATAGAATTTTAAGTATTAAAAATAAAATTAAAACAGTTTTATAGGTGAAGTTGTTATATGTGTTGATTATATAAAATATGATATTTAATGATGCCAATTTATTAAGTTGAAACAAATGAAACTTGAATTTCTAGTGAAGGTCCAATTTTAGAAAATCACACATGAATAGAAGTTGTGACTTCTCTTTTAATATAATAGATAACAAATCGTGTACATCATTTGTAATTGTAATTCATATGTGTAGTATAATCACCTTTTCATTCATACTCTCGGATCACTCACTAATCGATGTCAAACTTCGTTTTTTCCGGAATTGAATCGATGGGTTTATATGATACGAATATTAGAGCAATAAACTTAAATAACACAAGTGATTTAACTTGTTCAGCCACCGCTGTCACAATGACATTAGTTTACATACGTCGAAATCGCCTTTTAGCTTTACAAGTAAAAATACAGATAAAAAAAAATCACCCTACTGCTCAGCTTCAAGTAATACGCTTATATATCATTGTCAACAAGCTTTCGTTGATCTCGCATCAACTACCTTTCTGTTGTAATGGAAAGGCTGAGATGGCATCTACGAAGAACAACTCATTTCACCATCAAAAGGTCTTCACTTCGACTACAAATCAATCACCTGACCACTAGTCTTAAAGCCCATTTTTAACAATTTTCACCAAATGGTCTTAAAACTAAAAACTTGATGCTATGTTCAAACTTATGTTCTTTTTTCTTTTATCCTTCCCGTTTCTCCTTCGCTCCAAAAATTCTGCATCATTTACCCAGCTCCAAAATAAAGGTTCTCCAAAGCTTCATTCAGTTTGTTAACATGTACCACTTTGGTAAATATATCTATATGATTATGAAGAGTTGAAATTTTGTAACTATTATCATTCTCTCAAATAAAGTGAAATTTATATCTACGTGGTTTATTTTTTCATGATTAACATTGTTCTTACACAAAGCAAGAGCACTCTCTGAGTCACATAATATCTCAACCTGCTCATGTGAATATCCAAATTCTCAAATCATATTTCTCAACCATATTGCCTCAATGTAATCATATGGTTCAGAAAACTCTCCACCATTGGTATCTAACAGACAGCTAACCACACATTGATTCTCTATAAACCTTAGAAGACATGTATTTCTCTTCTCACTCTGTCTCGGGTATCATATAGTCCTGCATAACCGGAGAAGTTTCAGCCTCACATTATCATAACATATCATCAGTTTCACTCTCATTTTATGGTAATTCCTGAACACCAATCGTTTAAATACGTCCTCCTTCAGAATTAAGCTTTAGCTCCACCAATCCCTCATTTACTTTTAATCCATCAACCTGATCCAGCTTATATTCACAACTTTGAATATTTGATCATCCTTGAACACAACATTCTTACAGACAACACAATTCTCCTCATCAATTAAGTAGATCATATATTCCCTTACTCTAGCTGGATAGATTAGAAGACACTTTTCTTTGCCAAAAACGCAGTCTTCACAGAAGCTGAGACATGATACCTTCTCATATCCAGTGACCCTTTTTGACATGTATATCTAAGCCTTTCTAACTCATATGACCCATTCTACTATACCAAAGTTGTGTATCATCCTCTTTTATAACATTTGTACAAATCTAAGCAATCTAATTAGTTCCTTGTTCACATAGTAAATACAAAATCTCATATTTTTAACCTTGTAATTAAACCACTGTGCCCTCTTTCACAATTTAGAACCCCCACTTTCAAAACTATACATGCAACCATGTGCTTCAAGAGATTCAAGAGAAATCACATTCGTTTTTGATGCAGCGCGTCATTGGGCTTTAACTCCTCTAGCGCTCCGACCGCCCACGGCTAATAGGCCACCCTGGCCTGCTCTTTCGGCCTATGGGACCTATTCCATTTCAACAATTGGTCCATTAATTTTTCCAAGACTCAAAATCATTGTTTACTAACCCTGTAATCATCACATGACATTTTTCCGTACTTTGGCCTCACTCACACGCTATCGTGAATCACTTCCCAATAGGTCATCCATCCTTCCACTACTCCATCTCAAGCACGCTTAACTCTGGAGTTCTAAATAGCTGTGTGCCGAAAAAGGTAAGCGCAATTTGGTGACATAGGTAGCCAAATCAATTCTCTTAAGCCACTTTTCATATAGTACAACTCAGGATATTACAATTCACCCCCTTTCAAAGAAAGTAAAGCCCTCGTTGTGTTCTACGACAGGTCTCAAGACGCCTCTCAGGTCAGAACCGAGATAGCTAACCAGATCGATACCACTTGTAACATCCCGATAGTCCATGCATGGCTAATGGGCCGTCCACGTCCGCTCTCTCGGCCTGTGGGCCTCATCCCGTTCCAACGGTCGGTCCGTTAATCTTTCCAAGGCTCGAAATCATTGGATACTGACCCTGCAACCACCACCTGACCTTTCCCCCGTACTTTGGCCTTTCTCGCACGCTATCGCGAATCACTTTCCGATAGGTCACCTATCCTTCCACTACTCCAAATCAATCACGCTTAACTCTGGAATTCTAAACGGATGTGTGCCGAAAAAGGTAACCGCACTTTGGTGATATAGATAGCCAAATTAATTCTCTTAAATCGTTCCATATATTGTTTACGTTATTGATTTTGGATTTTCTTTTTGGATAAGTATGATTTAGTTGGAGAAAAACATTAAGGTAGTTGTTAGTTTTTATTTGCCTTTTAATTATAGTCAATCGTGACTTCGTTGTATGATAGCTTTTCGATAATAAGATATTGAGTTTTTAGAGATTTGATAGCTAGAAGAGAATACTCTTCAACGCCTTTGATTGCACTAACCTGTTGTTGTTCGATCAGCCCTGGATTCGTATCGAGTTCTCCTGGAGAGTTTGATTTGACTTCGTTACGTAGCTTCCGCCCCTATCAGTTTTCATCTCAGAAATATATCTAACAATCGTCAATATTACTTAGGAGCCATCTCTATTGACTATTTTCGCTGCCCATTTTTACCTTAGAAATCCGTGTTTCATCTATCTCAATGAGTTTATCCTTCTACCATGTCAAATGGAACGAGCATCCAGATCAATGATCCACCGAGACTCCATATCTAAGTCTGACATGTTTCATAATGTCATCAACCTACAACATATTCATTCTTGCTGTGTGTCATGATGATTAGATGATATCTTGTATCTTTACCTTTTTAAGCTTTCATTTTCATCATATTTAGGTTCATTTTGATTGTATTTAGGAGAATATATTGCATTTGCATGTTATAGGTGTTGGAGTGGTTATTTGATGATTTTGGAGGTATTCGAGGTTATTTCGAAGCAAAAGATGTGAATGATTGATCTTAGGTGAATTGGATCAACAAACTGAGAAGCCAAGTCTTGTAGCGGCCATCTGTATCAGCTTTTGCCATTGTGGATAAAACATATTGGGTAGCAGCCACCCATAGTGGCTTATTGTGGCCAATTTCTTACCTAATTTTCTTAGGTAGACCATGGGTGTTGGGTCGATCCGGTTTATTTCTATATAAATAGACATTTTAAGGGATGAAAACCCTGTTACGTAAGCATGATTTCTCTTCGTTTATTTATTATTTATTTTGTTTTAGAACTGAATCTTTTGTGAATGTTTCTTTTGTTTTAGGATTTCCTTTTTATATATATCTTATTAATTTAGCTTTCTCTAGTCTCTTGATTATGCATCTATCTAGCATGAGTTTTGGTGTTTTCATGAAGATTAGTGATTAAATCTTTATAGTTTTTGAGTTTAGTAGATTAAGATGATTATGCTTGATTTATGATGTTTGGTGCATAGTTTACATATATACTTACTTGATTGATATATTCTTAATGCTAGTTTTTGTCGGTTTGACTTTTGGTTGAGTTTTATTGACTTTCTCATTTTGGTAGTTTAGCTTGAAAACCTTATTCTAATTTTTTAGATTAGAGAATTTTATGCATTCCTAGTGTCAATATATCTCTAGTTCTCTGTGGATTTAATCCTAAAGTGATACAATGACATACTATTTCATAGTGGTATTGTTTGGAGATAAGGCTAATTGGTGTAATTAATTAATTGATTTTTCAATTTGGCGCCGTTGCTAGAGAAATTATTGTTTTATCATCAAGATTTCAAATTTCTGTTGAGACTAAGCTTTTTTATTTTGTTTTTAGTTTTTTTGGTTACTAAATTTCTTTCAAGTTTTTGTTCATTTTCAAGGTAGAATTACAAGAGAGAAAATGATGACTTCCAACTCGGATTCCATGGTGTAGCTCATCTTGGAATAGAGAATGAAAGACAGTATTTTGGAGCTTCAATTTTTGTAAAGAACCGTGTGAACCAACCTCCTCATTGGAGTATCGACCATATGGAGATTTTGGCCAAGAAAATTAATTTGGATATGGTGAGAGATACCACCCTTATCAAGAAGCTTAGTCTCCCCAAATCTTAAGTGAAGTAGACATGAGTAATATGCTCAACAAATTGTTAGAAGATCAAGAAAGGAGAGAGAATGAGATGAAAAGACAAATTGATTCTCTTTCCACCAAAATAGATGGTAATAACAAGGCTCTTAGCTCAAAGTTTGATGGTGTCATAATACATGTGAAGTCCATCAATAACAAACTCACTCAAATGATTGAAGATTGTGAAGCACATACTATGGATTTAGAAGGTGATGTTGAAGAGGATGTTCAAATCAAGAATGAAACTCAATAAGATGCTTACTCATGGGAAAATTATCCAGATCTGAAGTTCTGAACTGGATCCAATCTGAATTTTATGGTACCTAACCAAACCTGATCCGACATAAATATCCAAACGGTACATGATTTTCTATTTCCATAGGACCGAATCTGAACCCGAACTGAATCCAAAAATTATGGATGCCCAAAAATATTTGAAGTACACATATATATATATGTATATATATACAAATATTAGTTATGTTAATACTTATGATAATTCAATTTTAAAAAGTATAATAAAAATTAAATATATTTGTTATTTTTGGATAATTCTGATATTTTAGATATTTTTGGTTACTTTTAGATATTAGACATGTTTGGATATAAAAACCAGACCCGAACCGGATATTTCGGACAAAATTGGTTATTTTCTATACATTTAGATCATACCAAGTCAATCTAAACCAGAACCAAATTTTTTTGGTTCATTCGGATGTAGCCAAAAATATCCGGATCCGACAAGTACCAAATCGAATCAGATCAGAATTCAAAATTACCTGTTCAGTACCAATTTTTCCCATATCTGAATTATCCGATATCCAAAATATCCGACCTGAACCCAATCCGATAGCCGAATGCCTAGGCCTAAAGAAGCTGAGGAGTTTATACCCTAGTTTGAAATGCTTCTTGTATAAACAATTGATGTGGATCTTGTGATAATATTTGAAGAACACGTTAAACCTGTGGCTTTTATGAGCTATTCAACTAGGCTCGGTGATGAAAGAAATCTTGGGTGGAACAATATTTAAAGATTTTTGTGGTGATAGTTTGTTTGTAGAGTGTATGGAGAAGATTAGAGAGAACTCATTGGTTATGAATGAGTTTTCAACCAAAGAAGATATGCATGTGAAGCTTATTTCGAAGAAGAAAACAAAGGAGAGGAGTATAAGTATAATCATATAATTCACATAGAAGAAGACTCTAAGGAGGGTTAAAACGAAGAGTCTCTTATGGACAAACCCTTTGTCAAGCATCTTGGAATTCTCTCTACTAAGAATTTTTTTGTTGATGTCTAAGGAATGTACCCTTTGAAGAGATTATAATGAATGAGTTTATAGGTTGGTTCGATGATGAGTATGATCCTAGTGATCCGGGCTTGGCAAATAAGGAGTTTAACATGTGGGTAAAGAGCTTGGACACTTCTCACTTTCACTTTCTGCCTCCTCTTGTCTCTTGCGATGGAAAAAATCTGAGGCCAAGTATCTTCTACTACCAAATTTCACCAACTTCAAATAAGGATACAACTTTGTAAATACTAGATTTCATCATCATTTATTTCTCTTGTGATCTCTCCTTCAAGTTTACTTTCACACAAGGGATTGTATGAAGTAAGTTTGGGGAGAGTCTACTATCTCACCTTGTGTTATATTTTTTTTTTCTTGTCATAATGAGTCTCATGAATTTCATTGTTAATATTCATTGCATATAAAGCCTCAAAATTTTTAAAAAATTTCGAAAAACTCAAAAGAAAAAAAAATCTTGTAGAATCTTTTCTCATCTGTATTTTAGGATTTAGTCTAGTGCGTATTGGGATTGCATTGCATATGCATTGGAACCTTAATGAACTTTCCGTGTTGAGTAACAACTTAAGAGTTTGAGTGAATGCACATCCTTGGAATGTTTTCTTGCATTTGAATGAACATGAAGTTATGGAAAAACCATGCTTGGATCTCATAACTGGAAAGTTGAACTCATTGCAATTACATGTTTGCCTTGTATCTCAACTTTATGAACTCGAACTTAAATAAACATCTAATTAATCTCTCTCTCTCTTGGAACTGGGATTGCTCACTCTTGGTAACATTAGAACATTCAAGTTCGCTTATCAATTTTTAGACCTTCTTTACAAGCTTGAATGACCATTTTCATCATTTAAATAGTATCATACCTATAACCCTGACCATTTGTTTCTCCCCATATTGTTTGATTGAGTAAGGCCAGTTGTTGTTAATGCATACCAATATAAAAAAATTAAGGATAGGAAACAACAAATTGTAGCTTCCTATACCAATTTCTTTGATTGGTTATGATTGGGGGTTTGATGGAATTGTTGGGAGTGGGGTTATAATGTGAGAGATGGGAAAGGAAGAAAAAAAGAGTGGAATAAGAGCACTGAAAGAATGAAAAAAAGAAGATTAGAAAGTTAAATGTTAAAAGAAACAAAGGAATCATGAGTAAAGAAAAATTAACTCTTGGTGTATCAAAAATATATCATTTAGAAAAAGTGCAATGAAACCAAAAGAAAAATAAAGAGAATGAAAAGAAAAGAGAGGAATATAATAAGAAAAAAGCTTCCTAAGTAGTGAAATTGTGAAAAGAGTGAATTTGGGGGTGAGTGACGTGATTTGTGTTGATATTCATGATTTGAGATTCTAGAAATGAAACTAAGAAAAGTTACAACCTAAAAGTGAATACTTGTATCCATAAATTTTTCTTCTTCTTTTTACTTTTTAAATTGGCTTGTATGTCCCTTTTATTAAGTGAAACCCTTGAATGAATTTGAATAAACTTAACAATGAAAGCCACCATGGCTTCTTTGACACCTAACCATTAGTTTGTGATTCAAATTATTCATGTAGAGAGTTTACTAAACAGTTAATGAATGTTAAAGACTTGAGTTGAATTGGTTGTTTGCAAATGCTTTGAAAGTTTGGTCCTAAAACAATACATGATTGATGAACATGACTAACTCTTTTAGACTATAAATTATTTGTGCACTTTACAACTATTTAGATGGACATTTAGCAGAAAACTTTTGTTGATACTCTAGGAATTCAGTTCCCACTTTCATCTTCATCACATTTATGTTCATTTTGATTTCATTTAGAAGAATATTTTTCATTTGAATGGTAACATCCATCAATGTCAAGGAAGACTTGCTATATCTCAGTGTATTTTTCACTCCACCAAGCGAACGAGATAACACCATCGATAACAATATTGCTTGATCTTCCTCAGAAACTAACACATCATTCTCAAAATCTCTTATGAACTTTAAGAATTCATCAACATTCCTCTCAGCTGAAATATTCAAACCCATCGAATACCATACAACTTATGTTTTTGATGAGTCTTGATAGTAAAAGACTTGGACATGTAAAGATTATCCAATACCTGAAACATCACCATTAGAGTTTTGTTTTTGATTATCATCCGGAGAAGATGATCAGAACACTCAGGACAATTGTACTTGTACCTTCTTTTGTTTTCTTATATGAGACTTCGCAACGACGATAGCATGTGCTTCGATTGAGATCCTCGTTTTTCATAATTCCACTGTTTCTTTAACCAACCCCAAAATTTCCAAATGAGTCGTCAATATCTTCTTCCACAACACATAATCATGGATGCCGTTGAATTTCTCCACCTTCATCCTTGTAAATGAAATCTCAAATGATTTTTTATACCACCTTGTAATAAAATCAACTTTGATTTGCTCTCATTTGATCCAATTCGGTAATATATAAATACATATATAATCGAGATACACCCGGAAATATATGTACATATTTTGTCTCTTGATTGCTTTCTATACTCTTAAGCAACAATACAAAGATCCAAGAGAATCATGCCACCACTCAGTTCCAGAACAACACCCTTATTAGGGCTGGACATTTTATCTTTTAAATTTGATTCGATTCATTATTCATTTCGATTCGATCCCAAAATTCCGAATATCCATAAACTTTCGAAGCAAATCAAATACTAAAAATCAATATCTGTTAAAATCGAAGCAAATCACAAATACTAAAATTTTGAAAAGCGGATATCTGATCCGATTCGGCAATATATAAATACATATGTATCCTGATTATATTTAAAGTTTTAAATGTATAAAATTTTATAATTATTATTCTAACATATGATTTGACAAATTCTATTCACAATATTACTTATGTAAAAGTATTACATAAAAAGAACAGAAAAAAATTTATGAAAATTATAATTTTTTATTAAGTTTTGTGTGATTGTAATTGTTAACTAAATTTAAAAAATGACAAAATATGTAGATTCACTATTTCTTTTAATTTTTTTCTTTTATATCATGCAAAAAATATTTTACAAAACAAATTTGTATCGAATTTTTAAGATTATTTGTATTAATCGAAACAGATGAGATATCCGTAAGTATTCGTAAATATCCTCAAATATCTATTTATTTTCCGGATATCCGTTTTTCCGAATATCCGTATTTTTCCGAATCAAAGCAAATCGAAAAATTAGATATCCGTGATATACAAAGCAAATCACAAATACCTTCAGAAACCTGGATCTCCGATCCGTGCCCAAACCTAACCCTTATATACAAGCTTATATATTATTCCCAAAAAAACTTGTATTGATTTCACATTGGCTACCTTTCCGTTGTAACATAATGGCTGAGTTGACATCTGTGAAGAACAATATAATGTACCATTAAACCATTGTCAATCTGACCACGAATCAATCGTCAGGCCCATTAGTTTTAAAAACCAATTTTAACAATATGTATTTTTGATTAAAAGAACTGTAAATGATACATATTACTTTTTCATTTCTCTTAACTGAAAAATATTAATATTTAATTGAAAAAATTTTGTTTACCAAAAAACCCGCAATCATTATGGAGACGTATTTGTAAAAATCAACTTTTCTCCTTTCAAAATCTGAAGAAGCATTTTATATATAAAAACAGATAAATACATAAGATATTAAGATTCGATCATCACGTTGTGATGAGTGCTTAATATATAACTTTATAAATTTTCAAGACAAAGTCTTACTAATCCAGTGGACTTCTTACATTATTCAAGTAATACAAAAATTTAACAAGTAATATATCTGATATAATATAATATACAAAGAAACATTCTTTTAGGAGTCATTTATAGCTTCTTACCAATCATGGAGCCATTTAATAGTTGTCCATGTCTTTAGGATCCCTTATATGTTACTAAGAAATTAGATGATGATTCATGCCATATGTATGGATCAAATTATTTTTTAATACTAATTAAGTTTAAGATAACAGTTTATGTATATTATTATGTTAAAGTAATTGAGGAACATTCTTATTTCATCATATGTACTTAGGACATAAAGTAAAAAAATGTATTTGTTAGCATAAAAAATTAAATAATTTCTTAGTTTTTTAGATATGGAAATTCTTAATATATAATAGTTAACATGTTACTATATATATATATATATATATATATTTCAAAATATTACTTCTTCAAACATATTCTCGTAATTCAGCGAAGAAGTGTTGATTATCAAATTGACTTCCAAAAGTTCTAAAACAAATTCAAACATAAATGTCTGAATTTTTTTACCTAATTAGAACTACTGATTTAGAAACAAAGAAAACTTGATATATGTCTTTTACAAGTATTTTAAATTTTATAACTTTTTAATCAACAAATTCTGGTTAGGAAAAATGCTTTAATTAAGGAATATTATTTTTATGTATCCATATAGTTTGGATACATAAAGATATAGTATTAATATGTTAACACATGTTAAATATCATTAATTCTTCCATAGATCTATTAAAATTTGATCCACCAGAACATAATTTAAATATAGTTTAATCCGACCCAGCCTAATAAAATAAAATAAAATTTGGTCACAAAACCTTAAAATCGATCAAAAAAATCAAATATCAGGGGCATCGTATCTCTATCGCAACAAAGGGTACAAGACTAAGAAATTATGATTTCAATTCATTTACGAGAGAGAAAGGAAGTTAGTGAAATCGTGTGGGGTTACTGACCAGAATCAAGATAGGGAAGAGTTCATAGATATCAAGATTGATTAACTCCTCTCTATTTCTCTCATTTTCTATTTTGGTTAATAACTCCCCCCCCCTTTCCCCACACAATTTCAGCGACTTCATTTCTCTCCCACTGATTTGAATTGAAACTCTAATTTCTTAAATTTTCCCTACGATGTCCCCAATATTTAACTTTTGTCTTGGGCCGATTTAAAAAAATTGTGACCAAATTTTATTTTGCTGGGTGGGGTCAAATTTTAGTTAAATTATTGTCATGTGGATAAGATTTTAATTGATCAACGGGAGAATTAAATAGAGTTAATGTTTTCAACATTCACATCATTTTTTAACTAATAAAATTAACTTCGCGATGTTAATCACATAACATCATTTAACGGATGTTGCCATCTAATTATGTATACATTAATTTAATATACCTGGTTAGCTATGTGATGGTCAATACTTCACGTAGTTAGCAATTATTTTTTTATTTTTATATGATAGGTGAAGAAGAGATGGAGAGGCAAATAGAATATTTGGAATGGATTTTGTCAGAGACAGCAACTATATATAAGATTGGTTTAGCATTTCTTACCATTGTCCAAGTTTCCAGAAAATAAAATCAGAAAGATAATTTCTTTTTGATCAAATATTTTCTATTTACTAGATAGTCAAAGTGACATTATTAATACAGTTTTATAATTTAAAATAAATTTAGAATAATATGTTAAAGTCTTAAAGATTAAGGATCCTTATTTTGTTATATTATTTTGGATATTAAAACAAACTATCCTCTCTGGAATAAATGATGAAACTATTTATTTATTTTTAATAATACGAATGTGGGCACATTTCTCCGAATTCCACCTATATCTCATTTATAAAATAAATCTTTCTGAAAAAATCAAATCTTTAATTTTTATTTTGAAAATTACAAATCTATAATATCTAAAGTTCCTATGTTTCTAATAACCCAAGATGTTTGACAACTATTCTTCTTTTGTTTATTTTCCTCTTATTTTGTGTTATTTATTGCTTGAACTGTGCACTCGAATTCAAATTTTTTATGAATAATTATGGCGCAAGAATTGAAAATGCCATCTAATAGAAAATGGAAAGCACGACTCATTATAAAACCAAGTAATTATTTGTGTATAGCTAAGCTAGCTAATTCATGAATCCATAACTGATAACTTCCTTAAAATAAATACAGCCATGAACAATCGCTTAAGCATTTTCACAAAGGGTACGCAAAACATAGCTACCGGCCGGGCTACCGCATAATATTCCTATGGCTATGTATTGAGATAAATCCTAACGGAAATCCCACTTGACCACTAATGTTTGAAGATCCATATGCATTGGTATGGAGTCGGTTTTTGCAACTCATTCTTTTTTTTTGTTGTTGAAAATTTGCAACTTGTTCTTAATATTCTTTTATATTTAATCTATATTTCTGCATCTTGTAAATGACCAACTAATCTTTGATCAATAAGTTTGAAATTTCATCAAAAAAAAAACCCTAACGAAAATGATAAAATTTGCAATAATTAAGACTTATTCTCCTCTAATGCGTACCTATATTTTTAAAGATTACTAGATAATATATATTTTCCTTTTTCTTCTTCGGCCTCAACATCGTGGGAATGTTTCCAATGTCGTCACCATTAATCCCAACATTAATAACAAGGTGACGTTTCATTCTCCCAACTGCTACGTCAAAAAAATGCGACTCTTATCGTTCAAGAAAAATTCAAAGTCAAACATTATTATATCAAGATTTTTTTTCTTGTAATAAAATAATGGTTTGAAAGACCGTTATTGAGATTAGCTAGGGCTTTCATATTTTTTTATTTGAGAATTTCACTTTTCAACCTCTGCCTAAAAATGAGGTTTTGTGTGTATATCTCTCTAGTCACGTAATTGATAATTGGATCTATTATATAGTATCAGTGATTTTCGTTCACATTGTAGTTATTGTGATTAATTATGATATTATTAACTAGGGGAAACTTCAATAAACAAATCGAAATACCTATTTTATAAAAAGATTAACATAATTTCATCATGACTGCAAAAAGAACCTTTTCATATAATATTACAGCTTGATTTAAAAAAAAAACTTGTAGATAGAGGTTGATCTTTCATAAATTGGTAATTCAACTCTTTTTAAGAGGTCCCAGTTCTTCCAAATAAGGGTATACTAACAAATAATTCAGTCAAGAAAAAAAATTTTTTGTTTCAAACGTAAATATTTGCATTAATATTTTGTCCACTAATTAAGAAAAATCGATACATCAATAACTAAAAGATTTTGGCTGACTAAAAAAATGCTGCGGACAAAAAATAATTTACTTAATTACGTTTTGTATTATATATAGAACTAATTTTTACTATATGTTTTTAATAATATTAATATATATAAGTTTCATTATTTTGCGTAGAGTGTAATTTACAAGTTTTTGATCTATTATTACTGTTCTTTTCATAGCCAGAAAATGTAAGACCAAAGTCCAGACTAATTTCCAGAACCTTGTATGTGACTTATCTTTTCGCAAATGTACAATATTTAAATAGAAGGTCATGTTCTTATGCCGTCCAACAAAAACTATTTAGTTATTATAAGCGTAAGAGTTGAGGCACAAAGAACTATTAGCTTCATCTCCTCCCGAAAGGTTAATCAATGACTCCCTCTCTCCACGTCTACAGAAACCATCTTCTTCATTTGGCCTTCCACATATAAGCGAACACACATATATAAATATAAAATGAAGTCACAAAAGTATTGCATTACAACACAACCCTAACACAATTGTGTGTGGACTTAGTCTCTCATCTTCGCCGAGAGAGAGAGAGAGAGAGTAAGTCGACTTTTTTTGGCCTATAAATATTTTGGATACACTTTTTTCCGGTCCTCAGCCGTGCATTATCGGCCCTGCTTATATCCATAAGCTGCACACACAAAATATGGGATTAATGGAGGCAAGATGGGAAAACATAGTTCCATTTGTAACTATGGCGTTAATGGAGGCATGTACCATTGCACTCACCATCTTGGCTAAGACCGCGTTAACCGGTGGCATGAGCCCATTTGTGTTCATCGTCTATACCAATGCTCTTGGCTCTCTCCTTCTCCTGCCTTACTCGTTCTTCTTCCATAGAGATGAACGGTAATAAAACGTGCATGATCTCTACATGTGTACGTGTTTCTTAATTTGAGATGTTTTATGATGATATTTATGTCTAATTCGTTTATAGGGACGATGAACCGTTCCTCACGAAGCCTTCCCTTGTTCGTATCTTCCTACTCGGGTTTACAGGGTTAGTTTAAATCTCTATCTTTTAGTTCTGCATATATCATACATGCGATTAAATGTTATGTCTCTGTTCCTATTTCTCACATATACTGAATAAAAACGAAATAAATTGAGACAATCTTAGATTTTTAGTAATGAAATATTTATAACAGAATTTAGACTCTTTAATTATATTCTTTTCTACAGGGTGTTTCTGTACCAAAACTTGGCATTTTTGGGGCTAAGTTATAGCTCTCCAATTGTGGTATGTGCCATGGGCTTGCAGTCACCTGCTTTATCCTTTTTGCTCTCTATTGCTCTTGGGTAAACTAATATCTTTCATCTTGAATTCAACTTTTTATTAATTATAACTAAATTATAATCAACAATCTTCTTTGATTCTAATATATCTGGAAAAAATAATCAGGGAAGGAGGTTTAAGGTGGGAATGTAAGAGAACAAGAGGAAAAGTGATAGGCACGTTGATATGCTTCACAGGAGCCTTCGTAGAAGTTATTTACTTAGGCCCTTTTATTAGACCCTCTCCATCTTCTTCTCCAAACTCCAATTTCCTCACTACAATCTCACACTACTTGACTTTCTTCAAGAACTCTGACAATTGGGCTCTCGGCTCACTCCTTCTAGCATGTGCCACACTCTCTATCTCCATCTGGAATATCATACAGGTAACTTAATTAACGTCTCAATATTTCAAAAAATCTTATTCATTGTATTTGAATATACATGTGCGGATAATACGATCAATTCTTATGTGGTCCATACAAGTTTTCATCACTGATTTTTATATCTTTTGTTGGTTTTTGGTATATCAGTTGGACACCGTCCAGAAATATCCTCAAGTGATGAAAGTAGTGTCTGCCTATAGCTTAGCTGGGACACTCCAATGTGCAATCTTCTCAGCGTTCATGGAGCCTGACTTAAGTGCATGGAAACTCGAACTTAACATGGATTTATATCTTATTATTGCCACGGTACATATAAATTATCTTATATCATATGTACTCCTTAATTCGGGATACTCTATAGTTGATAAATTTTAAATTTTTATATAGGGTATATTTGGGAGCATAATAAGAACAAGTGTTCAAGTGAAGTGTTCAAAAATGAAAGGGCCTTATTATGTGCCTTTATTTAAGCCATTTGGGATCCTTTGGGCTTCCATTTTCGGCACAAGCTTCTTTGTCAATAGTCTTCACTATGGAAGGTAAGTTACAAATTCTATATCAATTACAAAGATAGTTCCCGTTACAGTATTGACAACGGTTCCTCTTTTAATTTCAACTTGATTTTTTCAATGTAGTATTCAGTTTGGGTATTTTTGTTTTAGAAGTATCGTATAGAAATGCTTCAAAATGAATCAAACATGGTATGTTTGATATTGTTGTGATTCCAATCCAGATTTCAGCTTAATCTTTTTGAAGTTTTGGTTTAGTTTTGATTCAGGTTATATTTTGATTTTTTAGATTTAAAATAAGTAAAACAATTGAATTTGGTTTGGTTTTCATATTAATTAGTGATTAGATTATGATAGGTTCGGTTTATTATGCTGAACTTCTTGTGAACAGTGTGTTAGGAGCAGCAATCGCAGGAACCGGATATCTATTGATAATGTGGAGTCAAGTTCAAAGGGACGTTCAGAATATGGTGGAGGAAAAAGATAATCATCAGTTGGATTCAGATGATCAGATAACGCCACTTTTGCTCGGAAATGGTGATGTAGATCAAGTTTAATCCAAATGGACTGTTTGCAGATTAGTTATAATTTGTGTGTATATTAAATATGAAGCGTAAGTAAATCGACATAATAAAAGAAAAGGATACTGTGAAAGGACAGATATATATTATATATCGAAGTCTTGATGTAGTTCTTTTTCATTTGCAAGGAATGTATCAAAAAGTTTATAAATTATTAAGGGGATTATGAGTTATACTTTTGATTATTAGTCTTTGTGGCAACCTCAAATGTGGACAGATTAGTGAATACGTATAAATAACCTGAAACCACATAAGGTACATCAATGATATTGGGTCTCTCAATAGTCTGCTCCGAAAATTGGTTCATGATCTATCCTGGTTACAAAAAAAAAAAAAAAAAATCCTTTACTAATCAAAGAAAGCTTGCACATCTTCTTGTATTAGTTCCTCACTTTACTAAAGGAGATCAAGTGTGCAAAATAATGACATACTCAATTTGAGTATGTGAATGATCAAAAGAGACACAAAGAAAATATCTTCTTATAATTATTGAGGAATATTCAGAAGAAGCTGAGGAACAAGAAGTGAACAACTTTGTGTCTTTAATTGAAACAAACGAGAGGAGGATGAATCAAAATATGAATTAGATGATGAATCAAACAATGATCACTCTGGAGTTAAGTTAAGTGAGGATATAAAAAGATGTTTCAAACAGTAATACAACTCAGGAAAGAGGAACTGATATTAAATAAAGAAAAGATTTGAATTGAAGCAACTCTTGTCATACTTTAGAATGAATTGGAAGATGAAAAGAATATCAGTAAAGAAATTGTGGGATATTAGGACATCTCCGATGGTTTACATCATTTTTTCCCTCAAAATGATGTAAATTCAAAATGTATTTGTGTTTTATGGTTTTTCTCGTTTTTTTCCTCAAAATATAATATTCTACATATATTCTATTATTAATATTTACTATCAGTGCTAATAATGCTTGTTATTTAAAAAACTTACAATTTTTATGCAAAATTATTTTTATTTTAAATGTATCTTTATTATATACATAAATTTAGTTTCTAAACAAATATAAATGACTATATCTTATAAATATATTATAAAAGTTTTAATGAAAAATTAAAAAGTATAGAACACAAATATTTAATCTTTTTAGATACAACTTTTATAAAAGTTTGAGGATCAATTTATAAACTAAAAAGCCTAATACTATTCACAGATTCATTTCCAAAAGATGCATTATTGGAGAATGTTTTCCATCATTTTTTTTTATGTTTCCCTCAAAATGAGATACCATTGGAGTGGTCTAATGAAAGAGAAATTGATGTTAGATACAAAGACATGTATACTGCAGAAAGATGTGCAAACTGAGAAGAGAATATCACATGAACTTCAGTCTGAACTCAATCATCAATATAAGACAATCAAGATATTTACAAGGTCAAAGAAGCTTGATAACATTTTGAGTTATGAAAGAACCAAATAACATACGAGAGATCTTGGTTATGAGGGTATGGAGGAGCCGACACACCAATTATCAAATTTGTTGCTAATTTATAACCTCACTAGGCTCATCAAACAGATCATCATATGGTTCATCGTACAGCTCATTAGATGGTTAATCAGCTCTCTGAGACAAAACCAAATAAAACATTGAAATGCTAATGCGGATAATCAGGACATATCAAAAACAATGTCATCACTACAAGGTAAAGGTGAATAAAATTCTGAAGCAGGGAAGACATTGGGTAAAGGGTTCTCAAAATCAAGTGTGGATGAAGAAGTCTACAGAACGTCGACGAGTTAATGATGACAAAGGACACTCACAAAACATGGAAGGTACACACAAACACTTGAAGAACCTTAAAATTGTTAGAGGAGATGGTAAAGTAAGTATCAACGGAAGAACAATAACTTTGACCAGAACTGGTACAACCAGTGCATCGGCTACAAAGACTGAATCTGCTGAAAAATCAACTATTGTGGATTAATCCTTGACAATATTTTGTCATCAATGTGGAGTAGCTGAGAATGCTAAATCATGGTACTTCAGATTACTGAAGAGAAATCGATTGAAGAAATCTCGTGATGTGAAAATTTGTGTTTCAACAAGTAGAGTTCAAAGACAAGCTCAACAAAGTCATTTCAGAGTCAATCAAGAGGTTTGTCAAGGATGTCCAAAGCGCAAGAAAATGAGTCATCAACCTCGATGTGCAAGAGATAGATATTTCTCTGATTATTTTGATCATGTTCGAACTCAAGCAAGGAAGAAGAAAAAGTTTTGAGTTAATCGTGTTGAGCTGAAAAACATGATCAAAGAGGGAGAGAATACTGGAGAAAGTTTATGGCATACATTAAGAGAGAGCTAATGTCTTAGAAAACGATGTAGTAGCTGACGTATCCAATGCAGAAGTAGCTGACGTAACTGATGCAAAGGATGGCAGACAATAAGGGAAAGATAATGTTTTGGACAATAGTGCAGTAGCTGTCCTAGCTGATATAGCTAATACAGAAGTAGTTGGCGTAGCTAATGCAGTAAGTATCATTGCAAATTTGGAAGCAGAATGTGACTCAGGGTCCTACATTAAGAGCAAAGCAAGTGAACAACAGAAAACAAGGATGCTGGAACACCAGTTGTTGAGAATACGCAAGAACATCAGGATACTCAACAGTGAATCCAAAAAATTGAATCTTATTTTGTCATAGCACTTCCAGCTGAGGGAAAATGGCAAAGTAGTATTAAGCATACCTTCTTCATTAATAATTTTGAAACTCATAATTATACTGATGATCCGAGTGCATCTTTTAAAAGGGGTTGTCGTAAAAAAGAGAAGGTGATACAATACGGAAGGAAGGTCTGCAGTGTGAAGCGGTACATTGATGCATTAACACAATGGTCAGACAGGATGCTTTGAGACATGGTTTGCATGTGGTACCAGGAGAGAGATTGACTGATCGATCAGGTATTCTCGATGGATCAACCAACGAAGGTTACGTCAGGCAGTGTTCCAGAAGACATGTGGAGTAGAGGAATAACATGGATGCAAGATGTTGGAAAACTTCTATGCTTGAGAAGAAAGAAAATACAATACGGCAGAAAGGTCTATGGTTTGAAGCGGTACATTGATGCAATAACACCATGGTCAGGCAGGATGCTCCGAAACATGGCTTTGCAAGGAGGGAGATTTATTGATCTATCAGATACTCTCGATGGGTCAATCAGCTAAGGTTACGCCAGACAGTGTTCCAGAAGACATGTGGAGTGGAGGACCCACGTGGATGCAAGATGCTAAAAAATGATAAATTTGAAGAGTAAGATTTTATGCCTTGAAACAATCACTGACTTAGTCAATAACAAAGGTTGAAAAGGTGTGAAAAACCAAGCATGGTTTACCTATGTGAAATCAAAGAAGAAACACTAAAAGAAGGATGTGAGCATGTCAAAGTTGATCTTGATGCAGATCAATGAGCAAGTCTTGAGCCATGAAAAGAAATTTTTTATAGACTATGTGCAATGAAGATTGAGGTGAATCAAGAAGTAATGAGATTTTAGCACAAAAAGACATGATTGAACCATCTCTCGATGCAGTTTGAGAATTTCAAGTGGACTAATGATGATATTGTGGCAAGTTTCAGTGTCAAACTTAGTGATATTTTGCATGAAGCTTATGTCCTTGTGAAGAAGTATGAAAGATTAAGATGGTGAAGAAGCTGGTCCAGCAAAATAGTAGTTCTCAAGTTTGATAAACTTGTTAGTCTAATAAAGGCATAAGAGATGAAGACAGGTGGTAGCTAAATCTCTACGTCAAGGAGTGTGTCAAGGAGTGTGGCACTCATGGCTGACGAAAGTGGTGATAAACTTTATAAGATTGAAGATCACATGGGTCTATTGATCATAAATTCTGGAAATAATCGCTCTGGTAAGAGGATGCATCAGCATGTGAATTAGCATGCCCGTGAGAGAGATGATGTTGACAATGGCAGAAAAGGGCAAGATCTCCAATGTCAGTGTCAGTGAAGAATATGTCATCAGATGTGTCACAACATGATATGATTCTTAGAAGTAATATATTCATTTGTTGAGAGTATGTATCATGATTACAAAGGAAAGAGTATACGAGTTTGATTTGAACTTCTTTTATCTCATGGTAAGTCGATCAGGCCTAAGTTTGAATTTTATGATATGGACGAGGTTCTAAGCTAATCTAAAGAAGTCTCATTTCAAAGTAGCAAAGAGGATCATTGAAAAAGCACAAGTGGAAGGTGTATTTTTTTTCTGAGAAACAAATATGATTTTGTGAATAAGAAAAAGTCAAATTTTTGTATCACTATCTACAATAGAATCATAATGTATAGGAATGGGAACAATGAAGTAAATGTCAGCCGCTTACGGAATGAAGTCTAGACCGATTTTGGACTACTGCAACAACAAAAGTGTATTGAACATCTCAAAATTTCAGTACATCACTCATGTACTAAGCGCATTTACATAATGCACCACTTCATCAGAGAACTAGTGAAGGATAAACATGTAGTAGTCAATCACATTGTCACCGGGTTTCAAAAATTTGGTTTCTTCTTGCTTAGAAATCTGCCCAAACGCTTCTTAGAAGGGACTCCACCCTCATCACTTTTCGATGCCACAAACAATATTTTCCACCGGTCCTAGGCTTTCATACACAGATAATATGTCCTGCTCTTGCATATATACCGCAGCAAAAACTCTGCTGCTTTGTCCTTCAAAATCTGCAGCAGTCGCTCTCGCTTGCAGTCTCTTCCATTTCTCTATTTCTCCATTTTCTTCAACAAATCTTACTCTTTCTCTTCTTACAGTGCTCTCCGTTGGATCAGTACAGCTCGCATATTTAATCATAATTTCCCTAAGCTCTTCCCTATCTTAACTAGAGCTCCTTGTAAGTTTTCTTTTGGGATTCATGATATCCTCTTCGACAATGAAAATTCTGAAACCAGCCTTTTAGTCTCTATAATCTGTGCTGCAGTTTCTCCAAGCAAACAACCATCATTTTGGGCAAGGCTTTTGTCCTTTTTCTCAATTCTATCTTTGATAAACGAGTCTCCAAAGGAGCGTCTCTTCTCCATGTTTCAACCTATCTAGAGCAGTGATTATGGTATCTATATGATTATCCAGTCGACACTCTATGGTCATAAAACCTGGAGACTGAGCGATGATATGCATCCCTTCTACTATGTAGATAAGGTTGAGATTCCCATCTACCACCAATCCTAGCATCCCTACGATTATTATGTTTCTTTATAGGACAATGCCTACTATCTATATGACCTTTATCCATCTCTCCTCAAGAGAGTATCTGATTGTTAGAGTTTATGGTCACTTCACCAGTCTTCCTCCTTGAGCCTCCTTGAACACTTTCGGACCCAGCATGAAAAATATTATGATGGCACCTTGTCTGCTCTATAAGGGGGCAGCTAGCGACTTTATGGTCTAGCATAAGACAATGGGAGCTATGTTTTTCTAACTTTTCATACACCAACATTGTTGTCACCTCAAATTCTGAAGCGAGCTTTTGAAGTCGTGATTTCCCACGTCTCAAATATTCCAAAATTTTCACTATTACTTCTCAGCTTAACTTCAAACCAATGGTGGACCGGGCCCTTTGGACATGAATTAAAAAGGGGATTTAAGGCGAAAAGAGATCTCTGCCGTAGGCTCCCATTACAGGAGAATGACCATCCCCTTAGTGAAGTGGTAAGGTCTATTATCAAAGATCTTTTGCAAATTCTTATGATCTTCAAACTGAAATGAAAAGCAACCTTGAATTAGGTCTACCTCTACTGATTTTGAGTCACACTTCCACTGGGTATACATAAACATGATTAACGACCAAATCTCTACACATTTGGATTTGTAAGTCTCCCGATGAGCGTAAGAGAGTGTTTCTGCAACATCTCAGAGTTATCAAAGTCAGAAATTTGAACTCTTCACCTTCTTGGCAGGGAGCTAATTCACCAATGTTTTTTTTTCCGCATATGACAATCGACTCGCCATACTCTTTATCTTAACTAACATAAAGATTGTTTCAAAAGTTAGTTTCAAAAAAAAAAAAGATTGTTTCAAAAGTTTTTTGTTTTTATAAAAGGTTCTTAAAATTTTGAAATAGGAAATACTTATGTTTTCTGCACATATACCAAAAACAGAAGGAAAAATGAAGAAACTATACAGTTGACGTTTGAGATAGGTCTTGTAGACACAGAGTCACAGGAAGAACTCGGTGAGCATGGCAACCGAGACGATATAATTTTATTAAACTTTCTGTTTTGGATAAAAACCAGATGAATGAAAGTAAACCGTATGCTTAAATCTAGAAGCTAAAACTACCTCGAGTTTTGTGTTTAATTACTTTTTTCTACGCATCAATTTCTTTTTTTTTTACAATCCAGTTATTCTGTAAAAATAATTGCAGAAAAGCTTCACAAGAATATATTGACACAGTATGTGAGTACGTGTTAAGATTGAGTTACAACATCAATTTCATTACTGTAAATCAAACAATTGGGAATATTTGGCTGAAAGATTATTTTGTCCCCACCCCTGACGTTTGCTAACAACTTGAGCATAAAGCAAATTAGACATTACCAAACAATATCATTGGGGCATGCATAGATAAAAACATCTTCGATTCGGAAAACAAAGAAAGATGATTACACCTCACCTGAACTTTACTTGTCGAATGATTATTCTTACTCAGCTTTGTATTCAAACCACACAAAAGTTAATTACATAGATGCAATAAAATATACTACTAAAACAAATACTGATTGATAGTGGATAAATAAAACTCGTGATGAGGATATTCCGGGTCGAATTCAACGACTACCCTAGTTTAGTCTCTTGCGTAGCTAACTTTGTAATCAGAGTTTAATTATTTGAAACCACTTCAACTTTACTCTTATATATATATATATATATATATATATATATTTATACACACAACATTACAAAAAGTTGTTAAAAACAAACAAACAATAATACATAAAGTTGGAGTGCATATCTGTTAGGATTGATAATTATATACAATAGTACACATTGTGTCATATCAAATTATGATCAAGTTCAGTGAAGCTAAAACAACACTAGATAGATTTCAAAATGTAGATTCTACTTCAAAATTTTCATTGTCACATTATTTGAGTGACAGTAAAAAATGCAACAATTTTCAGTGGTTAAGTAAATTATTTGGCCATTAGTAACTTAATTCGGTTGTGGATTGCGATGTTCATTAAATCGATGTAGCTAGTGAACAAACTTGAATATGAAGTTACGATCGTCAAAGACATTAAATAAGTTGAGAAATGAAAACCCTCCCAACACCTTCACATGGCGCACACACACACTCTGACCGTTGTATCAGATCATGTGTACACACATGTCAACAAATTAATGTGTAAATATTAGCTAAATCCTCGGAATTTCAATTTGTTAATTTGTTGAATTGTATCCCAAGATTTTTCACCAACGAGTCCAAGATGCTCTGGAAAGTAGCTGGTTTTGTTTGTGTTTAACGAAAGTTAAAGATTATTATAATTTGTGATGTTGGGTGGATGAAGAGCCAAAAGACATAATTTGCGATCCGAAATCTTGATTGCTTGCGTGTTGGTCGCCGTACAAACGTAAACGTGATTAGGTCTCCGTATATAGGCAAATCTGAATTTTAACTTTAGTTATTTATTTTTTACATAAAATTGAAGAAAATCATGAATGATAGATAGATATATCCCGTCTTTGTACGGCTGAACATGGTTTGTAGTAAGGAGCACCCTTTTAAATTTTTTTTTTTGTTGCAATTTTTATTATGATTTGAAGGACACACCTAACCACTATTCATGAGTCATTCATGTCATTCTTTACTATATATTCTTTGTTATTCTTACATCATTACTAATTATCAACAATATACATTCTTTGTTATTTTTACATCATTTTAGAATATATCAATTTTAATTTGTTATCTTTTTAACTATCTAATCTGAAGTTGTTAGTATGTTTTATTTAGAACTGGCATAGTTGTTAATATGTTACACATATTGGAATTGCTCTATGCTCTGATTATATAACGGTTAATGTACTCAACTTACTGATCGTTGGTAAAATTTTGATAAATAATAAGTGAAAAGAAGGGTTAATTTGCTAAATAACTATATTGGGGGAAAATATTAGTTTTGTAGCAACAGGGTAGAGAGAGATAGGAAGAAAAAGGAGGAGAGAGAGGGTGATATAGTTAGTTTGTGAAATATAGTTTTTTTGTTGGTTATTAGCTCAAATTTCCCTAAAAAGAATTTATGTTTTTTGGGGGATCGATTAGTCTATATAGTTGCGTGTAAGAACTTTATGTACATATTATATATAAGAAAATCCTTTGACAAAAATGTAGTTTTTTTTTGCTTAAAAAAAATTAGTTGATGTATAGTTCCTTATCTAGCTGAAAATATTCGTTATATAATGCGTCTTTTTTTGTTTTACATTGTAACATTGTTGATGTGACGTATTGTCTTTTAACATTAAAATATTTTATTCACCTCTATTATAATATTATTTTAAATAGCTTATTTCAAAATTTGGTTAATTTGTAAACAAGATATACATAGAAATAAATAAACAGAGGTCGACAAAAAAAAAAAAGAATAAATAAACAGAGTCAAGAATTAAAAAATTTAATTAATACACAGTGGTCTAGTGGTAATCAAATTTTGGAAAGCTAAACAATTTGGATTCAAAATCATTTCCGTATTATATATGTGTGGATATATGTGAATATCAAGTTATATTTTTAACCGTATTTGAACATTTGGAAAAATGGTCCGTGACAGCTACTCATTTTTTTTAAGACATTAGTTTGAATTCCACAAACTCCAAATACTCTAGGTTAATATAAAAAGAAGTAAATATTTTTTAAAATTACGTGATTAGTTTTTTCAAAGCTAAAAATTACGTCTCTGTAAAAGAGGTGAAAGACTAAAGCTAGTAATAATAGGTTCAACTTCTTACCTTTTCTTCTGACCTGTTCATTTAGCTACTAAATATCAATACCATTAAAATGGATCATTCCTATATTATAGCCTTAATAAAATGTTAAAATTTTCCAAAAATATCTTTAATGATATGACTAACTAAAAAATTTCATTAATGGCATTATTGTCTTTCGGTTTTTTGGACCTATAATACATTTAAATGGACTATGGCTCAAATCTGTTAACTAATTAAATGAGTTATGTTTTTATATAATTCATTTTATAGCCCATAAACATTTTTTATAGTAACAATAAATTAAAGTCTGCAATAATTTTTAAAAGTAATATTAGAGATTGAAATTTTGTAACTAAATGATTTCACGACTTAATCAGAAAAATTATTGGGCCACTTTATATGTTTAGAAATATCATTCCTATATTATACCCTTAATTAAATGTTAAAATTTTCCAAAAATATCATTAATGATATGACTAACTAAAAAATTTCATTAATGACATTATTGTCTTTCGGTTTTTTGGACCTATAATACATTTAAATGGACAATGGCCCAAATCTGTTAACTAATTAAATGGATTATGTTTTTATATAATTCATTTCATAGCCCATAAACATTTTTATAGTAACAATAAATTAAAGTCTGCAATAATTTTTAAAAGTAATATTAGAGATTAAAATTTTGTAACTAAATGATTTCATGAATTAATCAAAAAAATTATTGGGCCATTTTATATGTTTAGAAACATTTTATGGAATTTATAATTTTTAAATATAAATGATTGTCCAAGTACGAATTTCAGGTACAACCATTGTTTAACTTATTTAGAAACATAAAACGGTTGTGTGAGACATTGTAAATTTCGCCATACTGTACATACTATAACAAACCCGCATAATTGAAACTTAATCTTGTCACAGATTATATAATTAAAACGAAGAACTATTAATCTTTATATAGAAAAAATAACAAAATAGTACCCGCGCTTTTTAAGCACGGATCAAAAATTTAGTATTCATTTATTTGAGATTCATTTTAGATCAAGCGAAACTATACTCCACTTCATAAATTTTGTCCATACATCCCTTATATATTAAAAAGAAATAATACAACATTTTATCTATGACTTTTGTCATTACAATAATATTTTTTAGAATCTCTAGATAATTAAGTTGGTCAATATAAACATATACTATATTTTCCATTAAATTAATCATAAATTAATTATTAATGTACAAAAGGAAAATTTCATTATTTTCTTAAATAAAAGCTATCTAACTATCTAATATGATTAAAATAAATATTAATTAATAATTTTGAATAGTTAAGATTTTGTAACAATTTTTATAATCATCATCATTTTTGTTTAATTTTACATTATTAAAAAATTAAACAATCATATTCACCATATAATGAAAATTTAGATTTTTTCGTATATGTTATATTTTGAATTTTAAAAAATTACTTTAAATTAGTAAAATTGTTAAAATCTCACATTTAAAACTTTATGAACAGTGTTTTAAATTTTGTTATAACAAGATATAAATGATAATAAAACTATATGAATATAAATTCTCATTTAGTAGATATTCATATTAAATTATATATATTTTAATTTTATTTAAATTAAATTATATACCATATAAAATTAAATATTTTAGTTCTTAAATTTGCATTGAACAAGTAGTGAGAAATTATTATTTTAATTTATCAATTTGCATTGAATTTTTAAATACAATTATAAATTACTAAAATTATTAAAAGTCCAAATTGAAATTTTTGTTTTGAGCTGTTTAAAATTTTTGTTATAAAAATAAAGATGATTATAACATCATATAAGTACGAAGTTTTATTTAATAGATAACCATATTAAAAAGTATACTATATATAAATGTTAATATCATTTTAATTTAGCTATATACCATAGAAAATAGGTAAATATGATTGTCTTGATTTATTTATTATAAAATAATTGTAAATAAAAAGAGTGATTATTTTGATTTAAGTATCCGTGAAAAATTTAATTATATGTAACAGTTACTTGCTTCTTAATTATTCAATATATATTTATTATTTAATATTTATAATATGTATGAAAATGCAAAATATATATTGATCTAAATAAAAACATTTATATACCGAATGTTCATCCCGTGCAAGGCGCAAATTTTAACCTAATTATTATTATTATGGACTAAAAACGTTATTACATTATTTCTGTTCTCCCTCCGGTCTCTGTATTCTTGCTAAATTGAGTGTTACTGAATACTCCCTCTGTTTCAGAAAGATGCATATTCTAGGAAAAAATTTTATTTCAAAAAGATGTATTTTTCACATTTTCAATGTACTTTTTGTCAATTAATAATGAAACATTGCGTGTTTCAAAAACATTAATTGTATTTCTTAAAATCTTATTGGTTAAAAATATAGGAAATATAAAATTACAAAAAACTATACACTAATAACTAAATTTTAATATGTTTTATTAATAAGTGTGAAAATCTTAGAATATGTATAATTTTGAAACAGATGGAGTATATATAAAGACAATCTCGTCTTAACCTATTACAACTCCCATTAATATATATCATTTTCTTTCGGTTAAATGGATAATATGAATTTTAAAAAAATTATTAGGCATGTCTTGTAAGTTTAAATTTATAACCTCATTAAAAAGTGCCATAACAATTATATATAGAATTTCGTGTCAGTATAGATTGTATAACTAAAGTACTTAATAGATCTCTTAATATTCTCGTACAAATTTAAACACTAATCATTTCGTCAAATCTCACGTTCAAGTAGCCTTCTGATTCTTTGTCAAAAAAGTAGCCTTGTGATTGAATTTTTAGGACATCTTCAATCCTACTTTATTTTTCATTCTAAAATATAATTTAGAATAAAAGTACTTCAATGGTACTCAATTTTTCACTCTAAGATATAGTACAATCAGATCAACAACTAACTTTATTGTAAAGTTACTCTATTTTAAAGAAAAATAGAATAAATCATTGGAGATGGCCTTAGTCCTAGCGTATATCTTTGATACATACTCTAAAGTGGTGTGATATATTAACCATAGTTTTCTAACATATAGCCATTAACAACGATGGTTTTTAATATATCTCAGATGACGATGATGGTTTTTGACATATTATTCTGAGATATCATTGTTATTGCCCTTGGTTATATGCCGGTAACTACTGTCGTAATTAGTGATATGTTTGGAAATAAATCATCACTGTGTCAACGATGATATGTGAGACAAAAATTAAAATAATTTTGTTTTGGAATTTTCATTATTTACTTTTAAACAAATTGTTTGAATAATTTGAATTTAATTTTTTACTTTTAAAATAAGTTTATTAAATTTTGTGAAATTTTTATCTATTTTGTTATTTATGTGTTCTTATTTATTTTATTAATAAAATAATTAATTTCCTATTGTAAAATCGCTATGTCATAGTGTTTAACTATATTCTGGTTATTTTTTACCCGATAAGTAAGTCAGATTAAGGTTTAAAATATCACTTAAATAGGTTTAAAGTTAAATAGTTAAAACAGCTATATCATCTTTTTACCTATAGTCTGATTATTTTAAAGGTTAAAAATATTAGTTAAATGATTTTAAATTTTAAAATGTCAGTGAATGCTATTTTAATAGTTTTTATGATATTTTCTCTAAAATAAACTATGGCTACGCTATATAAAGTGATGCAAAAAAAAAAATGATGCTTAGTGGAAACAGTCCACCTTCCAAAAACTCAAATAATTGCTTAGTTTTTAGGTGGAGTGTAATTACAAGTAGTTTATATATTAAATATCAAAGATGTACATAGATTTTCACAAAATGTATTAATTAATATATCATATAAATTTAAACTTCTACTACTAAAATTAGATAACATTTATTTTTAATATTTATTAAATTTCCTATAAAATTGGATATTCAGAAAACTATATATAAAACATATCATTCACGCTTACTTTGTATTTCAAATTTGCGATTCATATACACCTACATTTTAAATATGTTGATATGTATCCGCTTTATGGGGTTCTAACGGAACCAATCCTCCAGACAATGGAATCAAATTCTCACGTCTACTATGATGATAGAAGGGGGACATTCGTCAGGAACACGCCATAATCCAAATATATAGTATTCAGTTGAACCACATCATTCAAAAGAACCAAATAAAATGTCAAGAAACAATAAATCTGTAGAAGTGAGCAAAGGAGATAAGAAGTTGCAGTGTCCCTTGTCCACCCACTCCATATCTCTATTTTGTTCATTCTAATTCTTTTAAAATATATTGACAAAAAAACTCTTATAATAAATCCATATCATGTCTCCAAGTTCTAAACCCTTCAACCAAAAATGTTTCGAAGTCCTAGAGAATATTAATAATTTTGTTTTTTACTCGTCATGAATGGTACCAAAATTGATTCATTGGATCTATTAGTTAGGTTATCTTCACACTTCAGCTATATATGATTTTTTTTGTAACTATATATATACGATTTTCTTGTTTTCGTCTAAATCTATATACCATATTTTTTTGTCTATGGTCCAAGTTCAACGTGCATTAAATGTTATATTCGGCTGAATTTGAAAATGTGTAGAATAAATTTAAGCTTCGGTGGGCTTGACGAAGAACTAGTTTCAGTTTGACCTCTATCATACTTCGTATCCACTGTTATAAACTTATAACCTCACTGGAAGTGTGTTAGACTTTGGAAAATAATACTATATCAAACGTTCTTCTACAAGCGAGTAAATGTTTTTAGAAATTAACTTTGGAAATGTTTTATTATTTGTATCGTAGAATAATTCAAGTCATTTAGCAAAAAAAAAAAGAGAATAATTCAAATCCTCAAAAAAGCTAAACACTATAATAACAATTGATAATTAACTACGCAATGTTAATTGGTTTTGTTGCAGAACTCTTAAATAAATCACATGATTTAAAAATCCTTTAAAAAGTACAAAATTAAATGCATACTAATTAATAAAACAAAATTATTCTAAAATAGTAGGAACACAAACAAGATCATGGGTCCCTGATCTCCGGTGCCGGCACCCATCCGTGGTAATCAACTATTTAATTTCCGACCATCCTATATGTTACTCAATTCCATTACATTTTAAACTCCAAACTGAAGAAATAAACGTAGGAGATGGCCCCGGCAACAATAGTCAAATCTGCAACAATGTTGTTACAACCCATTATTAATATTATTCTCTCTCTTTTTCTTTTAATAATTACGGGGATTCAAAACACTTCAAGATCTAAAGACTAATCTCACGACTTGCATTCAGGTACGTAACTAATCCACTACGGTTAGATGGTCAAGACGAATCGAAACCAGGACGGAAATTCCAACTAAAACGCTTTTACCATTACGCCAAAACGATTTGGTTATTAATATTAATATTATTCTCTTGATTTATTTTAGTTTCGAAAACAACATTCTCTATTAATGACTGTCCAATAAAATAATCACAATACCATAAAATTAATAAACAATAATGGTTATGATTTTAGTGATATTGATTTTGGGTTTCACATGTTATAAGCAAAGCTGAACTGTACGTGGTGGACCTAACCCTTCACGCTGTCCCGAAAAAGACTCTTTTTCCTTCACACACACACACACACACTCTCTCTCATTCTCTACTCTGTTTTCTTTTGTTCTCTCAATCATAACAATTATTTTCTTTGAGGAAGAGATGGGAAATTGTCAGGCGGTTGATGCGGCGGCGTTGGTTGTACAGCATCCCGACGGGAAACTCGATAGATATTACGGTCCTGTACCCGTCGCTGAAATCATGCGTATGCATCCTGGTCACTATGTTTCTCTTATTATTCCGTTACCGGAGACGAATGTTCCGGCTACGACGACCAAGACGGTGGAAGATGATAAGAGTGAGAGAAGGGTCGTGAAGTTCACGCGTGTGAAACTTCTTCGACCAACGGAGAGTCTTGTACTTGGTCATGCTTACCGTCTCATCACTTCACAAGGTTTGACTTTATGTTTTAGTTTAAGTTTTAGATCTCTTTTTAGCTTTTTTGTGCTTTCTAATGTTTTTTTTTGGTAATAATCTCAGAGGTTATGAAAGTTTTAAGAGCAAAGAAGTACGCGAAGACAAAGAAGCATCAGAGTGAAACGACTGAAGATAAGAAGAAGACATCTCTAGAGAGGAAGGTTGCTGAAGAATCCGATAAGAATCAGAATCTGGTATGGAATCTTTACTCGAGTGTAATAAATGTGTTTAGCTTAAAGATTAAGCTCTTATTCAAAAGTAATTATATATCAATTAATGAGTGTGTTTTTTTTGTTATGCTTTTTGATAGGAAACGAATGATGAGAAGCAACGTGCAGTGTTAACAAGCTCAGGATCGTCAAAATCGAAAACATGGAGGCCATCATTGCAGAGCATATCTGAAGCTACAAGTTGATGTTTGTTTTAGTTTTTGATCGAGGGACAAGAAAGAGAGGTTCTGTGTGAGATCATCAGAAGATACGAATCCGAAAAGAAAGAGATATTATAGGCTCTCCTAAGTAATCTCTGCTCTTTTAGGTTACTTTCTGGTTATTACATATATTAAGATGAAACCACTCTGTAGAGATTAAGAACTGCGTCCGTTTTTGTCTTGTCAATGTATATAAATTCTCCAGATGAAGAAATCAATCGAAAAGAAGGAAGTGTGAAACATATGTTTTGTTGTACGTTTTTCCTTAACGTTTAGACAAGTTCTTGAAATAAAACGGTAGCAAGAGGATAAAATTCAAACACAGTTGTTAAATGAGTCCAAGAACGTTTGATTTGGATGTTTGTGAGGTATAAATGGTAGTAAGAGATTGCATTGAGTTGGAATGATCATTGGTAGGTAACACATCCTTTCAAGCATTTATGGAAAACCTATTTAAAATTAAATAAATAAAATATTTTGGATTATTTTGTAGTTATATATATATATATATTTCAAACTATTGTGTTATTTTCTTATACTAGAACGTACAATTTCTAAACGACCTGTAAATATTTCTTTTGGATCTAAATCAAACTTAAATTAATTGATTTATATTAATTTTGATTTGTTTTTAGAGAATAAAAAAAATAACAAAAAAAACGATAGCACATCAAACCCAAACCATACCAAATTGGAGATGATCTTTTACTACCCAACTCAATTTTACATTTCGCTCAAATAGACAAATTGAAAGAAGTATGTAAGCACAAATGCAGCAAAATGCTTTCTAGAGTCAATTATATGATAATTTTTTGTTTGGCCAATTTTACCATGAATAAAATCAAGTCGTCCAAATTGTTGAAAAATACAACTAAAAGACCCAGTACATATAAGGCACATAAATTAGGCCTGAGATTTTTGTCCGAACCGAATGGGTCGAACCGGACCGAACCAGTTTTTTTCGGTTCGGTTTTCAATTCGGTATGGTTTTAAAAATTAATTCGGTTTTCGGTTCGGTTCCGTTTTTTGATTTTCAAAAAAAATCAAAATTTTAAAAACCGAAAATATCCGAAAATAACCGACCGAGCCGAAAATAACCGAATTTAACCGAAATAACCGAATTTAATCGAAAATATTAGAAAAATTATACCAAAATTAACCGAAAATTTAAAAATTTGGTTATTTTTGGAAATAAAATTGAAAACCGAAATAAACCGATAACCGAACCGAACCGAACCGAAATTTCATTCGGTTTATTTCGGAATTGTTTTTAAAAACTTCGGTTAACCGAAAACCGACGGTTCGGTTTCGGAAAACCGAAGTCGCAGGCCTAACATAAATCATGATAAATTAAATAAAGAATAAATGAAATTTACAAAATATCTATTTTTGTTATCTAGTACTTTTTTTACAAAAGTTTAAAAAGACTTTTCAAGTAACGCTTGCATAAATTAATCTATTCAGAAACAAAATTTAATAAGGTAAAAAACACATGAACCTAAAATTAAACAAAACAAAAATATAAAACCAAACATGAATCTTAACCTAGTAAAATTTCAACTTTAACCGGAAGTTCTTGTAAAACCAAAAAATCAATTTAGAGTAAACCGGAATAACCGCAATAAACTAGTAGGTGACATGTGTTCAAAAAAAAAAAAAGTGTTCAAAAAAAAAACTAGTAGGTGACTTCAAAAGAGTTTTTCATCAAATGAATCTTAAAGGAAGGGATCAACATGACCAACATCTTTTTAATCATCAAGAAGCTAACAAAAGCCCAACAGAATATAGAACCATAAGCCTATGCAATGTCACATTTAAAACTATTTCCAAATTCGGGCTGAAAGATTGAAAAAATTCATAACATACATAATCTCAGATACTGGAGCTGTTTTGTGGAAGGCAGACCGATCTCTAACAACATTTTATCATGAGAAAATAAATAAATAAAAAATATGTGAAATGATAAAATATATATTTTTTGTTAGCTAGATCTTATTTATAAAAATAAATATTAGAGATAAATTTTTCAAAATAAAGCTGGCGAAAAAAAAATATTTCATCGGAAACAAAATCTAATAAAAAGAAAACATAGGACCTAAAATTACACTAAGCAAAAAGATAAAACCAAATATCAATACTAACCTAGCAAAATTCCAAACATAACCGGAAAATTCTTGTAAATTGAACAATGCAGAGTAAACCGGAATAACCCATGTAACCAAGGAGTTGATAACCACCATTTGTTATGATAGGCCAATCACTTTTTTGGCCTTATCCAAAATCTCTTTTGTGGGTAGAATCATATCTGTCTTAAGCCAATCTCTCTGTCTCTGTGTTGAGAGAGAGAGAAAATGGCAGCTTCAACACTAACACTTCCCTGCTTCAAACTCCATGATCAACCTAGCCTCCTCCTCCGCTGCAACAAATCATCAAACCAAACACTCCTTAGATTCAACTTGTCGCCTCCAAAACCTCTCTCGATCTCCTCACGTGACAACAGTTTTCGGCGACTCAGAGCCCTCCCGGAGACCATAGCCGTCAAACAAGACGATACAACTACTGATGAAAATCCTCCTGCGACCGTCAACACCAAGCTCTACTTCGGGAACCTTCCTTACAACGTTGACAGTGCAACACTCGCTCAGATCATCCAAGACTTCGCTAACCCTGAGCTCGTCGAGGTTCTTTACAACAGAGACACAGGACAGAGTCGCGGGTTCGCCTTTGTGACAATGAGCAACGTGGAAGATTGTAACGTCATCATCGAGAACCTCGATGGAACTGTAAGTGAGCGTTAAAAAAAGTGTGAAGCGTTACAAACATAAAAGTAACATTTTCTATTGTTATTCTTCTTCAGGAGTATCTTGGTAGGACTTTGAAGGTGAACTTTGCTGATAAACCGAAACCAAACAAAGAACCTCTGTATCCAGAAACAGAGTATAAGTTGTTTGTTGGTAACTTGTCGTGGACAGTCACTTCGGAGTCATTAGCTGGAGCGTTTCGAGAGTGTGGAGAAGTGGTTGGTGCTAGAGTTGTGTATGATGGAGACACTGGGAAGTCAAAGGGTTATGGCTTTGTTTGTTACTCCTCCAAAGCTGAAATGGAGACGGCGCTTGAATCGCTTGATGGGCTTGAGCTGGAGGGTCGGGCGATTCGAGTAAACCTGGCTCAGGGGAAGAAATACTGATATCATACAATAACATTTTGAAATTTCATCATTAGAGATTATGTTTTCAATTGAACTAAATAAATCTAAAGATCAAATATGTTTTGTATGGTTTTAAAGGTTTGGTAGTAACTAATCAGCACCAATCCAAATCCTACCAGTCTTTGTCTATATGATCCTGTGTCCATTTTACGAACTTGCGGTCCTACAAGGTTGTGCCACTTTATCATCTTATCATCTTCCGTGATAGTGTGTCTCTCTATCTACAAACACACGCAAGTACATTATCATCAAAAGCAATCTCCACCGTCTTTTGAGATTCTGATTTGTGTTTTGGATCATCACATCTCAGAGTTCACATAAGGTTCTGCTCCTGCCGCTTGTGGTCTGCACGGTACATGGCTGCAGACCTGCAGTGTTGATGAAAATATGATGATGATTAAGAGTGTTATCACAATGGCAACATCAGAAATGTAGAATCAACCAAAGCTTTAATCCTTCTTCTTTCATAAGAACCCAGAGAATATCACCGAGAGACTTTCTCTGCTAACAAAACCTATAGAACTCACGCAGGTGACTCCGTTGAGGCTTATGCCTTGAAAGGAAAAACGTGTAACTCTCATCTGTGGCAAGTGGCAACCATACTAGCTTTCCTAAACCAAACAAGTCCTAGACTAGCTTTAATAAGCAAGATATATTTTGGCTTTCTTTAGGTCCAAACCAAACAGCTCATAAGTCATTATCCTCTCAACTTAAGAGCTACAGCTCAATGTTTTGCAATAACACATTAAGCCGAACCACATAATTTTACTCGAAGCGTAGCATGGTTCTATAAGTCCGTAAACCACAGAATGGTCCGAAGCTAACAATCTACATCACTTTCTAAGCCTAGATACTCTGATTGAGTTTGAAGTTAGCAAAAAAAGAAGTTAGCAGATGATACGTATTTACTCAAAACTATAATATCTGTGCTTCTATGATTCATAAGCTAGTCCTCAAAATCTCTCCATCTCGCTAACAAAAACAAGCAAAAGAACAAATAAAAAAGGAAAGCCTGTCAGACAACCGTGCGACCACTCCGGAGAGATCGAGATCTAACCGGATAGCGATCCTCTACAGTGCGGAGCCTCCGAGGAGAATCGCAGCCGTTAATCACACTCAGATCGCACGGCCATGATTCATCAACCAGGGTTGAGGGCCTGTCTCCTTAGAAATCAAGGAAACAGAGGTACGAGCCTATAGAACAGATCCTGTTCAAGTAAGGTCGTGACCTACACCTTCTTCGCTTCCTTATATAAACAACACGACTGCTCTGTCCATCACCGATGTGGGAATAATAAACGACTTCATATTACATAAATTAAATATTTTTACAAAATTTATAAATATATTTATGCATATAATATTATTAAAATTAAACTGTAATATTATAAGACTAATTTTATGTATAAATATTAATAAATCAACTATAATTATTAATAAAAATTTAAATTTATATATATTAAAAAAACGGATCCGAATCCGGATATCCGGACCTAAAATTCCAGATATCTGGATCCGGATTCGACGAATCCGGCATTTTACTATCCGGATCCGGGCGCCCCGGATATCCTATTTTCGGAACAGATCCGGGCATCCCGGATATCATATTTTCGGAGCGGATCCGGATCGGATCTCGGAGCGGATCCGAATCGGATCTCGGATCGGATCCGGATTTCGGATAATAATTCCAGCCCTACCTAAAATATTGAAAGTATCGCAACAATAGGAGAGATTTTTTTTTTTAGGAGAGAATATTTGATATCAACAAAACTCTAATACTTTATCAGATAAATTATTTAATTTAAAATCAGATAATTGATTTTAAATATATAAATGATATAAAACAAAAAAGATCTTTAAAAGATGATATGTGACGTAGGTGATTTCTATTTTTTCTTGTTAAACATGTATGATGTATAGTGTTTTCAAAACCAAATAGTTTACATCATCAAATTTATTTATTCAACATGCTCGTTATAGTGATCATGTACGATAGTTTTCAAATTCAACATCCTCTTTTTTTTTTTAATAATCCAATTTCTCTTCTCTTTCTTTGACATAATTATTCAATACTCACTTTATTTAACAACAACATATTAATAATAATTTTGGATTGTAATTCAATTAAATAACTAAAATAACATAATTTTTAATAGTTTCATTTAATTTTTTATTTGTAATGGTTCAACATTCATTCAATTTTACACTATACATTGGTATTTGTTTAATTAAATTTAGCACATTATCCCACTATTCTATTTATACTATTATTTTCTTTTCTGTATTAATTAAAACATGTTGTCTATATAAAAAAAAATGAAACAAGTCTATATATGTAAAATAATGAATTTTTTGTTAAAAGTAAAAAAAAATTTTTTTTTACCATGATATAATTGATTAAAAATTTGGATAAAAATATATCAAAATTTTAGCTACATGTGGCAATGTCTCTCTCTTCTGCTAAATAAATTCAACATGTTGAATCTATTGAACATAATTTAGATATAGTATTCAACATCTTTTTCAATAACCCCATTGTAGCTATCAATTGAATTGAATTTTCACCAATCCCATTATAGTGATTCTAAATTTAATATCTTTAAAGTGTTGGCAGGAAATTTAGAGCAATATGTCTTATATTTTTGGAGTGTTGGCATGGGAGGTTAGCTTACATAACTGATTTTACTGTAAATTTGATTTATATGCTAAATTTAGTTCATCTTCATATTACTAACACGGAGAAGAACATATATTGTGGTCTTCGAGTACCATGAACATTGCCTGTATTTGTATCTCTTTTGGTTGGTATAAATTTTCTTACATTTGAAATTTTTGAGAATAATTTCATGTTCTTTTACAGACATAAGTTAATTAAATCACATACAAAAAGTTCTAGGCTTATTTGGCAGATAGTACATAGTGACACACCATCACTCAAAGAATCAAAAGAGGACTATCTATAACTCCATTAAGATTTATATTTCTAAGACCATCAACATAACTTAAAGGACAACGATAATCTCCAAAATATCTGACTTTGGGATGGCTTAGCTCTTTACTAGAGAGTCAAGAGACCATACCCATACTAACACATAGATCGTCGACATATATATTCAAAGTATTATGAGCACAAAGTTACATTTATTTTGAATAAAATTCATCATCATTTAAAATGTTGAATGTTTTCAACACCAAATAATCTGCATCATCAATTTTCATTATTTAACATTTTTATTTTAGTGATTCGACTGTTGAACATTTTATTCAATACATCTGTTGTAAATAATCTTATACTATAAATTTAACTTTTAATACATATAACTAAATTTTGATGATTCCACAATGGTTTCAAAATTCAACACCCTATTTTCACCTTTTAAAACTTCAAATCATAATTTATTCCTTCCACCTAATAAATCAATACATCCAATTTTTATCAATTACAACGATTTTGTTCAATAAAATTCAATACTTTATTTTACCAACTAATAATTATTTTTATATTATTTCAAATTAAAGTAAGCATGATTATTTTTATAGAGAATAAAATAATAAAATTTCATATAATAAATACAAATAAATTTAATAAATACAAAAAATTATATAATATAAATTCAGATAATTGATTTTAAATAACTATGATGATATAAAATGTCCAAAAGCTTTAAGAGATGATATGTGACATAGGTGTTTCCCATTTTTTCTTATTCAACATGTTGAATACTTTCAAAACCAAATAATCTAATTTGTTTATTCAACATACTCATTGTAATGATCATGTACAATATTTTGCAAATTCAACACTCTTTTTTTTAACATTCCAATTCACCTTCTCTCTCTTACCTAATTATTTAATGCTCACTTTTATTTTCATCTCTAAAATAGTTTTGTTTGATAAAATCAACGCCATATCCCAAACATTTTTCATTCATATTTGTATCTTTTATAATTTTACAACAATATATTAGTATAATTTTGGATTCTAATTAACTTAAATACCTAAAATAACATAATTTTAATAATTTTTATTAATAATTCAACTTCCATTCAACTTTACGCTATACATTGGCTTTTATGTAAGAAAATTTAATACCTTGCACCACTATTTTTATTTCATATTATTATTTTCTTTTATGTATTAATAAAAACATATTTCCATATACAAAAAATGAAACAAGTCTATATTTGTAAAATATTAAAAATTGAATGTTGGTGTTAAAAGTAAAAAATTAAATTAATTTACTATGATATAATTGATTTCAAAAATTGGGATGAAAATAGCAAGATTTTAGCTACCAATAATGTTTTGAACAATTTTGTATGTATATAAATTTTATGACTAATTTATATCAAAATAATTTGCTAACAATATTTTTTCACTTATTTATTAGTTTTAAGTCGATTATAATTTACATTCATACAAAACAGCTAAGTAATAATATGGCGTTGGCTTAATTATGCTTCTGAATTTGATTATAGAAATCATTATTAATTTACTTACTCATTGTTTGAGTATATTGAGATGCATTTATTCATCTAAACTGGAATCACACATATTTTCTAATTAGGTTAAAATTGATTAATGTTACATTGATTTTTTTTATTTTAAATTTTAAATCTGCAAGTATATTATTTATTTAAAAGGCAAATACCTTAAAAATTGCACAACTATATTTTGTATATAAAAATCTATATTACTTAAAATTTAAATATTGCCTTTTTGTTATAAAAATATTTCCTTTTTAATTATGTTGTATAAAAATATGAAGAAAAGAAAGTTAAATAATATGTATAATATATATAGATATTGTGTTTTTATTATTTATGTAGTTTTGCAAAAAAATAAAAAATGAAATTAAAATTAGTAATGTATTAATTTAAAAAAAAATATAGTAATGATAAATATGTATAATTTATAATTCATTAGTTTAACTTTGTAATTGACCACTCTAACAAAAATTCAACGTAATAGCAGCACTAGACTTCTCAAATAATATTATAGAGATATAAATATAAATGTGTACTTTTTTTTCATTTTTGATGGTTTTCTCTCTTTTGTTTGGTGTTTGGTTTTGCTTTCAGCTGCTTACTTATCTCAAGAAGATGGATTTGTCAATGTCTTGTCATTTAAAAGAGCTCCCAGATCTTTCAAATGCAACAAATCTCGAGAGATTATATCTGAATGACTGCGAGAGTCTGGTAGAGATTCCATCCTCTTTTTCAAATCTTCACAAACTAAAAGCGTTGAGCATGTTTGCCTGCACAAAGCTAGAAGTCATTCCAGCTTACATGAACTTGGCATCTCTTGAATCGATTGATATGACTGCATGCCAAAGATTGAGAAACTTTCGAGACATCTCTAGGAACGTCTCACAGTTCTCTATCTCAGTTGAGGAGCTAGAACAAGTGCCTGAGTCGATTAGGCTGTGGTCATGTCTGCGTGTTCTCACCATAACCAGCAAAGGAAAGCTAAAGTCATTAACCTATCTTCCCCAAAGTGTAAGACATCTACACCTAAGCAACATTGGTGAGCAGAGGATTCCATACTTCAAGAACAATCTCCAGCAGGCAGAACTCTATCTTAACAGCTGCAGAAAATTCAAATTACTCCCAGATTCGATCAGGGAAGATTATGAATCAAAGGAGGGACTCACTTGTCCTAATGACACACCATACACGCAACTCAATTACACGAACTGCTTCAAACTGGACCGAAAAGCACGGACAGAAATTTTAACAAAGCATTTTGCTCAAGGCTGGGCTTGTTTACCTGGAAGTGAAGTGCCTGTGGAGTTTGATCACCGAGCCAAAGGAAGTTCAATGACAATATGTCCCATGAGTAAAATGCCTGTCACCATTTTCAAGGTTTGTGTTGTGATATCTCCTAACCAGCAAACCAGAGAATTCGAACAGCTAGTGTGTCGCCGCATAAGCAAAAGCATTGAGGAGATTAATGTTTATGCTATTCCTAGGATTCGTAGAAAACATGTATTTCTATTTCCCTCTTTCTTGTTGGAAGAAGCGACTAGTGGACAGGTTGGGTTTGAATTCAGCAGCGGTTAAGAGATTGTTGAGTGCGGTGTCCAGATCTGGAGAGGTGAATCTGAAACAAACAACAATGGTAGCAATAACCAGCATCAATTCAGCGAAGTTTCTGGCCAAGAAGAAGCTGACGAGTATGTGAATCTGAATCCGCCAAAGCGTACAAAGAGACGAATATTGTATATCATTTCTTATATTTCACTCTAATATCCCTGCGGCTTCTGGTCTTCACGGTACTTGTCTGTGGTAGCGTGTAGCGGGACCTGCAATATTGTCCAAGTCTGTTATGAAAATGACAAAAAAGAAACCAAACTGTTAACTTGTCTTGGCCAGTAAATACAACGTTAGAAACTTAGAATGTAGCGGGTAGAAAAAAATGAAGCCTGTCAGACAACCGTGCGACCACTCCGGAGAGATCAAGATCTAACCGGAAAACAATCCTCTACAGTGCGTAGACTCCGAGGAGAATCGGAACCGTTAATCACACTCAAATCGCACGGCCATGATTCATCAACCAGAATTGAGGGCCTGTCTCCTTAGAAATCATGACTCCTTAGAAATCAAGGATACAGAGGTACGAGCCTATAGAACAGATCCTGTTCAAGTAAGGTCGTGACCTCTACCGTCGACTCTGCAGTATATAATGTGCACAGCTTTTCTCTGCCCCACCGATGTGGGAAGTAATAAACAACTTCATTATACCTAATACGCCATCGTTTCTCCAGTAAATGAGCTAATACAATATACGGCGTCGTTTTCTTCCTTCAATAAACTAATACCAAATACAGTAGGCAGTGAAAAAGTGCTTCGGTGTGACATCACCTAGATGCAGACACCTAGGCTTTGGTTCTTGTCGAGCCAAGGAGCTACTAGACCATCTAGAAACCGTTCTTGTGAATGAACCGGTTGTTGTTAACAGAGTTGTACCGTCATTGCCAAGCTAAGAATACTTTGTCATTTTGATCTGCTAACTCTATTTGTTGTACTAACATGATATAACAGATCTTTCTCTCAACATCCATATGATCCGTTTTGCTGTCTGAGAATATCAGTATCTGGATACTGATCATATGAGCATATGAGTCAAGTTGATCTGTTTTTCTCCATTTTTTTTTCTTGCATGATCACTCTTGAGATAGTGTTAAAGGATCAAAATGAACTGATTAGAACTAGAACTATGTTTCAACTGAACCAATTAAGTCAAAGTTCAAAAGAATTTTTATGCTTAGAGGTTTTGTAATAACTAATTAGTACCAGTCCAGAAAAATCCTTCTGGTCACCGTCTAATCTAGAAAACTGTGTCTCAGGATACTTTCAACTTAAGAGCTCAATGATTTGCAAGAACATACAAACACCAAACCAATCATTCACTGCATCGTCTCTTGGAGAAGAATTCCATATCAAAACAGAAATCAATATTTAAAGTTTTTGGCTCATACCCTCTTGAAACCTAGAGAGGTTATGTAAGTCCTCAAACAATATAATAAGTTCACCGAAATAACTATCCAATAAACTCCGAATGAAGAGTTTGAAGTTAACGAAGGATACACAATTCAAAATTATAATGACAATCTCAAATGCTGGTTTTTAAGTTTCTCCATCTCCTTGATGGACCGGACCCATAGAAGGATCAATGTGGAAATCGGATTGTGACAATTGAGGTAGACTAAAGAACAAAAAGATGGTGACAATTGAGGTAGACTAAAGAACAAAAAGTGTTCAGTAAAGTCAAGAATTAGGCAACCAGGCTACAGCGATACGAGCCTTCACTGCAGATCATCTGCTAATGTAAGGTCGTGACCGAACCATTCGACGCTACTCTATCTAAACAACAAAACCATCCTACATTTATCGATGTGGGAAGTTATAAGCTGCTTTACACGTCCAATACGTCACCGTTTCTTAGCTCAATGCCATTACGTCATTGTTTGAGTATCTCAGTGTAGTGATGACAAAGGCTCACGTGATTCTCTGCCTGTAAACCCTAATTTCGATACTTTGAATAAAACTGTGACTTCCCCTCATGGTTAAAATTTAAGTAAAATCAACACCCAAGTCACTTGCTCATCATTTCATCATCATCTTGCCCAAATTGTGTAATTGCCTAATTGGAAACCCTAATAATATTGATCTTCTTAGTTCCCTATCCATTCTTGATCTTATCTCGGAGCGATGCCTCAACAAACAGAAGAAAAATAGTTCAACAAAAATAAATAAAAAATTAAAAAAAAAAAAACAGAAGAGAAAAGAGAACGTATGAGTTTGTTTTGTGAGGGAAGGAACTATTTTTGGTTATTACTATAAATAATTAATATCATGTTGTTATTTTATTTAGATCTTTAGTTTTAGGTGTAAGAATTTGCATTATTCCAGTTATTCATTTTGTAGGTTAAAGTTAGATCTCTTACATGGAAGTACAACTATTTTTTTGATTCTAATTAAACCAAATCAGATTATTTTTATTCATTGCATAAGTTTGTAAAATGTGTAAATATATTTTAATACTTCTTTGTATATTTGATGCTGATTTGAAAAAAAATAATTAAAAAACTAAAGTGATGATAGATACAAAATTGCACAAACAAACTTAACTGATTTAGTTTTGAAAGTTCATGAAGTATTAAATTACACTTTTGATGTATTAACTGATTTAGTTTTGAAAGTTAAAAATTGGAAATTAAAAATTAGATATAAAAATAGTTAGATTTTTTGTAAATTTTAATTAAATTACACTTTTGATGTATTAAAAATTGGAAATTATTTTAAAAAATCTTAAACATAAGAGTTAATATTAATTTGGGCATTCCTACAATAGATATATTGGGTCGTATATATATAACTAATCATCATAAAAATTAACGTGAACGCGACACACAGAAAAATGACTTATCAAATAATATTATAAAAATTAAAAATTTCATGATATAAAATTTTCGATGCTTCTAGTAGTTTTAGAGTTTTTTAGTGGAATGTTTTTGTTAAAAACAGAAACTTTAATCTCATGATTTTAGATGATAGTTTTTAAAGTGTTTAACTAAGACCATCTTTCACCTAAATCATCTAAAGACTTATTGAAACTCAAATCCGTTAGATAACTAAATTTAATACACCCCTTATGAATTTATTTAGACCACATCAAAATCTTTTAAACCACGGAATTTGTATTCTTATAACAAACGTTTTCACTAAAACAATCTAAAACCACTAACACATCATAACTTTACAAATTAATTTTTTCGAATAATAATAGATTTCAAATTATTTTATTAAATAAAAATTTCAATAACAATAGATTTTATAAGATTTATAAACTTCTTTTCTTAAAATAAATGTCAAATTTATGAGAAATTGATTGGAATATCATAAGTTAGCTACCACTTTTCAAAAATAAATTCAATCAAACATTACTTTAATATTTAGATTTACGTGTTACTAATATTGTTTATGGTTTAATATTTAAGAAAGAGTTAAATTCATAACCTTTTATAAATGATTTAAGATGATTAGTGTAATTGTTCATCACAAATTTAGGATATTTCTGAAAACGATCATATTTTAAATTTAAATTTGAAAAGTAGTATTAAATTTATGATAAAACTATAATTTCTTTCAAATCAATTCACCTCAAAACTTGTAACGTCCCGACCGCCAACAAACTATTGCGTAAACAGACAAATCACATCCAAAGAATTGTCATATGTTATGCCCCAACAATTTACATTAAGTTCAGTAGACGAATGATTGCTTTTTTAACGTGGAGATGTCTTTGGGAAGTAGTTGGTGTTTGGGAAAATGTGGATGTGTTTGGATCACAACTAGGGCTCTCCATCCAAATGAAAATAGATTAAGAACACATATATGTGTCGGCAACTAGAAAGAAAGAGTCAAGAACACGGAAAATAATAAATGTTTGGATCACAACTAGTCAAACGGAAAAATGTAGTCACCGGTGAAAAACTGATTAGAGATGGTCGAAAATAACACTTGATAACCACACAATCCTAATCGAGTGGTAAGACAGAACTAGAAAAGTGTCAAACATCCCAGGTTTGAAATCTGCTATCTTACATATGTCGGCTTGTATGACCAGACAACATAGATATTTGATTTTCTTTGTAAGCAACTAAATATGCACGGCACCGGTATTAAAAAAACCTTTATCAAAAAAAAAATGCTTCGTATTAAAAAAAAAAATTGATCATTTCTGCAAATTATATAAGGGCAATTTGATCTATAAATTTATTTTATATATATAAATAAAATTTTGCACAACACAAAATATCACAAAGGTATGTATCATTTTATTTTATTACTAGAAAAAACTTCACAATTCATGTGGGTTATAGTGAAAAATAAAGTTAAAGATTTTGAATTCCTTAACGTGGGTAAAGACGTAAAGGTTGCAAATGAAAAAGTGAAGATAATTTTTTTTTTGCAGAATCCCTTTTATAGGGAAAAAGGTTCCATACTTCCATCACTAATAATGACCTATGTTGTTATGAACTGGACTCAGTCAAGTCTAAGACCTCATCACTAACAATGACCGTCCTTTTTCAAACAAAGAATTCTTGTTTGACGTTTCTCCTCTCGTTACGCGTTTGCATTAATTATATATATTGACTAGTTTGTAACTTATCTATCTGATTCTGTTGTCATCAAACTCTTTAGTTAGTAGTTACCCTTTCGATTTCTCATGGCGTTTTCTTCTGGGAACTGGAGATACAGCGTCTTTCCGAGCTTCCACGGACCAGATGTCCGTGTTACATTTATGAGTCATTTAAAAAAGCAGTTTCACCACAATGGCATCATAGCGTTCAACGATGAAGGGATTGAGAGAAGCAAACTGATCGGTTCTGAACTCATACGGGCGATAAGAGAGTCAAGAATCTCAATCGTGGTTCTCTCGGTGAACTATGGTTCTTCAAGTTGGTGTTTGAATGAGCTGGTGGAGATTTTGAAGTGTCAAGAATCTGCGGGACAAATAGTGATGACGGTTTTCTACAAAGTGGATCCATGTGATGTGAGGAAACAGATGGGAGAGTTTGGTAAGACTTTCAAGAAAACTTGCGAAGGGAAAACAGAGACCCAGGTGCATAAATGGATTCAAGCTTTAACCCATGTCGCCAATATCGCCGGAGAACATTCCGTGAACTGGTTTGTTCTTGTTTTCTACCTTGATGTATAAATGTTCTAATTAGTACTCATCCGTATCAAAAAGATTGTTTTTTTTTTTTTTTAATGTTCCAAAAGATATATATTTTTTATATTTTCAATACACTAGTTCATGGTAAATTTGTAGAATTCAAAAAACATAATTGTGTTTATTGAAAGCTTATTGGTTAAAAATTTGGAGAATAGTCGGTTACAAAAAATAATACATTTGTAATGAAAATTTCATATGTTTTTTTAATATGTGTAAAAATTCTAAAACATATTCCCTCTGTTTCAATAAATGAAACTTCTATAAATTAATAATATTGAGACTACACCAAAACTATAATTTTTTACTCTCTCTGTTTCTAAAAGATCCATGTTTTAGATTTTTCACACGTATTAAGAAAAAACATAAAATTTTATTTACCAATGCATTGTTTTTCTTAATTAACAATTCCCCATAACTTTGAACCAATAAGATTTTAGTAAATACAATTATATTTTTGGAAATGTACAATTTTTCATTAATTAATGTATTGAAAATATAAAAAATGTATCTTTTTGAAACAAAAGTTTTTTCTAAAATATGGATCTTCTAGAAACAGAGGGAGTATTAATTTATAGAGGTTATTAATTTATCGATATACTAATTGAACCAAAAACTCAATTTGGAACTGTAAAATTATATTATTTTATAGAGGTTTTTAGTGTATATTAGTTTATAGAGTATTAATTTAAAGAGGTTATACTATTAAGAAAAAATATGAAATTTTGATTACCAATACATTACTTTTTGTAATTACGTATTTCTCATAATTTTAATTAATAGAATTTTAATAAACACAATTATGTTTTCTGAAATCTACAATTTACTTTGAATGCATTGAAAATATAAAAACGTATATTTTTGAAATATTTTTTAAAAACATGGATTTTTTAACCACTTAAAACAGGAAGAGTATTTTACTTATCAATATATTTATGGAATGGTAAACTAATTTTTTACACGTACGGTTTCGCCTCAAACTAAATTAAAAAAATTACAAATATAAAATTTATCCAGCAATTTTATGTTTCCATTTAGTAGGTTACATATGGGTGAATTATTCACTCAGATGATTCACTACAATGATTTAAGAAGGTGATTCACTCGTATGTCATCCTCATCATTTTATCAAGAGTCTCTGTCTCCTAAGTAAATAAAAATAATAAAATATATGAGTGTAAGAAAAATCTTTCAGACTCTTAAACATTTGTAAGAGATTTAAATCACACTTGTCACATTGTTCCTTTGATGGCTTTAAAAATAAATAAATAATTAAAATGCAATATTATATTTGAGACTCATATATGTTTTCATACCTTATTTTCTTAGAATTTGATTTCTTTCTTTTCTTTAGGAACAACGAAGCAAAAATGATTGAGAAGATTGCCTTAAATGTTTCGGACAATCTAAACGCTACACCATCTAGGGATTTTGATGGGATGGTAGGACTTGAAGTTCATTTGGGGAAGATTCAGTCTTTGTTAGTTTTAGAAAATGATGAACCTATGACCTTAGGAATCTCTGGTCCTGCGGGTATTGGTAAAACTACCATTGCAAGAGCTTTATACAACCAACTCTCTCCGGATTTTCCTCTTAGATATTTCATGGAAAATGTTGGGGGGAGTTATAGGAATATTGGTTGTGGTGACCATGGTTCAAAGTTGCGTTTACAAGAACAACTTCTTTTGCACATTTTGAACCAAGCCAATATGAATATATATCACTTAGATGTGCTAAGTGAAAGGTTATGCAACCAAAAGGTTCTTATCATTCTTGATGATGTAGATAGTCTTGATCAGCTAGATGCTTTGGCTAAGGATATATATCATTTTGGTTCTGGAAGTAGGATTATTGTGACTACGAAAGATCAAGAGCTTTTGCAAAGATTTGGCACCAACAATACATACCATGTGGGGTTTCCATCTAATGGAGAAGCTCTTGAGATCTTTTTTAGATATGCTTTTAGAAGAAGCTCTTCACAATATGGTTTTGAGAAGCTAGCAATAAGAGTAACAGAGCTTTGCAGTAATCTTCCATTAGGTCTTCGTGTTGTGGGTTCATCTTTACAAAGTAAAAGTCGGGATGAGTGGGAAGTTATAGTCCATAGGCTAGAAAATAGTCTTGATGGAGATCTCGAGAGAGTACTAAGAGTCGGATATGAGACTTTACATGAGAAAGATCAAGCTCTGTTTCTTCACATTGCTGTATTCTTCAACTACAAAGACCAAGATTACGTAAAATCCATGATAGGTGACTGTTGTTTGGATGTTAAACATGGGTTGAGAAACCTGGTCAACAGATCTCTCATAGACATATATACTAATGGAGATATAGTGATGCATAACTTACTACAACAAATGGCTAGACAAGTCATTCATAGACAAGAACCTTGGAAACGCAACATTTTAATTGATACTCATGAGATTTGTGATGTTCTTGAATATGATACAGTAAGTTATTCTTCACTTTCTTTTCTTGTATTCGTTAGGTTAACTTAATTACTTTAAACATCTCGTTTGGGGAAGGTAAACATCTTACCAGTTGTGCTAACAAATTCTACTAATTTGGATTAATGGTTTAGGGTACTAGAACAGTGTCTGGCATATCTTTCGATACATCAGAAACAGGCGAAGTGTTTATAAGCAAGGGAGCTTTTAAAAGAATGCGTAACCTTCAATTCCTGAGTGTCCACAAAAGAAAACACGGTGAAAAAGACATAGTGCGCATACCTCAGGACTTGGAGTTTCCACCTCGTCTTAAGTTACTACACTGGGATGTGTACCCAAGAAAGAGTCTCCCTATGATATTTCACCTCAAAAATCTTGTCGAACTCCATATGCGTGATAGCCAGCTCGAGAAGCTCTGGGAAGGATCTCAGGTTTGATTTAGTTCAAATATATACATGCATAGATTGATATGAATGCGTTCTTTCTTGTGAAATACTCTTATCATAAGAATAGTCTTTGATGGTAAAAGATATGTGTACTTCTAGGTTAATAATCTATTCTTAGAGATTGGATTTGGAGATAAGTTTAGGATTTGGAGATTAGCATTTAGGATTTAATTTTTTTTTTGTCAAATATTTTTTTGGGATTTAATATTTATGCTATAAAATTTAAAACAATAATTTTATAATATTATTGGAAAAAAAATGAAAATAAAAGAAATTCAGAAGAAAAAAATTAAAAGAATCGAAAACTAAAATTTTGAAAAAAAAATTTGAATATAATTTAAAAATAAAAAATAAAAAATAAAGATTTTCTGATTTCTCTAATATTTATTTATTTTATATATTATTTTGGTCATAAAAAATAGTTTTGAGGTCTTTTTGGGAGATATGCTCTACTTTCTATTCATGTTCTGATGTTATTCTCTCTGCTTTTCTGTTTTGGTTTCAGCTTCTGACAAATCTCAAGAAGATGGATTTGTCAATGTCTTGTCATTTAAAAGAGCTCCCAGATCTTTCAAATGCAACAAATCTCGAGAGATTAAATCTGAATGACTGCGAGAGTCTGGTAGAGATTCCATCCTCTTTTTCCAATCTTCACAAGCTAAAAGCGTTGAGCATGTTTGCCTGCACAAAGCTAGAAGTCATTCCAGCTCACATGAAGTTGGCATCTCTTGAATCGGTTGATATGACTGCATGCCAAAGATTAAGAAACTTCCCAGACATCTCTAGGAACGTCTCACAGTTCTCTATCTCAGTCGAGGAACTCGACCAAGTGCCTGAGTCTATCAGGCACTGGTCTCGCCTTCATGTTCTCACCATCACCACCAGAGGAAAGCTAAAGTCACTCACACATCTTCCCCAAAGTGTAAGGCATCTACACGTAAGTTGCATTGGTGAGCAGAGGATTCAATATTTCAAGAAAAATCTCCATCAGGTAGAAGTTTATCTAAACAGATGCAGAAGTTCAGTACTTAGGGGAGATTGTGAACTCAAGGAGGGACTTACTTGTCCTTATGACACTCCATACACGCAACTCAATTACACAAACTGCTTCAAACTGGACAGGGAAGTACAAAAAGCAATTTTAACACAATATTTTGCTCAAGGCTGGGCTTGTTTACCTGGAAGTGAAGTGCCTGTGGAGTTCGATCACCGAGCCAAAGGAAATTGTGTGACCATACATCCCATTAGTAACGTGTCTCTCATCATTTCAAGGTCTGTGTCGTGATATCTCCAAACCAGCAAACCAGAGAATCAGAACAACTATTGTGTCGGCGTATAAGCAAAGGCATTGAGGAGATCAGTGTTTATGCTATTCCTAGTATTCAAAGAAACCATCTGTTTCTATTTCCCTCATACTTGTTACAAGAAGGGACTAGCAGAGAGGTTGTGTTTGAATTTAGCAGCGGTTTAGAGATTGTTGAATGTGGTGTCCAGATCTGGAAGGACGAATCCGAAAGACACAACAATGGCAGACACCAAAGTGCGGCATATAGTAAACCAGGATCTGTTGAGAACGAAGATGTCAGGAATAACAAGCAGGACACTTATAACTTCAGCAAAGCTTGGGAAGAAGAAGAAGCTGACGAGTATGTGAATCTGAATCAAGTAAAGCGTACAAAGAGGTGAAACATGTTGTACAAAGAGATGAATACGCTATGTGCCTGAAAATACATTCATGTAGTAACTCTGTTTCTTTATGTTTTTTTCTTGTCTTGTCTTAGCTGAATACTATACCATTTCTTCTTCTTCTCCACTACATTTTCTTCTCTAATTGTGACTTCCCCTTCTTCTCTAGCTTCCATTAAAAGACTGCTCTTCTTGCTCTTCCCCTTGCCCCAGCTCTTGCTTGAATTTTGCTTTGTTGGTGGGAAAGTTGTGTAAGATGCGCATATTTCGTTCCTCCTCTTGAGAAGCTCATCAATCTGCAAACGATAACGAAACTCAGTTACTGGTTCTTTAAAGTAATCAAAGAAAATAGAAGAGAGGGGGGTATATAACTACTCACTTCTTGTACTTCGCCTGCGCATTTACTAGCCATCTCTGTGAACTGTGAAAAGACTTCGTGATATTCAGATTCAAACTTCAATAGCTCCGTTCTTTTAGATACTATCTGCGTTTCTGTGGACCGGAGAGTCTCTTTCTCGTTAGCGAATGGAGCAGATGAGAATATTTCAAGGGTGTAGCTCACGCTTTTGAAAAAATTGTCACCTATAGTAGTAAAATGAAACCAAGTGAGGTTACTCTAGTTATAACAGAATGGACCTAGAAGAACTGTTAACAAACGTACCATAAACAGCAAATACATGAGTTCCAGCTTTCAGTTCAGTGATCTCAAGCGGCTGGAACGCATCTAGCCTTTTGAAAAACCCGGTCTCTGGATCCCTAGAGAGAGCCCTCTGTGAGCAGAAGAGTTAAAACTGAGTACATGGCGTTCAAAAAAGTAAATAAATATGTTTATTTAGAAGAGTGTAGAGAAAGATAGTTAACTGAATTAACTCTGGGATCGAAACGATAAACAGGGAAGCCAAAAAAATACAACCCTGCGGTCGAGAGCTTTCCTGTTTTCCTGCTGTCTTCCTATTGCAGAAAGAACAAAAGCACACATTTTAAAAGAAAGAAGAAAAATAAGAGGCAAGATGATTCGATCTGATTCATAATCTTTGACGTTATAGGTAAATGAGCATAACAAAATTAGTAAGTGTTGTGAACAAACTTGAAATCAACTTGGACCCTTATTTATAGTAGCCTTAAAAAAACCATTTTTTTAAGAAAACATACTTATCCTAGAAAGCTGGTCTTTTTACTGGTGCATAGAGATCTAAGACATTTTCAATAATTAACAAATATGTTTTCTGATGGAACCATTATGTGATGCAACTCAAAGATGTGACAATAAAACACCATACCTGTAGTGCCAGTCTCAGTCCTCCACTCTCTTCTTGATCAAAGTAAAGCAACTGGGAAGCAAAAGAGAAGGTAAGATACACAATCCACAAGATTATTGATCAAGAAAGGCAAAAAAGAGTTTACCTTGAATTTGTTTTTAGCAGAAGACTGCACTTTACATATCAATCCAGCCTGAGATTCTTCCTCTGATAAAGTAACAGAATAAAAGTGAGCTGATTGCTTTTCAACCTGTTTAGAGAAGCAAACACGTCAGAGATGACAAATCCACATTAATGCAAAGAAACGACATCTATCACACTATCATACCTTCCTAGAGACAACTTGCCCAACACCAAGAGGCAAAGTAGTTACTACACCATTCAGCGCCTCGTTCAACAAATTTGCTGAGACTGTTGTTTTGATTTGCACACCTAGCTTACTGTGTTGGACAACAGCTGTTAATGAAAGAAAGAAAAAAACAGAGAGTGGTGCAAGTTTGCTTTAAAAACTCACTTGAAAAGCGCGGCGAACATGGTATTAACTGCTCCTAAGCTAGAAAGATCGAGCTCAAGGTCTTCATTTTCTGGACCAGCAGCCTACATAAACATCACAGGTGAACATGATATGGGAGCCTTAGTGTCATAACACGGTACTACAATATTCAATCAACTTGTATGAATCTAACCTCAGAACCAGTTGTATCATACTGACGACGATTCTCAGGATCAGACAGGACATCATAGGCAAATGTAACTTCTTTAAACATATCCGCTGCAACCGGGTCGTTTGGGTTCTTATCAGGATGGTACCTGAACAACTCAACCTCTTAGTACAAATTAAGAGTCACTAAATTTTCAAGAAAATCAAGAAGAGAAAGAAACCTGAGAGCCATTCTACGATAGGCACTTTTGATCTCCTGGTCGGTGGAGTTGGTGGGGATGCCGAGGACTTCATACGGATTCCGCCTGAGCTCATCTTCTCCGGCGACTTCCTTCTCCGATGTGTGATGAGTAGGCATAGTTCAACAAAAACCGATCTCCTTTCTTTTAGATTTCTCTGTGGCCACACAAGAGATGAGAGAATTGTTGGGTTTAAATTCCCGAAAACCTGGGGATCTTCGTTTGAGAAGTGGGGGAAATGATGATCATGCCTCGTGAATTGTGGAACTCCCCGGAACTCTAGGAGGATGAGGAGAGACAGAGAGAGAGGAAGCTCCATGGGGAAAACCCCACAAGCACTGCAACTGTAGAATGATTTGGAAACACAAAGACAAGGGAGAAGAGACAAACAGACACTGATTCGTTCCTTTGTCTAGTTTAAAATTTTCATACTTTGTAATTAGAAACGGCCCAAATTAATTAAACAGATCAGGAAGCCCACTGAAAATACTGTGAATATAAGGTTTCGACTAGTAACCACAACAATAAAAAGAATAAAGTAAATCAGAGGAAAAATTATATATATATATATATATATATATATATATATATTATAGGGGGTTTTTGCACTAGATATCAAAGATATGGCCTTAAATTAGCTAGGTGGATAAAGTGTTGTTCATTTATCGGTAATCTCCAGAATATCCCTCATCCCATAAGAAATATACCGGTTACACGTAGACTTGATAGAAGTCACTTCCGGTTGCAAACAGTAAAAATGTCAATAATGCAAAGACTCAGACCCGGGACTGTAGAACTTTCTCTCTAGTGCAAAAAACCAAAGAGCTTGGTGATATTTTTATTTCCCAATATACCGTCTCCTTCCAAAACCAAATCTCAGTCCTGGTTTCTGTCAGAAAAATTTCTTATCAAAATATCCGAAATGGTTGGTTCAAGATTAGTCGACTTTCTAGAAGACATAGTAGATGAAACCGAAGTAGATTTACCTCATATGATGTTCGTGGAGGGAGAGAAAACAGTCGGCGTTAGGGTTCTGACTTACCAGTCTTCCTCGAGCTATCAACACCATCCTTAATGCTCTCAACGAAGATGAGATCCAGTACCTTAGAGAATCGTGTTTTGGTAAACTCGTTGAGATATCTGAGAAGCCCGCTTTCTCTGGTAGATTTGCACGGTATCTACTATCGCGACAACTTAAGGTCGAAAAAAAACATGAAGTTTAGTTTCGGTTCGCCGGAAAGCCGATTAGGTTTTCTCTGCGTGAGTTCGCCATCGTCACTGAACTTCCTTGCGGTGAACTCCCGAAAAAAACAAAGTTGAAGAAGAAGAACATCAACGACAAACCTTATTGGCCGGAGATCTTTGGAAGTATGGAAGAGATGAAGTATATAGGGCGGTGAAGATGCTTCGAAAAAAACCGTTACAGATCCAAATATCCGGTTGAAATTGTACTGGATCTCATCGTGATATGGAAACAAATTTTGGTTTACAAGGAATTTAAAAGCTATTTTTATATAGGTTCAAGTTTGAGAACTTACGATTTCCAATTACATAGCATACACTTATCCATTTTCCTGTTTTATTTTTTGTTTTGCTTCCTTTCCAAGGTTTTATAACTTATACAATTAGTCAATGTTGTGGTACTATAAAACCGGTTTATAAGTAAATTTACCAGATTTTAATTATCAACATTTAAGTATCTATCATAGTCGTTGGTAGCTATATAAGCATGTAACATTTTCAATTTGGAAAGAAGATTTTATTTATATTACATACTCGGGAATATAAATAATCCGGCCACATCCCACAAGATGGATGCATTATGCATCAACATCCAATCATCCTCCTAACTTACATACACCTTTATCATCTGAGGCTTTATCTTTCCGATTTATACAAACCGCTGATTATATTGCCATTTTGCATGTTGCCCTGTTATGTCCAGGACGCTTGCATTTACCGCATAGGACATTGTAATTGATTGATCAGCAAATTTGAAAATGAAGCGGAAACGATAGTCTTATGACATAGTCCTATTTGCACATTAAGTTAAGCACAGTGACACGAATCACATTTGCCACTTTCTTCTCCTATCCCAAAATATCTCTGACCTCTTCTCTCTCCAATTATTAAAAATATATCTGATTTCTTTCGTTTGTTTACTTTCTACCTAGGCTACAAAATAAAACTCATAGTTGATCATAGTTGCCAGTAGCAGGTTATATATACTATTCAATTTCGTGTGAGCTCGAGGTCAAAATAGGAAAGATATGCATAAAATTATCAGATTCTCAAATTAATAAAAAATTTGCACATATTTGCAATTACCACACACAATTTTGATATTGAGCTAAATAGGCCTATATTATATGTACATTTTTTGAAATTATATTATTATTATATTAATAAGGGATTCGGAATCAATTACAATCATGCATTAGAGCATCATTATCATGAACCCAACCCGTATTCCCAGTGGTGATTGTTACCAAACGAATATAAGCCACCGCTTAAACTTAAACCAGTGTTTTGAAATCCAAACCGTACTCCCATTCAAATCGGTAAATCTGATGACTCGATATATAATCTGATTTGGATTTTTTTTTTAAAAACCATTATTTAAAACTCGATAAGATCCACAAAACACTGTTAAACCCGGCTTTCTGGCTGAAGAGTGCCGCTAGAATTGGTTTAGTTGCTCTCTTTCGTTTATGTTCTTTTTAACAATAAAAATATATATATTTAAAATATAATTTTAAGTTAATAGAATATTGTGATTCAAAAATAATTTTAGTATTATTAATTTAAAGTCTTTATAAAGCAATATGGATTCAAAAGCATCTTACTACACTTCACCTTCATCATATGTTAACGCGATATATAAACTCATTACTTAGGATACATAAATATTTGGATCAGAGATATTTAATGTCAAAGATATTCTCAAATTAATAGAAACAAATAGAGTATTTAATGTCAATGATATTCTCATTTCTACTTTCCATATTTTTTTTGAATATTTATTAGATCTTGATTTATATACCAAAAAAATGTTTTTTAAAAAATTCTATGATTCAGATGTAATCAATCCGTTGTCAGTGATAAATCAAAAGCCACTACAAACGATTCACTTTCCATTTCTTTTTAAACCAAATGATTCACTTCCTTTTTTTTTTTTGAACAAATGATTCACTTCCATTTCTACATTTTTCATATCCCATCGTATTAAGTATCCATCAATAACGTTTTATTTAAATTGCTCTTCGCCAAAAATTTTAAACCCCAAAACAGAAAAATGAAAAGTCCTCTCACAGACAGTGGAGAAGACAAGCCTAACCCCTCCACAAAACCCACCAAAATTTCAATGGAGAAGAGACGCAAAACAATCCCCGAAGACACAATAATGGAGATACTCGCGAGACTACCCAAGAAGTCCATCGCCAGGTTCAAATCAGTTTCCAAAACATGGAACTCCGAAACCGAATCTCCTTATTTCCTCCGTCGCTACCTCTCCCTCCACCCAAACTCATCGACATGGTCACTCATGTTCATTACCATGCCTGACCACCCCATCACAGAAGCCATCGGCTTCCACGGAGGAGGGGACACGTGGGACCTCCCCAACTCTCTAGCTTCCTACGTATTGCCTTTCCAACCCTACCCGAACGTCCCTACCGTTAGCAACTATTACGTAGCTTCCTCCAACGGACTCATCTGGATCGAGGTCTTCCTCACCTTCCACAACCGCAGATCGTTCGTTGGTAATCCGGTTTCGAAACAATGGGTTGAAATCCCTCCCCCTCCGAATCCATGTACCCCCACTGGTCTGGTGACACGTGTCGAGAACGGTGTGGTTACGAGCTTCAAAGTCGTTAGGACTTGTAGTAGTGACCTCGACGAGAGCGTGTGGAAGGTGTACGTGTACTCGTCCGAGACAGGGCTATGGACGTTTAAGCAGCTTTCGTCGCTGTGTCCCGTCGAGGGTTCTGATCCTCCGGTGAATGTCGACGGGAAGCTTTACCTGTGGGAAGAAGACACTCGTGTTGAGCCTTTGTGGGAAAATTTTGATCGTAAGGAGTTTGGGTTCCTTGTTGCTTACGACTTCTACGGTGATGATGATCATTGTCAGGTTGTACCTCTACCTATCCCGGATAACAAGTACGTTAGGAGATGCTTGACTACTTCGAGAGGCGATGTTATGTACGTGGAGATATTGTATCGTAGACTGAAGGTCTGGAGGCTGATCAACAACGCTGATGATGAGAGTGAACTGTTGTGGGAATTGTCGCTGGGAGAAATCAATTTGGCGTCTGTTGGATTTGATGTCTTCTGTTTCCCGTTGGCTATGAATCCGTTTAATGATGATATCGTTTACCTATGGAGTCGAGAACATGGTTGTGTGGTGACGGGTAACTTGCAGACTCTAGAGTTTGTTGTTCATCAAGAATCAGAGAACAGGAGTACTAACGGAGGTTGCTGTCGCTTTAACAAATTTGATTCCAAGAGGTATATGGACGGTTTCCGCGATGAAACTTCTACTTCTGTCGTCATCTTATCCCAGTTTGTGCTTCCTCCGTTGATGGACTTGGACCACTTGGTACCCCGTCTCCCGCATACTCGTTATTAACTCTCCATTAGGACCAGATATGCTCTCGCAAGTTCAACTTGCATAATAACATGTCTTGTGCAATCTATTTATAATTTGCTTTTTAAAGTGTTCGAAAAAAAATGTGTTCCAAAAAAAATTTGCTTTTTAATTTTATTTTATTTTCACTTATATCGTTGCAGTTCTATAAGAATTTGTTTTCACATCAAAATATCAGAACACAAGGCAAATAGTTTTTTTAAAAAAATTTGGTTACGTTAAAATTCTTGTTAATTTCACCTATAACAATCTTGGCAATGCTGTAAGAATTGCAAAGGAAATTTTGATGAATTGATGATCAGACGTTTACACGAAAATGCAGAACACAAGACAAGTCCTAAAGGCAACAAAAAACTAAAGCATAACCAACTTTTATACCTTATGAGAAGAGCAATGGTTGTTGCAGTCTCAACTTTTTGACAAACACGAGTGACAAGCTCAAAGTACTTCTCATTTTGCAAAGTATGCCAAACTGTAAAGAGCAACCCAAAATATATATCCTATTACGTAATGCACTCTATATAATATAAGATTAAGTAATGAATTATTTCATTATACTATTGTTACTTTACTTATATATCTTAGCCGCAGCAAAACTAACGTACGAATCCATATGCATGCATATAGGTACACTATTACACTTACATATTCTGAACAAAGGAAAATTCTAGCTCCATGGAAGAAAGCAAACAGAAGAATATGAACATTTTCTTGACTGGAAAGAAAAGTAATTACCGATCAAGTTAATTTAGTTGCATTCAGGTTTTGTTCCAGTTCGAACCAGTTTACTTTTGTTAAAATTTCATATTTATCGGTAATAGTACTTTTTGTGAACTTGATAAAATTTAGGGAGTAGCATTTGGGTAGAAGCGTCACGCATATGTCGACAAAGATTATAATGAATAAACCTTGAATATATTCGATTCTATTTATTTTTTTGACTGAATTTATAATGAATAAAGCTTGAATATATTCAATTTTAAATCCGATTTTTGGGTATTATCAAAAGTTCCAAACCGATTTTAAGCTTTGTTTGGATTTTTCAAAGGAATTGAATTTGATCAGTCTCTGTGTTTTGCCCACCAATAATATTACAATTAATTACTAACTTCAAAATAAAAAAATAAATAAAGAGGAGAAAAATTATTGCCAAAATATAAAACGAACAATATGATATATCAACAAATTTTTCAAAATATAATAAATACAAATGTTGTAAGTTATCCTTTTAGATATTTTTAAAATCATAAGAAAGTTTCACCAAAAAAAAATCTTAAATAAGATATTCTTTTTTTTTGACATCAAATAAGATATTCATGATTAAACATAAATATTTGTGTGTATCTGCAAAAACGCTAGCAACAAATCAAAAGTATACACGTGGTAATCGACGATAGGCTAAACACCAACCCTCTCCAGAACTCAGCACCACCGCTGGTTTCATTTCGACGGCTAGAACCACCGTCTCCATACAGATGCTGTATCCCCTCGATATCATCCTTCGCTAACTCCACTTTCCGATGTCCACCTGAAATCGCCGGATACATAATCGCATCTTCCACCGACGAGTGACCCAACCCGAGAAGATGCCCGATCTCGTGAACAGCGACCGATTCAAGATCCACGACCGACGTCACGGGCAATATCCGACGGTTCATTTCTTCTCCCGAGATCAGCCAATCCTCGTCGCCGTCGAGATGAAACATCCCCGTAGGCGGAGACGAAGCGTGCGCTAGCGTCCCCATAGGTCCATCGAACGGCTCTCCGTCTCCGTGATCCCCGGAGAAAAACCCGATCACTATATCCGCCCTGAAGAGTGACTCGGAGCGCGTGAAATTCAGCGGCGTGACCTCCGCCCAGCGAGCGAACGCGCGTGCGAACACTTGCTTCACCTCATCCGTCAGATTGTTCTGCGGCACGAACGCGTAGCTCAGATCCCGGTTCCGCTTCGGCCACTGCGGCTTCCCGGGGAAAAACGAGTAACGCGCCACCGCACGGAGCTTCCTACCGGCGTTCATCCCCGACGCGCCGTCGATCATGTCCGGGTTGCCGCACCGAGGTTTGACGATCTGCTGGAGAGTCGGCGCGTCGAGTTTACCGGTGACTTCGAGGTTGAAGTTCTTCTGGTAAGTGCTGATCGCCGATTCGAGGACGTCGTCGAAGTCGTCGGTGAAGTTAGCGACGGAGGCGGATGAGATGTAACCGAAACGACGGAAGTATTGTTTGAGTTTGGAGAGGCCGTCGGTTTTGTTTCCGGCGTGGCAACCGGCGAGTTTCTCGAAAGTTTCCCACGCGCTTCGGGTAGCGTTTAGGAGGTGTAACGGCGGTACGGAAGAGACGTTGGTGTAGAATGTAGCTGAGATTGGAGTCACTGTGACGAGGAGGAGGAGGAGGCTCGGAATCGTTAGCAGTTGCAGGAATCTCATTTTCTTGGAAAAAAAAAATGAAGAGGCAGAGAGATGCAAAGATGTCGGGGTGTTATAATGCTACGTTCGCTTCATTTTCCACACAGTGTGGTAATTGGTACACATGACAAGTTGTTGAAAATCGAAGCATGTTACTACATATATATTGACTTATGCTCGTCGGCGAATGGTTATGGATTAGTGGTGTATCATAATCAGTATTTAAATGCGGGATAATTAAAAGAAAAAGATGAATCAGTTACGAGTAATTGCAATAAGTGACCATAAACATTTCTTCATTTGTTTATTAAAAACTAAAAAGGGATATCTTTTTCATTTGTTGAAGAAGAAATAACGGGGATGATTGGTTGGGTTGTAGGATATGACTTTAGCTTTAATTTATACCTACAACCCTTAAATTTACCAATCATGCTTTATATTGGTTTTTAAAGTTACAACCAAAAATAAAAATTACTGTAATAACCCAATTTTCTAAAGTTTCTATCTTTTAATCAGAAAGGCCAGAAGAATAAATGTTAAATCTACATCCCTTAAAACTAAATCAAAAATCCTACAGCATAAAATCTACAGTAAATTTTCTACAAGTACAGCCGAACCAATCACCCCCAACATATGGTTACCATTTTATATAAATACCTTTACTTCTGTTGTTCATCAACTAAATACTTTTTCAGATAAAATTAAGTTATTGACAGCTACCTAATAATACACTCTGGCATCTACCTAATGTCGCATAAATTTAAAACAAATTGAAGTCAAATTTTCGTTTTAAACTGAAAAAGAAGCAAAAGTGACTCCATTTGCAATATTTAATGGAATATTTCACAATTAAAATAAATAAAATATTAAAAGTTCAAAAAGAGAATGAAAAGAGATTCTCAATCAGAATTTCTTAGATACCCGCAATAATTTGCCACTTCTTTTTTCATTGCTAAAATTCTTATTAAAAAAAAAAAAGAATTTGTCACTGTACCATGAAGGAAAAAATCTTAACTTTACCTTTACTATATGAGAATTATTTTTAAATATTTAATATCTTTTGAAAGTGACAAAAAAAAAATTAATATCTTTTGAAATTATTTCTTGACGTTCTAACCAATGAATGCTCGCTCTAACATGAGCATCAGTCACTGAGAAACGATACTATAGAAGCAAACTTCAGTTGACTTTTGAAACTAATGTCTGCGATGACAGTCCCCAGCCTCGCTATCGGATCTGATCACCACCTGATGCCAGTTCTAGGCTTCGGAACCGCCGCATCTCCCCCGCCGGAACCGTTGTTGCTGAAACAGACGGTCCTTGACGCCATCAAGCTCGGCTATCGCCACTTCGACACGTCTCCAAGGTATCTGACGGAGGAGCCACTCGGCGAAGCTCTAGCTGAGGCGGTTTCTCTCGGCTTGGTCGGATCTCGATCCGAACTCTTCGTCACTTCCAAACTCTGGTGCGCGGATGCTCACGGCGGCCTCGTTGTGCCGGCCATTCAACGTAGTTTGAAGTAAGATTTAAAGCTCCTTTTTGTTTTAATTTATAAATGGACCTTTGGAGGACTTGAAGTAGTGATTATCTCTCAGTGTCGGTGACTTTTTTTGTCTTGTTAGTAAGTTCATGTAATGAAGAACTAAGCGCTTCATAGTCTTTGGCTTGGAAGCTTTTTGTCTTTTATTTTACTTGATAATGTATGTTTTTTTGGCAGAAACCTTAAGTTGGACTATCTTGATCTTTACCTGATTCATTGGCCGGTTAGTTCAAAACCCGGGAAGTACAAGTTCCCCATTGAAGAAGATGATTTTCTACCAATGGATTATGAAGCAGTTTGGTCTGAAATGGAGGAATGCAAGAGACTCGGGCTTGCAAAGTGTATAGGAGTGAGCAACTTCTCCTGCAAGAAGCTTGAACACATCCTTTCTATCGCTACAATCCCGCCTAGTGTTAATCAAGTAAAAGTTCACGTTCTCATCCTCAAGATTAGCTTTGTTTTGTTAGAATATATAGGATTAGCTGAAACAACTGGAGATATATTATTGTTTATGTGTGAGAAAGGTGGAGATGAGTCCAGTATGGCAACAGAGGAAACTCAAGGAGCTTTGTAAGTCGAAGGGCATTGTTTTGACAGCTTACTCGGTGTTGGGATCAAGAGGAGCCTTTTGGGGAACTCCCAAAATCATGGAGTCTGATGTTCTTAAAGAAATTGCTGACGCCAAGGGCAAAACAGTGGCGCAGGTACTACTACTCTCAAAATATCTCATCCTATTGGAGATGCAGAGTATTTCAAACCCAATTTTCGGTTTTTGTAATCAAGATTTGGTTAAGAAGATGAATTACATTTGTTGGCAGGTGAGTATGAGATGGGCATACGAGGAAGGAGTGAGCATGGTGGTGAAGAGCTTTACAAAAGAGAGATTAGAGGAGAATCTCAAGATATTCGATTGGTCTTTGACTGAGGAAGAGATGCATAGAATCTCGACAGAGATTCCTCAGTGCAGAATCGTCGGCGGTGAGGTTTATATCTCCAAGAAAGGCCCCATTAAATCTCTAGACGAAATGTGGGATGGTGAGATCTGAATCACTTCGTGTGGAAGTGACTCAGTAGATCCCATTCTATATCATGATCGTAACGATTTACTTGTCATTCTCTTGAGTCATTCTTATGGTCATCATGACTTTCACCGAAACAAGGCCAAACAGTCCCATGTTAAGCTCAAGGGTTAATATTAAATCAGACCCCATAAAATGACAATCTTTCTCGAATGTGTTCTGTGAGCTCATTATAAAACCAGATTTGTTACTATATGCATCGCCGTTTTGCTGTCACAAACGAGCTTCGTTTGGGTATCATGATTAATGCCAAGTGATTCAAGAGGATTTGTTATCCGTAGAAGCTCATGACTGCAAGTGTCATGGATCTATATTGTGCTTATGTGGATGAAAGAGAAACTTTGTCCGGATTTTTGTTTTCCAAGAGACTGGTGAACTACCGTGAAAAACAATATAGCTACAGAGAGCAAGTCGAGTACATGGACATAAAACTCAATCAGAGTAACGACAAGCTGTCAAACAAAGATCTAAGGTAGAGGAGAATAGGATGTCTTGTCCAGGACAACCTTTTAAGTACCACACACATTGCAGCGTCCCAATTCATTTGATGAGGTACATGCATGAACTGAGCGAGGATATTGTAACTCAATTTGGGACGAGTGAGGGCTAGATAAATAAGCCTACCGATGAGATGTACGTACTTCGTTGGATGCATGTAAAATGGGCCGTTATGGGATGCAACACAATATATGGTTTTGTTCCATTGGGGTGTCAAACGGTAATGCATCACTAAAGACCACACTCAAAAATATTATAAATACAGTACTTCTGTTATATATGCCAACTGGTCCTCGAGGTACTTTTTGAGTGCCAAAAATATTTTAAAATACCCAATTTTTTATGCGGAAACATGTGTGGAGAAGTCTTTGAACTAGTTAATAACGGCGAGATCATCCTACTGATCACCAAATCATCAACATTGATCACCAAATCATCAACATATATAAGAATATGACTAAGTTCCAACCTACTGACGTTGCCGTGAATTCTACTTTGAGGCATTCGAGTTTTTCTATGAATTCGCTGTCAATTTGTCCGTTTCTCTACATCTGTCATCTATGTTGTATTATCTCCTTGTACTGTTTCAAGAGTTAGGATTGTTTCTTCAAAGTGTAATCCGAATGTTTAAGTATTAATGAAAGTTGTGTTTCAAAAATAAAAAGAATATGGCTAGAAACCCAAGTGAATGAAGAGTAGTCATCAACTGAGGCTTTAGATGAATCCACAGTTGAATAATGCAGTGTAGAGCTTCCAGAACCAACAACGAGGTGCTCGGCGTAACTTATATACAAGAGATAAATCCGAGGTTGATAAGTTTGTGGATGTTTCATATAAAATATTTTCTGAAGATCATCATGTAGAAAAAACGTTGTAGATGTCTATTTGATGGAGTTTCAAACCTTTACCAGCTGCAACGTCAACTTTAAGAAGAATTAATTCGAGTAGTATCATAATAGTATTTCAGTGAGAACCGATCTTTGAATCTCTCTCTATGTTTTTATTTTTTTTCTAGTTCTTTAATTCATGAGATGCAGTCTCACATGTAGCATTGGAGGTGGCGTTAGGTCACCGCCAATTGTAAATAAAAAATAAAAAAATCAGTAGTCTATTTTCTCAACAATGTAAATGTAAGAATCAAGAAAAAAAAACACATGTTTTTTTTACATCATGTAGTTACTAAATCGCGTTTATTTATATTTTCAATCGGAAGAATGTCTTTATTTATTTATTCTTTTTAACGAAGAAAAGGACAGCAATAAAGATTTGATTTAGAGATCAGCTTATAAAAAGAAAGTGAAGGAGAAGAAAGCCAAAAACAGAGTTGGCACTTTCTCTCTTCTCTCTTTCCTCACTGGGACAAAAGAGCCATGCCTCTAGACGGTGGCGTTTCTTGTCTACGTAGGTCAAAGATGATCGGAATAGGAATAGGAGAACTCGAATCTCCTCCGCTGGATTCTGACCAAGTGCACGTTCTAGCCGTTGATGACAGCCTCGTCGATCGTATCGTCATCGAAAGATTGCTTCGTATTACTTCTTGCAAAGGTCTGTTTGTCTCTTTTCCATTTCAAAATAAATAAATAAAAACTAATCTAAGGCGATTCAAATGCAGTCACGGCGGTTGATAGCGGATGGCGTGCTCTGGAGTTCTTAGGGTTGGACGATGATAAATCCTCCGTAGAATTCGATGTAATAATCTCTCACAAAATCAGTTTTAACTTTCGAAGAGCTTTTGATTTTTTTTTTTCATAATTTGTTTTTTTTGAATGTTTCAGAGATTGAAAGTTGATTTGATCATCACTGATTACTGCATGCCTGGAATGACTGGATACGAGCTTCTCAAGAAGATTAAGGTTTGAATATTTTCCCGCCATGTTCTTAAGCTTTTCTTGATTGAACAGTGTGGATCCTTCTGAAACAGGAGTCGACTAGTTTCCGGGAAGTTCCGGTTGTGATTATGTCGTCGGAGAACGTTCTCACTCGAATCGACAGGTGAATCTCTTCCCGGAATATTTTATCAAATTTCATATCAATCGAGAAAAAATTAAAATTCAAAAAAAAAACTGCAGATGCCTTGAAGAAGGTGCGGAGGATTTCTTGTTGAAACCTGTGAAACTCGCCGACGTGAAACGCCTGAGGACTTACTTAACGAGAGACGTTAAAGTCTCCGACGGAAACAAACCCAAGCTTCCTGAAGATCTCAGCCGTTTCTCTTCTTTGGCAATGGTTACTCCTTCTCCTCCGCCGCCGCCATCCATTACCTCGGTGGAATCTTCGCTCGTGCCCTCTTCGCCTCTACCCCCGGCTATCGTTAAAGATTCGTTGACATCGTCGCCGGTGGAGATGAGGAGTCCCGGATTAGACTAGAGAGAGATCCGTGTGATGACTATCTCCTCCGTTAACTTTTCTCCTTTTGACGGGTTTATTGACTGCACGTTGACTTCACGCCGTCAGTTTATAGATCTCTCTACTTTTATGTTGATCGATGTGGGGTCCTCTTTACTCTTGTACGAAAACTTTTTGATTTTCTTGTATTTAAATTACATATATATTTCTTTAAATCAAATAAGATTTGAGAGCTGGTTTTTAATTCATTAGTTACAGTTGCCAGCGATTAGATCCAATCATGCACGACCCGGTGATGCTTTCCAATGTTTCCAATAATCAGCTAAGATTGGAGTCTAAATAATAATTCCTCCGTTCCACAATATAAGATGTTTTGTTCAAAGCAGAAGAATTAAAAAACTTAACTTTTTAAAAAATAATATTATTAATAATATAAATATAAATTAAATTAACCAATCATAAACAACACATTAAAATTCTATTGGTCAATCAGTTTCCAATAAAGTTAAAGTACCTTAAAAATATCAAAACATCTTAAAACATTATTATTCTTTCAAACATCTTATATTATGGAACGGAGGGAGTACCATTTTTACACTAAAAATACAATTCCGTTATTCTTTTATTATCCGTAATAAAAAATATAGATATCCTATAATAGCAATAAAAATATGTATATGTTTTTTAAATCGTATATGAGAAGAAAAATTACAAAATAGACTTTATTAAAAGATTGAAAGATACATATACTCATAGAGTTAAAAGGCTATGAATTAGGATTTATATTTGGAAGATGGAGGTTTAGGGATTATAGTTTAGGGTATAGGATTTAAGACTTAGGATATATATATATATATATATATATATATATGTATTTTTTACTATTTTAAAAATATCTTATGCTAAATGTATTATTCATAAGGGATAGATTAGTTTCCTATTCTTTAATGAATAATATTTTGGGTCATTTTTCCTTTTGTGTATTATTCTGTGATACAAACTATTTTTTGTTATATTGAAAATAAAACTTTACAATCAGTTCAAATTATAACTGAAAAATAAAACATCATTTAATTATTAATCCTGAATTTTAGGTTAAAGAATTATTAAAATTTGTCAACGGAGATGAACATTTTGAAAAAAAATCATAAATAATAAGTGCATTGTCCAAGTAACTAACTAAAGATTATCATAGGGATTTCATATGATCATATCTAACCTGTAATAATTAACATTAATCAAGCATTATAGGTCCTAATCACACGTACTTATTTCTTGATTGGCACCACGACCAGAATATATCTACTTATAGAGAGAAAGTATATTAATGTATATCGAGCTTACTTTAGAATAAAGGATCAGATCGGATACTACAAGATGGTACAGTACTAGTTAATTAATCAACGAGACCCTTACATTTGCCCATTGGAACTTCGGAAGAGGCATTGAATTTTAAAAATAAGATGCAAATGCAATGTATCGAGATGAATAATCATTGTAGACAACAGAATCAGCCCAAAGATATCCCTCACGTTTGGCGTACTAAACTTGTAATTATTCAAATCTTTATCTTCTTCCAATTGATTTCTGCTTTGTCCCCTTAACATATGGCACATATACAACTTTTTGATTTGGTTTTCTACGAAGAACATGCGATAAAACATTGACTAACGTTTAAAAAATATAAGTATTTGCAAGTGATATTTATAATGCGAAAGCTAATAATTCACACTTGACGAGATACACAGACGGTGTTGTGATCTAGATGAGTGCATATTAGCTTCAAAATATGATTTCTTTCTGAATGATGGTGCCATTATTTGGAATATCAAAAAAGAAAAATGTACTTGTGTTCTTCCATTGATGCTAAGTTTTATTGCATGTTCAACACCAGTCAGAAGGCTGGATTTCGTGAGAAGATTCGTACGCAGTCTACAAGCCATAATAGAGGTTTCGTGTCCCTTGGCCTTCATTGTGCCATACAACTTTGTATTGCTTAATGCTTATATGAAAGATCCACTATACTATGGGAGGACATCAAAAGTAAGATATAACTTTTTGAGAGACTACATAGTGGTAAAGAAAGAGGTTATCATAAACTATATATCTACACAGAATTATAGTTGATCCAGTTACTAAGTCTATTCTTAGAAATGTAATTTATCTTGCTCATATCCTAATGGATTGCTCTATAATGATTGTAATTTTCCTCCGTTCTGGTTAACACCTTCTTTCTATTCGGATATGAAACTTTCAAGTTAATCATATTATAATTTAGTCAAAAAGAAAATTAATAGAGTTTTGCCAGACAAGTTCTTTGACGCATTCAAGTTTTGTCTTAAATTAATTGCTCTCACCTTCTTCGGAAGATCTATCAAACTTGGTTTTATCTATCACTGTACTTAATGTTTTCTTGCAAAGAGAATATAATATTCCCTCTTCATGGTCCATTAACTAGTAAAAATATTCACTATAGCCACAAATAAATCATAGTTAAGATTGGAAATTACGGGTTAATCATATGTGTTAACCACAGATTAAAACAATATTTTTAAAATATGGCTAAATCCTGGTTATAGTATTCACTATATTATATTGATTTTTTCTATATTCTAAACCTCAAACTTAAAGCCTGTAACTTAAATACTAAATCCAATCTTCAAATATAATATTTTTAAACTTCAAACTAAAATATTAAGCCTAAACTCTAAATCTAATTTTCTTAAACTCAATTCAAATCTTAAATCTAAATCCTAAACTATATACCTCAACCCTGTATCCTAAATCTAAACTCCAACTACAATATTTTCAAATTTAAACTCCAAATTTTAAACATAAAATCTTAATATAATCTTTTAAAGGCTTTAGTCCCAAATTTTAAATTTGAACCTCAAACCCCACATATATATATATATCTAATTTAAACCTTATATCATAGACATTAAACTTTAATCTTTAAACAAAAATCTAATTAATATTTTGAAACTCTAATCCAACACTTAAAATTTTATAACACATAATTTAAACAAAATTATAAAATTATATAATCCAGTTGTTAACACTATATAAAATTATAACACTATTTTAAAAATATGAATCCAAAATGTTGAAAATATAAAGGAAAACTATAACTTGCATTATCTTTTGGTTTATTTGGTTTATCAACAGTGGATTTTTAAAAGACGTGTCATCAAGTCTACCGATATTACTAAAAAGTAAAAAATCAGAATCAACTTGGTTTTACAAAATAATTAAATTGGAATTGCCAGTCTATGGAGTATTGAACCATAAGTTATTTGAGGGATACAAACATTAACCAACCTCTCGTTTTCTTTAGGAAACAAGAAACTGATTTTGTTGTGGTTTCCAGTTTTATTTCAGTTTATACCAAATTACATACAATAAACCTGCATAGAAAAGTGGAGGTTTAACTTTGTTTAGAATAAGGATGGAGAGGAACAAAAACTTCTGTTCGCATGCACATATCTGACGGTAAGCTTAAGCTGTAAGGTCTCATATTACTGGTCATAGAGAATATTGTTTTCAAGATTTTCCAAATGGGTTAAACTATCATTACATAGTCCGAGGTAGACATTTATTCTCTTATATACAAATTTTGGATATTTTAATTGGAAATGTTTCCATGATTTTGCATTTAAATGACGTATAATCTCACCATATATTAAGTGTTCTGCATGTCATCTTATTGATCTAGTTGCGTGTTCTGACTGATATAGCTTCTTCAACCTTTCTATCAACGGCAAGTACTACATTCTTTTATATGGAATTAGAACTCTTCCTTTTGTCTCCTGATAAAGAGGTCTACTACAAAATTTACATTTATCATGGTTTTCATATGCTCTCCAGTAAATCATACGGTTATCGATGCATATATCTATTATCTAATATGGTAAACCAAGATAAATTACAAGTTTCTGAACCTTTTAGTATGAAGCATGTTAAAATTATTCTTATATAGAGTACCTCTCACAGCAATTGCGTCCACACATTTTTCAATAAAATTATAATTCGTTTTTATGGTCATCAATCTACTTACGACCATCTCTACATCATTTATAAAGTGGTTATTTTGTTGCATCTGTGGTCTAATATATAAAAGTTTCTTTGCTTGTAAATCGGATTTTTTTCTGCCTATTTTTTTCTCAACATGTTTTTCTGGTGATATATTGTGAATGAATAAAAGTGATATTTATAGATGAAAACTGCTGACATTTTTGAATAATTTGTGATAAATTCCTGATAATTTTTTCATGTTCGATAGAAATTCATCACAGATATTTAAATTTTCAGAACGGTTATAAAACGTTAACAAATTTCATTATGAATTAGAAATTTCATATTTTGTGATATGAAATCTTATGAAAAATTGTTCTCTCTGCCATATATGTTAAAGTCATCAACCATATATTAAGTTAATATGTTTATTTGTGCTTAGAGTTATAGTAGTTTTCATATTATATATGAAAAATCTTACAAATTTGATATTTTGTTTACAGAAATGAAAACTTTAAAGATATACCCAAAACTCAAGAAAAAAAAAAGAAACGAAAAACAGGCCAAGCCCATAATGATATTGATATAGCTGATTCAGGCAGCAAAACCCTAATTCAAAAATCAGAAAAAGATTATAAATATCTTCACCCAGACAGAAGTGTTGTTTGCGACCTCAGCTTCTCTACTCTTATTGCCGAACAAATCTCAAGGTACACGAGGTTTCTCTTGATTTTTAATTTCCTGGATCTGGATTCTTAATCAACTTTAGATTCTGGGAGCTGGTGGTTTGTATCCCAATTCATGCTAATTTTTCATTGATTTCACTATAGTGTGTTATTGTCTTCGTTGATCATAGATAGCTTCACGTTCTGTATGATAAAGTTATGTTTTTTGTTTGTTGACTCGGTGCATCTGTATATTCTCATGTTCTTTGTGGTTATGGTCGGAATGAAAACCCTCGGAAATTTCAAAATCAAGGCTGGAATCTCTTATCTGCTCTCTTTTGCTGGAAACCATTTTTAAAGATGGCTTTCTGGTGAGAAACACTTTAGAACGAGCTTGAGATTTGGCTATCTCTATGATTGCCATAGGCCTTTGATCCGAGGGAACATTTCTTATCATTTTAATCACAAGTCCTGAGATTATCCTTACGTGTCTTGGTTTGTTTCACTTCGTAATCTGTTATTGTAAATTGCTTGTTGTATGGTTTGTCTATTGGTATCAATCTTGAGTTTAGTTGTACATAACATATCTGATTTTTTTGTTCTGAATGTATAATGGGTCTCAGCATCATCATGATGGATTAGTTTTATCATCTTTGTGTAAAATCTATCTTATTGTGGCAAATGTTTGTTTCTAGTAGAGAGTTATGTCTCACAGAAAGTTTGAGCATCCAAGACATGGTTCTTTGGGTTTCCTTCCAAGGAAAAGGGCTAACAGGCAACGTGGAAAAGGTAACCTCTTTGCTTGGTGTCTCGCAGATGCTTTCAAAGCATGGCTTGTTGGGTTTTTGATCTGACACTCGTAGTTGGTGTTTTCAGTGAAGGCGTTTCCCAAGGATGATCCAACTAAGCCTTGCAGACTCACTTCCTTCTTGGGATATAAAGCCGGGATGACTCACATTGTCAGAGAAGTTGAAAAACCTGGATCAAGTGTGTTCTCTCTTTACTGATTCAACATCATTTACATAAAAACGTTGCATTTGCATTTGCTTATCTCTTTTTGACTGTGTGATTCCCAGAGCTCCACAAGAAGGAAACCTGTGAAGCTGTGACTGTGATTGAGACGCCTCCGATGGTCGTTGTTGGTGTGGTTGGGTACGTGAAGACGCCCCGTGGTCTCCGCTCTCTAACCACTGTGTGGGCTCAGCATCTGAGCGAAGAAGTAAGGAGGAGGTTCTACAAGAACTGGGCCAAGTCCAAGCAGAAGGCTTTCACCAAATACTCAAAGAAACATGAGACCGAAGACGGCAAAAAAGACATTCAAAGTCAACTGGAGAAGTTGAAGAAGTACTGCACTGTCATCCGTGTTCTGGCCCACACTCAGATCAGGAAGATGAAGGGATTGAAGCAGAAGAAGGCTCATCTGAATGAGATTCAGGTCAACGGTGGAGATACTGCAAAGAAGGTTGACTATGCCTACAGTCTATTCGAGAAGCAAGTCCCTGTAGATGCAATCTTCCAGAAAGATGAGATGATTGATATCATAGGTGTTACTAAAGGAAAAGGTTACGAAGGCGTGGTCACAAGATGGGGTGTGACCCGTCTTCCGAGGAAGACTCACCGTGGTCTCCGCAAGGTGGCTTGCATTGGAGCTTGGCACCCTGCTAGAGTCTCCTACACGGTGGCTAGAGCCGGGCAGAACGGGTACCACCACCGTACTGAGATGAACAAGAAGATTTACAGGCTTGGTAAAGTTGGTCAGGAGACTCACACTGCCATGACGGAGTTTGATAGGACGGAGAAGGGGATCACGCCCATGGGAGGGTTCCCGCACTATGGAATAGTGAAGGATGATTATCTGCTGATCAAGGGGTGTTGCGTGGGGCCGAAGAAACGTGTAGTGACGTTGAGGCAGACGTTGTTGAAGCAGACGTCTAGGGTTGCGTTGGAGGAGATTAAGCTCAAGTTTATTGACACAGCGTCCAATGGTGGACACGGTCGTTTCCAGACTGCTGAAGAGAAGGCCAGGTTCTATGGTAGAGTCAAGGCTTAGTTTTTTTATATATTTTTCAAATCCCTTTAAAACTTTGTTTCTAGTCTCTTTCTTTGTTGGCCATTTTGACGTTGGTAGTTGTTCTTTTGATGTTTGACATTTTTGGTTTAATGCGACTTCATTGTTTTGTTTTGTCAACGGATTCATTTCATTCATTACCCAGTGGTCCACATAAAGGTTTACAAATACAAAATCACGGCCCTGAGAAAGAATACGAGTTGCAGGTTTAACCTGTAATAAAAGCTGTTTTATAGATCGAGCTAGTAACATAAAGCAAAAGATAGAGCTCTCTCATCATTGATGCGTGCACCAACGGTAGAGAAGCACGTAATCGAACAATCAAACTACCCGAATCAAAAACCGAAGTTCTTTAGAAAACTTACCAAATTGAACTGAAACCGAAGTTTTGGTTCAGTGCGAAACTTTGGTTCAGTTCGAAAATTTGGTCCCTGTATCAATATTAAAACTCGATTCCATTTTCAGATGATACATTCTTTTAGTTATCCAAATTGAATGACCATTCTTGCTATAAAGTGGATTCGCTTCCTACCATAAAAAAAAGTGGATTCGCTGCTGGACCACCTGTGATGAATGACAACAAACAATAATAGATGACGAAAATATGAGAAAGATTTATTGAAAGAGAAACAACATAACATTAGAAGGGACATCCAACATTTGTTTGAATGAATGAATAAAAAATTCTCCGACTTTAAAGCATTGTCTGGTACAATATATAATCTAAAACTCTACACCAAAACTGGCATCTCCATACGCAATTTAGGAAAAATAAACGGTTCTCATGCAACACTCTTTGAGCCAAAATTATGCAAGAACCTTGTCAAAAGACAGTCTGGTCTCTAGTCTCCACTACTAACTGATGCTTTACTTGCATATCTCAGCCAAGAACATTCACACACCTGCACAATAATAATACAAGCCCTAATCTATTTACAACATTATTAAGGATTTGCAACGATGATCACCAGGTTCATCAATGATCAAAGATTAAGGCAAGAAGAGGGTTACTCACGTGCTTGGAGCCGCGCTATTAAGGTAAGGAAACAAGTCTGCGGTTAAGACACGTGTGAAAACGTGATATTCTGGTCTTTCTCGAGATTTCACTGCTACTAGGAGTTTTATCATTGTCAAGCCCATTTGGTTTCTTCTTCTGCTTGCTTCTATACAAAAGATCTGATGTATTTGGTTCATACTTGACCTAAGAACAATTTGGAGAGTCTCATTAACTCATATTCACACTGAATAAAACAGAAAGATTGTAAATAAGACAGATTCACATGACAGTATGTAATTATTACCTTGGAAGAACTACAAGCCATCTTACACTCAACCTCGTTGATAATCATCAATCCTTCCATTGCATACGACAACCCTGAAGATTCATCTGGACCGCTCATTTTCGCCTTGTTCCTGAAGTGAGTTTAAGTTAAAATACACTAGTTGCACAACTGAAGACAAAAGAGTTAAAAGCTCTTAAAATAACCAACCTCTTAAGAAACAGACCAGGCTTTTCTTCATCAGCTACAAGCGAAAGAAAGTCGTTTTGCAGATAATTTGCAAAACCTGGTTCCACTGCTACAGCTGTAACTTCAGGTTGGTCATTCCCGCTGTTCATAAGTTGAATCGCCAGACGGGTCTGTGCAGATGACTGCAAGTAGGATACATTAGCATGTGAGACCATATACACACAAGGTTTCTGCAAAATATCAAGAGAGGACATACGTATTCAATCCTGTATATGTTCTGATCATGGAGAAGGGCTCTTGCGTTCTCATGGTACACTATCTCAAAGAATCTTCCGGGTTTTCTGTAGTTCTCATATGTTTGTAGTTGAATTAGCCTGGTGTCTGTCTCGTCAGCTGCAACTGCATGAAGCTGAAGCATGTCCAAGCATTAAAATAATCAGTACAAGAAAAAACAAAGGATCAAGTACAGGAACAAGTTGCAGGTGAAACTGGAAAGCATACATGCTTGACAAACTTCTGAACTAGCTTGTCCAATGTGAAGAGAATATATGATTGTGCTCCAATAATAGCTCGGCATTCATCTTCAAACTTTGTATTATCACTCGAGCCATCAAGTAAATTATAGAGGGCATCCATGAACCTGTGCTTCATAATGTCAGTAAAGAAAGGAACTATTGTTTCAATTTAAAACTACCAATACTCCACCTGGAATAAGAATCAGGAGATGTGTTATCTGGATCTGGAGCTTTCCATTTCCTCTGTGAATGTATCTTTGCAGATAGTATTCTCTCGTACAACATCTGGAAAAATAAAAGAAAAACAGATTTAGAGGTTTGAACTTAATTGACTTTTGAGAAACTTTAGAAGCTTGTTCTTACTTGATGAAGCCTAAAAAGAACATAAAATGAATCATTCCCATAGAAAACTCGAGAATCATTTGACGAGTTGCTTTCAGTGACTTGTAGTGCCACAGGGACATGCTTTGCAAGGGGCTTTACAGGTTGCAGAGACCATTCTGAAAATGTGAAAAAGGATCCATCTTCAAGCCGGTCACAGTTCATAGCTCCTTTATGCTCTTCATCTAAAGAAACTTGGCCACCAAACTTGCTTCCTGAAGCAATAACTTTAGAGGCGTTTTCTTTCGCTTCTAATAACTTTTGAGTAGTTTTACTTCCATCATCTTCAGGGGAAGTATCACTTCTTACATTGTCTGACCGTTTCTGCACAGACTCGACGCCGTTGTCTCTATAAACCTCAGAATTGTCATGCTCAAGACTTTCGGTGGGAGACAACTCACCCTCTTCTCGCTCAACCTTATGCTCTCCCGTTGGTACATCACTAACCTTACTACGATGCTCTACACCTTCCATTAACAAATCCTTTCTGAGTGGTGTCACCAGCTTGGAAGGCTGGCTATCCTGTAGAACCCACAAACACAAGTTAGGCTTTCACATAAAGAGTATCTTTCTCAAGCCTCATATAATGTAATAAACTTTGGATTGGTCTCTCTTGAAGAGAAAAAGAAAGGAGAGACAACCAAGTTACCTCAGTAGTCATAGCTGCACCAGCAAAGGAGCTTCCTATTGTTGGACTTTCTTTATTGGGTGTTTTTGGAGGTGTTAGAGGTTTAAGGTTTGAGACAGGAGAACCATCAAAGGTGTTTTCTTTGGACTTTGCAACATCTATCACTGTCTCATCAGTTTGAGACCTAGCAGGAACGCCAAACATGGGCTCCAAAAAGGTTACCCACAGCTTCATTACTTTATCCGACTGTTCCGTAGCACATATCTCTTCACAGTAGTACCTGATTAGTTTATATAGGTCAGCATGAACTTGTGTATCAGTGTAATTGAACTCCACATCTGGAGTGAAAGAGGGCTTAGTTGCCACAGCAATTGCATGAAGCGGATCTTCTTTATGCTTTCTGTCACTGATATCTTTTATTTCTGCCACTAAACCTGCATTTGAGACACAACAGAAAACTTTAAGTATGTATTATAAGAAAAATGAACTTATATTTAGAGTGATAAACTGTGAGAAAACACACCTTTTGTGCTCAGATTCTTGGAGTCCTGCTGCTTGAAATAGAAGCTTCGGTGATCTAGTGATTTGTGATGATTCTTAGCATATACTTCAGCCCATACTTTCCTGAAATCAGAGCGACACCTAGCCCATTCTTCTTGCTTCTGCTTCAGGCGAGTTAGTATCACCGGTAAGGCTATATGAGAGTTCTTCTTCAGAAAATCCATGACGTCAAGCCCATAATCCCCGTACAACCGCTCAATGCATCTTAGGTTCAGCTCTATTAAATCATCACATACAAATGCATTAGCCCTAGTCAGAATATAACCAGATTTGATCAAATAACTACTTGCCAGATAAGTGTTCTTTGATACAAATTGGTGTCTCTATAGAGATTGTGTTGTTGTTGATCTTCTCCAAAAGAGCTTCCACACGAGTAATGGCTGCATTCACAGACTCCAATAACATGTCCAACTCAAACCTGAGACAATATCAGGACAACTTAGTGAACTTAGAAAGATTACTAATCTAGACGTTGAAAGAAACATAGAAACCAAATATAGTATGTCTTACTACCTGTCATCCTCGCATCGAAACAAGCTTTCTTCATACTGGTTTTTACGCATGTGTTTGAATGAGTAATCCTCACTCCCCGATGTGACAGATACCCAGTGATCGTTAAGTACCTTTTCACCTAGTTTATTTCTGTAGCTTGGGATCTGAATAAGATACTACACAAGGAGAAAACCAAAACATATGATCACTAAAATGAAGCCTGATGGATTAAAGTTATTTAAAGGTTTAAGAGGCGCTCACATCATCTGGAAGGAGACGATAACTTGGAGAACATTGTGCACACTCAGAGAGATCTAGTTCATTAATACCCTTGGCCACATGGTTGCTGGTAGATAGTATAATTTTGTGACTTCCAATGTCTTTACTTCCATTTTCATAATCTTGAATACCTTCTTTGTCCTCTACCTTCAGGTATCCTGGCCAATAAACTTGATTGATAAGGGATTCTACAAGTATTAACATAGTTGGACCTTAACACTGAAAGACAAGATTGACTATGACCAGAGCATACAAGATGACGATATGTAATTTTGCTCTCAGCAAGCGCTGAGCAAGGCCTTAAACAAAAATGCTACTGGTGATTCCAAATACTCACTTCCCAGAGAATTACCAGCGGAGCAAGCCACAATGTTTTCATCACCATCTTCTCGTTGATCCGATTGTTCAGTATACTCATTCCGTATTTTTATTCTCTGTGGCAGGTAAAAAGTCCATATTAACATCTTACTCAAACTCTGAACCATCTAGGTTAACATATTTTCACTCATCCATTAGCTATATCATGCTCTTAAATTGACCACTCTAAGCACAACTAGAGAAAGGATGTTACTACTTTCCAAACTAAGCATGCATGGCCACAAACCAAATTTTCTACCACAAACAGGAATTAGAAACATTAGTAACAAAGATATGAGAATCTTTCAGAAAGATGAATTTAGAGAAACCTTCTCAAAATTCCTTGGATGCGTGGCAGGAACTGGAGCACCTGGTACTGAGTTCCTTCCGGACAAAGGGTAATGAGCAGAACCTGACCCTGAATTATCAGGTAAGAAATGGGCAAACTCCACAAGCAGATCTTCATGGTCCTGGAATAACAGAGTAACCTGTACAACAGATGAAATTCAGATAAAAGGTAGAGGAAATCATTAGTAAATGCAAATTTACTGTAAACACACACCTCTTGATAGACATCAGAGATGGACTTGCTTTCCTTTCTATACATGTTCAAGATGTCTAGAAACTTTTTATACGCACGGTCATCACTCCCAAATCGCGCCTGCAGCAATAACAAGTTTAACTGTTTTAGATCCATGACTAAATTGGTATATGATTCTACAACATTAGATACATACCTTGATCTTGTTAACAAACTCGATAGCTTCTCCGAAATCAACTGTCTTCTTCTCAGGGAGGGTTATCTTGTAGCCTTTGGGCAAGAAGGTATTAAACCCCAAAAGCAAGTCATCATAGCCCTTGAACAACTCTCTTACTCTTGCTATAACACCATTAGTGTCAACTCTAAAGAAACCAACATAACACACCAATAAAACTAAGTAGATCTCCTGTTGTAAGACAAAAAAGACCAAAAATGGAAGAGACAAGAAGGGTCTTAATTACCTCTGAGCTTTGAAGTCCTTCATGACTTCAAGGAAAGTGTCATACTTGTCTTTCTTGTCCTGAAACATATCTTTGACGGCTTTGAGGTAGCTCAAGGCATCACCTGTTGTCAGCCCTCCCATGTTTCCTCCTCCACCAATCGTTAGAGCCTTACCATTTCTGCATCACACAACCATATAAAGTACGTTTTGACTTTTATACAAAAAAAGAAAAATCAGAATTTGAATTTGAATTAAAAAGACAAATCAGGCAAATAGGATTCAGACCAGACAAAGAACTTACGTTTCTCCTCGAGACGAAACAGTATGTCCTCCTCGTATATGATGAGGTTCAACGTAAACTTCTTCTCTAACCCTCTTCATCTAACTTTTTTGATTATATATGAATTCAACACAATAACAAAGATTCACTGTACCCTGAAACCAAACCAAATTCGAATTATTGTCTAAACCTCTTCACTGTAACAGACAGAGACCAGATCTACCGAACAAGAAGCAAAGACGAGGAACAGAAGAAGAAAAGTAAGAGAAGGAGATTCTTGATATTTTGAAACCGTGTAGAGACCGGATCACATTATTCAAAGGGGACAAGAGACAACTTCTAGGTTCCTTCCTTCTGAAGATGATGAAACTTACATAGAAGCGAAAGAGGAGAGTGGATCGCCGCCTGAGTTTGCCGGAGAAAAAGGGGGTAACGAATCTTTCTCACGACAGAGGAAGCAAACGGACAAGGTTGCTTCTGGTTTGGATCTCTCTCTCTTTCTATCTGTAATCTCTAATCTCTCTTTGTCTCTGAGAAGATAGAAATAGTTTTAAGGGGAAGAGAAGAGGTTACCCGTAGAAACCAAAGGCTAAAAGCTCGAGCAAGAGAGGGAAGAGAAGCGCCTGTGAATGTTATGTGTATGTATGTACTCATGTATACAAAGTTTCATGTATAACCTTTGGATCGAAGTAGATGGTTTGAATGGGATTTTGCTAATTACTTTACCAGTTTTTCGCTCTTCTCCGATTCCACGCTATTTTTCTCTATAAAATAGAGTCTATAATGAAATTAATTTTTTTTCTTTATCAATTTATACTAATATAGTAGAATCTAACTCTATTATAGAGTTAAAATAAACCATTTAAGAATATTTTTAGCCTTTTACATGTTTGGTTTGAATGGGATTTTGCTAATTACTTTACTAGTTTTAGCCTTTTAGTTATTGTTAGTTTGTATTTTTGGAAGGGCATCCACATAATTCATTTAGATGTGAATTCAACTTTTTGCAATCAACACATTTAATACTTAAATATTGATTACTCCAAATTATTTTTGAACTAGTTATTCATTTCGCAAAATTAAATTTCAAATAACGACAAATCAAGACACATATCGGACACTGCTTTTTACAGCGACAAAGGAAACACAGAAAAAATCAGTAGCGACAGTCGCCGGCGGAAAGTGTATAACGACGTTGTACTTATATTTCTCTGTTTTGTTTGTTAAATTTTGGTCGTTTACCACTAATGTTGCATTCTAGAAAAGAACAGGGATATCTTAGTTAATAAGTTTGTTCTCTAGGGAGTTATTGGCAGATAAATTTTGTAGTAATTATAAATTTTAGAGATTCTATTGTTATTAGTTTATTAGCTTATGGATTTTTAAAATCTTATAAGAGTATTTTGTTATTAGTTTATGGATTTTTAAATTCCTTGCAATACCTTTTGTTATTCACAACACTTAACTTTACAAATATCATCTATATTCATAAGATTTTTAAAATCTATGTAACAAAAACACAAAAAGTTTTGTATTACATTTTTATTGTCAAGTGAAAGATAATTTTAAAACGAAAATTAAAGATAATTATGAGAAAATTCATAGGTTGGTCTTAGAAAACTGTAACAAAAATTAAACAACACAAATCAAAATGTAAAAATATTAAAAAAAAATCAAAAATTTATTTAATATCAAATAATTATATTTCATGAAAGAAAAATTTTAAGAAGTTTTTTATATAAAGATAAATTTAGAAAGAAAAATATATATGGAAATCCATGATAATTAATAATGAGCATTGACAATTTTTTAACGCTAGATAATTATGCTATTACAAACTATGAGAAATATTAAAGACAAATTTAAAATGTCTGCCTGCATCACCTAAACCGCTTTATTGGATCCCTGTTTGATGGGACTCCTTACGCTATAATGCAAATCTCTTATAAGCATATTCTCTATTGATTCGCATAATTCCATATTCTCTAGAAATCAAAACTAAGACTTCCTAGTATAGAAATATTAATGAACTCTTAGTCAAACAACTGGACCAAGTGAGTTTCCAGCAGTGACAATTTATACAACACATCTAGTAAAAACTCATCAGATATACTTAACTCTTAATATTCTTATTAACTTTTAAAATTTCAAGCTCCACATAAATTATATTTCAAATAGCTCTTTTACTTTTAGTCTCTTTATAAAGAGTCGACTACGCTTGCAAAGACACACATTTTATATATTTTTTGAAAAAGGAAAATATATATATATATATATATTGAATATTGATCAGAGCTTTTAGTTCTATCTCTCTTGATTATCGACTATTCCTGCGGATCAACAATACTTGAGTTCCAAATTGTGGTTCGAATATTCTAGGAGAATCGACGAACACAATTTGAAGGCTTAGGAGGTGACTGAAAAATGTTGTAACTTTATGTTTTTTCCTGTAGAATTTAATCTGTAGCATTATTTGTTGTAACTTCTTTTGTTGTAGTTTTCTAAACCACTAATTTTTTTTGCTATGGAAACAAAACTTTTTACAGATATTTTTTAATTTTCTAGAGATTTTTTTGTAGGTTTTCTAAAGAAATGAAAACTTAATTGGTTGACATATATGATTCCGAGCTAAATTTTGGCTTTCTGGAACATCCATAGCAACAACCAATTACATAATCTTAGATAAATAAAATGAGAACTACGGTGAACACACATAATCTTATTCGTTATCCAACGCATTATAAACGAACAAACACATTAAAAACGCGTGTAAGGAAAATGGAGCAACAACTCGAATCTCAATGTAGCGTCTACAAAGCTGGTGTGTGCATGTTCCCTGTATAAATACCGATAATATGAACTCACATTTTCTTCATCCAGTAACATTCAAATCAAACAAACTACACAAACACAAAACCATGAATCCTATGTTTTACTTCCTTACCTTAACTGCTGTTCTGGCCGCGACTGCTAAAGCTGGCGGACCAGTTCTCGATTCCAAAGGTCATTTCATATTCAGGGGCAGCTACTACGTTATCCCTCGCATCTTTGGGGCTGCAGGTGGCGGCCTGGCTTTAGTCCCCCGTGGTGACAAACAATGTCCTCTCTATATCGGTCATGAAAATTTAGAAGTTAACATGGGCATTCCAGTAAAATTCTCAAACTGGATGTCTAGAGTTGGGTTCGTTCCCGAATCAGCGGACCTCAACATCATGATGGATGTTAAAGCTAAGACCTGCGTCCAGTCGAACTACTGGTGGGTCGCTCCTTCCGACAAGGATCGTAAGACGTGGTTCATAGCTGCTGGTCCTAAGCCAAAAACTAAAGAAGATTCGTCCAAGACTTCCTTCCAGATCAAGAAAACTGGAGATTCTCTTAAAGCCTACAAGATTGTGTTTTGTCCTAAGGGTAAGGCTTGCACCAATGTCGGGATCTTTAAGGACAAAAATGGCGTTCGGCGTTTGGTTTTAAGCTCGAAACCATTCCCTGTTGTGTTTGTGAAAGCTACTTGAACAGAGAATTTGTCCAAGACTATGTCTATTACCTGAAAGAAATTAAAGACTACAAAGTTAAGAGGAGAAGAGTTATAACCTACGTCTAATAATAAAACTCTATCTGTGTTCATTGTTTTCTTTGTTCATCAATCATCAAATGTGGAATAAAACATCTTTCCTTTGTTTTTTTTTTTCTTTTTAATTCCCTCTCACCAGTTTAAGTTTCACATAACTTGGAAATTAAATAGAACCATTTTCTCTTTTAGAATGACCACATACAGAAAATGTATTATCTAGCACCACTGCACCACAAAACTTCCACAGATAATTGGTTCATACATATACACATATGTGATCGAGTACAATTGCTGAAAACATTTGAAAGCTAAACTATACCAAAATGTCAAAAAATACAATTAACTGCTTTACAAACTTCAGTCAATGATATATATATATATATAGATATATATATATAGAGAGAGAGAGAGAGAGAGAGAGAGAGAGAGAGAGAGAGAGAGAGAGAGAGAGAGAGAGAGAGAGAGAGAGAGAGAGAGAGAGAGAGAGAGAGAGCCCTGTGGCAAGTATTTCCGGTGAATGTTGGATTTTTGGTAAGTTACACATGTATAATGTACGTGTAGAATTATAGACGAACAAAAGAAGCGACCAACAATTCTCGAACGGCAGTTTACCCGTATGTGTTGTAATTACGTAACAAATGTATATCGAAATTTGGCACGTGGGGTAGTTTTCAACACTCTATAACAAGTGTTTTTGAACATTTAGTGTTGACAAAAATAATAAACTCGTAAGGGTGAGAAAATATCAGTGAAATTTGATTTGATCTGTTATTCATTTTGGTTCGTTCTAAAAAATTTGAATATCCGTAACTTTACAAATTAAATCAAATACTAATATTTAATATCTTTCGAAAATGAAGAAATTCACAGATACTAATATTTTTAAAAGCGGATATCTGATTTGATTATTTATATACGTATATACTTGTATATAAAATTATATATAAAACTTATATAATTTTTATATTTATAAAAGCTGTAAATATTTTATTCGCTAAATTGATTATTTTGTTATTAATTTTTTAAAATAAGTAAAGTGTGGGTACTCTTTTGAGCCTAAATAACCCTCTTTGACTTCAAGATTCATGTTCCTAAGATTAATGTGCTTTTGAGATATTATTGGTTTATATATTTTGATTGATTTAAAAATCCATATAATTATAAATCCAAGTAAAATATACAGATTTTTAAATTCTTTCGGATTAGTATTTAGTAATTCCAACGTTTTCTTTCGGATTTGAGTCTTTGTATTTTTAACAAAAAAAATCCATACAATTCCATTCAAATCCATTATGAAACCAAATCTATTGATAAATCCGTATGATTGAATAACAGTTGATTAGAATTTGTGAATCATTAAACCAATAGTACATGATTTCAATACAGAATTTTTAAAATCATACAACCAATAATACTATATTTAGTTTGGATTTTCAAATCCATTAAAATACACCAACCTTAAATTTGAGTGTCATTTGTTTGTCAAGTTGACTTTAACTTTGATTACAAATGTCTCACCTTTCACAACATTTCCCTGCAAATAACATTGACCAAAAACCAAAATTTCATAAATATCTAAACGTTTTCTATATCTTTGTAACCCGGAAATCAAAAACAGAAAAATTAGAACCAGAATGGAATCAAAATTCGAAACTTATGCCTAATCGAAAATTGTTTTTTTTTTTGAGAACAAATCCTAATCGAAAATTGTTATACATGAGCTGATGAGAAAACATGATTTCTTCCTTTTAACACTTAACAAAACGTTAAATGATTATTATTTTGTATATAGTTTCCTAATACTATTTATTTATGCTCTTTAAAAAGGATGTGTACATTAATAAGTTCTTATCTTTTATATAGGCAACGTTTAGGGGAGCCATGTTTGTTTCTGTACCTATTTATTTCAAGAAATCCATGGAAAATCATTAATCATTCATTGTCCTTAAAAATTTGTTTTTTGTAAAATAAAAAAATCAAAATTATAATAAATCTTAAATAGTTTGATGTAGTTAAACAAAGAAAAACATTCATTTTGAATCATCGAATGTAGTCAAGGGATATTCTATTCAGCAAAAACAAAAGCAAAAGCAAAGAGGGTTTTAGAAGGAATATTCAAAAGGACCTGGAAAATTTCACCGTGGGCCACAACAAGATAGAGGAATTGACGAAGACTGGCCCATTAAAAAAATTAATATATAACTGAAAAAAAGATGGGGCGTTCCGAGAATTGAACTCGGGACCTCTCGCACCCTAAGCGAGAATCATACCACTAGACCAAACGCCCTATGCTGTTACAATTGTGATATCATTTTATTTATAAAAGAAAATATGAAACATATCACACTAAAACTATACATATCATCATCAATAAATTTCAAAACTCGGTTTAAACGTCATACAATTGCATTGCTCATCAAATACTCCAAATTTCATAATCACTTAATAGGAAAGGATTATAAATCTTATTGGTGTTATAGACTTAAGATCGAATCAATGACCAGACTAAACCGGTCAATATACTGGTAACCGCCAAGCCAAGCGCCAAAAGATCTGGTCTAGACAGTGTAGCTACGAAACTACAAAACCAAACAAATGAACAAACTATTTTTTTACAAGACCAAAGACACAAACGAACTTCTCATCAAAATATTCAAAAGAGAAAGGTAGCGCCACCTGTTATTTCCTTTTGACTCGGTCCGAACCCATTTAACATAAAAAAAAACATATGTAAAGAAAATAATACTAAAAGCCAAATAAATATCTTCATTTGCAATAGGTAGAGAGAGGGAGACGGCGCGTGATGATCAACTCTTGAAACCATCTGCGACTTTTATCCTCTTCCTCCGCCGCCTCTGCCGTCTTCGATTCGCGAGACTCGGTGGCCTGTGGCCAATTAGTCCAGTCGTTAGAGATTGGGACGAGATGCCGTCAAACGGGGATCTGGACCGTCAGATCGAGCAGCTGATGGAGTGTAAGCCGTTGGCTGAAGCGGACGTGAAGATCCTCTGCGATCAAGCCAAGGCCATTCTCGTTGAGGAATGGAACGTTCAACCGGTTAAGTGTCCGGTTACCGTGTGCGGAGACATCCACGGCCAGTTCTATGACCTAATCGAGCTCTTCCGTATCGGCGGTAACCCGCCTGATACTAATTACCTCTTCATGGGTGATTACGTTGGTATGTCTCCCTGTTCTTGATCGATCAATTCAAGATGAGTAATGTTTCTTTGATAGAAGAATCATAGATCTATGAAAAGTTGATTCACCGAGTATTCTTATTGTTTCTTGGATTTGATGAGGCCTAATGTTGACACCTATCTATGAAAAATTGCAACTTTGTTGTACATAAAGTGAGTTTCATTTGTTCAATTTTTATTACAAGACCCTCTCACTGTCTGATTGTTATCTGTTGGTTTTGAGGCTTGCGTCTGCAATATTTTTAATGAATCTTTTTCAAGTTTTTGGAGGGGAATTAATCATTAATCCAATCGTGTGATGATTAGCTTTTGTTATTATTTATTAAACTTTTAGCGTTGTGGTGTTTAATTTTCATGAAGGCAAGTTTCCTTACAACTTCAAACCTTTTGTCTGTGTTTTTAGTGCGTGTGTTTGGTTCAAGTTTGATAGTGTATGTCTTTTGGTTTGTCATTGGTCTCGGTTATATTTTTCTAGATCGTGGCTACTACTCAGTTGAAACAGTCTCCCTATTGGTGGCACTGAAGGTGCGTTACAGAGACAGACTCACGATCCTGCGTGGGAATCATGAGAGTCGTCAAATTACACAAGTGTAAGTAATTTATTTTCTAAATAAATACTAGTATTTTATATCCTTCCGAGCTTAGTTTTAAAAGGCGATAGGGTCACTTGAAATTGCCTTGAAACTGGATGCAAAGTGAACAAAATGAATCGAAAAGATTTTAGTTAATGTGTCAGGACATGAACCCAGCCTTTATTTTTCAATCTCCGGCGTCAATTCATATCTGTTTCTACTTTTGTGTACTCAGCTATGGGTTTTATGATGAATGTTTGAGGAAATACGGAAATGCAAACGTATGGAAGCATTTTACGGACCTCTTTGATTATCTACCTCTTACAGCACTTATAGAGAGTCAGGTTTGAGCTCTTCTTATAAGTTTACCATGTGTCCTTTCGTCATTTCATTTTTAGCAACTGTAAATCAATTACAGGTTTTCTGTTTACATGGAGGGCTTTCACCTTCTCTGGATACCCTTGACAATATCCGAAGCTTGGACCGCATACAGGAGGTAATGATGATTATATATATATATATATATTTTTTTTAAATGCATTGTTTTGGTTTGAGAAGAAGTAAAACGTCTCCTCTTTTCCTTAAGACACAGTTTTGGCGTTTGAAAAGGGTTGAATTGGTTTTAATCATATGACATGAGAGATACTCTGGGATTGCAGGTTCCACACGAAGGACCAATGTGCGATTTACTCTGGTCTGATCCAGACGATCGTTGTGGTTGGGGAATATCTCCCCGTGGTGCTGGTTACACATTTGGACAGGACATTGCAACTCAATTTAATCATAACAATGGGCTGAGTTTGATATCAAGAGCGCATCAACTTGTAATGGAAGGCTTTAATTGGTGCCAGGTACTGTGTATAAATTATGTGCATAACATCGGCTGACGTATCTGTTCGCAAATATGGCTTAATCTTTTGTGTGTGTTAACAGGATAAGAACGTGGTTACAGTGTTTAGTGCACCAAACTACTGTTACAGATGTGGAAACATGGCAGCAATACTTGAGATTGGAGAGAAGATGGAACAGAACTTCCTTCAATTCGATCCAGCACCGAGACAGGTCGAACCTGATACCACTCGCAAGACTCCTGATTATTTTTTGTGATTTTCTTTCCACTTCAGATTTTTATTTTTATTTTCTTGAAATTTCAAAAGTTTGTTTGTTGCTGTATCATTGTAGTAGATGCGTCACTTTGTTTCATTTTGTTTGGTGATGGATGTTCTAGTCCCACATGTTGAGATGTGATTAACGTCAAAACTGTACTTTGCATAAATGCAAGTGAATAGCACACGAGTGATCAAAGCATTATCGTTGACATATTGGATCAATTTTTATTCATATCTCGTTGAGTCGAGTCCTAGTTCCAAAGACTCATGATAAGGCTGCTCTCCATAATGTTTTTGCTTTGTAGCGGTATTAATCATTTTTGGTAGATTAGGATTGGACCAGGTTTGGTGTAATCTTAAACTCCCTTGGACGGTAGAGTTGGATTTCAATTTTAGAAACACGAACTTAGGTTACCAATGAATTCATTCATGAGGCTCCAAAAGCGTTCCTTAACTACAGTTCCCAACTTTTTTTTTTGGTCATCAACGTATAACAGATTTATATTGACTCTGTAAACCACATGGATGACGAAAGACGGTTGATTTCTGGCACATCGTGCTAGACTATCCGTCCTCTGATTTACACGAATGATCTCTGAGGTGAGTAAACTTTCTTGTGTTTGCCAGATAGATTACATGGTAAGGTAAAATTGGAACTGGGAAATCTGGTCAAGCTGGAGACGTTGAAGAATTTCTCAACGGATCATGGGAGTGTGAGTGATCTCCAAGCTATGACAAAGCTCAGGATCCTTTCCATGAATATCGAAGGTAAAGAGTGTTCCATGAAAACCCTATCTTCATCTCTGAGTAAAATTACATACTTAGAGAATCTAAATATATACAACAAGAAACTGTATGTTCCCACGAATGATGATGAAGAAGGATTTGTTTTGGACAGCATTCATCTCAGACTACTATGGTTGAGAATATATATGCCAATGTTACCTGATGTGCAACACTTCCCTTCTCACCTCACAAGCATAACTCTAGCTCAGTGTCGTTTAAAGGAGGATCCAATGCTGGTTCTAGAGAAGCTGATGCAATTGAAAAAGGTTAGTTTATGGGATGGATCTTTCAGTGGGAGGAGAATGGTTTGCTCGAATGGAGGGTTTCCACATTTGCAGCAGCTTAAGTTATGGGAATTAAAGGAGTTGGAAGAGTGGATAGTGGAAGAAGGCTCCATGCCCCTTCTCCATACTCTCAGTATTTTTGATTGTCCAAAGTTAAAGGAACTTCCTGATGGACTGCGATTCATTACTTCTTTGGACGATCTGGAATTTTATTATATGGGAGAGGAATGGAAGAAGAGATTGTCGAAAGGAGGAGAAGATTATTACAAAGTCAAACACATCCCTTCTGTTGAATTCTATAACTAATTGTTATTTTCGGCAAAACTGGAGTCGGTCAGCAGCTGAGACTCTCAGAAATTACGGACTATCAGGTATTACTTAAGAATGAACTCCTCGGTACTTTTTGTGGATTTGCATAAACTACACTTGCACTTTAGTTAGACTATTATTTCATTGGAATGTGTTTGAAAATATGTGTGTTTATCGATTGGTTTAATACAAAATTCCATATTTGTTTTCAGTTTCATCTGAAACTTAAAATTTGACGCGGTGAAGATATTTGACGAAATGTCAACACTAGCTTTCTGCAGTTTTGTTTGAGATCACAATAATCAATCCTTCGTATCGTAAGGCTCTGTTTATCTGCAACAGTAGTGCAGCATCAAATATATTTCTGACGATGAAGGGAACGAGATATTTTGCAGTTTTCCATACAATGCTGTAGTTAGAGATATGTATTGGATTTTATTGAAGGTGGAGTCAACTCTTCTAATGGATCTTTAGCAGAGTTTTTCCAACTAAAACACTGAAAACACACACATCCTTTTCCTTTTTCTTATGTAAAGTGACAGATGGCAAGTAGCTCTGGTTATGTCGATTGGCGTCGACTTGGAGTCAACTCTTCTAGTGAGTCTTTAGCAGAGTTCTAGCTAAAAAACTTCACACGAAGTTGTAGGTTTTTATCATCTGATTTGTGATACACTCTGACATTGTAGGTTCCACGCGAAGGACCAATGTGTGATTTACTCTAGTCTGATCCAGACGATCGTTGTGGTAAGAGAATATCTCCCCGTGGTGCTGGTTACACATTTCGAAAGGACATTGCAACTCAATTTAATCATAACAATGGACTGAGTTTGATATCAAGAGCAGCTTGTAATGGAAGGCTTTAATTGGTGACGTCAGGTACTGTATATGTATTATATGTGCATTAACATCGGTTGACATTATACTTGCAAATATGCTGAATCTTTGTGTGTGGGTATATATTGATAGGAGAAGAACGTAGTGACGGTGTTTAGTGCACCAAACTACTGTTACAGATGTGGTTACATGGCAGCAATACTTGAGATTGGAGAGAAGATGGAACAGAACTTCCTTCAGTTCGATCCAGCACCGAGACAGGTCGAACCTGATACCACTCGCAAGAATCCTGACTGTTTTTTTGTGATTTTCTTTCCACTTCTATTTTTTTTTTCTTGAAATTTCAAAGTTTGTTTGTTGCTGTATCTTTGTAGTAGATGTGTCACTTTGTTTGATTTTGTTTGGCGATGGATGCTCTAGTCACACATGTTGGGATGTTTGATAAACGCCAACATGTACTTTGCATAATTGCAAGTGAATATCACATTAGTGATCGTCTCCATTATTGGATCAATCTTCTATTCCTGTTTGTTAGTTCCCTATATTTTTTAAAGCCTCCCTGATGGTGTTGTTCAATATGCATGGGTGTTCGTGATGGTATGATTTTATTAGAGTAGCACCAAAGAAACCTTAGTCACGATATGAAAAGGACTTGTTTCTGGTCCTATGTGTTTGGTTTTCATTTTGGTTATTTATTACTAGGTGATTTTCCCGTGCTCATGCACGAGTATAAATATTTATAAAGTAAATATATATTATAATAATTGATTGTTATTTACTTTTAATTTTAAATTAATTTATACTTTTATGCATAATTTATATATTACTTTAATTAGACATATAATTTTAGATATGTTATATCTAGTCAGTTTTGTTTTTTACAATCGGTTTAGTTATCATTTGGATATATTAGGTTGCATCTATTGCATCTATTAAAATTTTGATTAATTTTCTTATTTACATTAGGTTGGTTTTTATCTTAGGTATGTAAATATATTTTAGGAAGATTATTTATAACTTAAGATATATTGTGCTTAGAATGAAATAAAAAAAAATAAACTAAAGTGTTTGGTTCCAAATCACGTAAATTAATATAACGATAATATTCTGCAATTTCATGCATATATATAAATATTACGAAAGAATTAAATTAAAAAAGTTGCTTAATATTTTGTTTTCATTTGTTAAAATGTTGTGAGTCATCTTATAATTTATATCTATAAAATAAATTATTATTATTATTATTATTATAAAATTATATTTTCTTATTATAGTTAAATCTATGATTTTAGATATAAATTGAATTAGTCAGTCACTCATGTTATGAATATCTTAAGTTACATATGTTCTTTCAAATTCAAACTGAGCTATAATTATTTTTATTATAATTAAGTCAAGTCAAATTAATTTTATTTATCGTTTAAATGTGCATGTATTTTCATAATATATATATATATATATCAAATTAAATGTTGATTTAAAAAACGAAATTAGAAAATAAAACGATGATCTATATAAAGTTACATAATAAGTAATTGATATGTTTTGTAAGTTCATGAACACATATCAATATTTACAATAACTAAAATATTTTTATAAATTATAAATGATTTTATGCCTTTTGATTATGATTATATTAAGTTCCACAAACATAAAAACATAAAATTTAAAATCAAATTTAATATTAAGAAAACATATAATTTTAGTAATGCAAAATATAATATATCTACCTCATTAAAGTGTATAGTGTGATTTTAAAATATTTTTTTATTTGATCAAAAGATGTTTATTGTTAAAATTTATTTTTCGTTTTTCAATATCTCTTAAAAATAAGCAGTAAAAAATTGTGATTGTATTTGAGAAATCTTATTATATAAGAAAAAAAATTTATAGATTGTTTTTGCTGTAATTGAAAGATATTATAATCAAATAAATATAAGAAAATACAAATAACATTTCAATAATACTAATTATAAAATATTTTAGACAATAAAACATATATCAGTTTATGTTACTTAATTATTTTATGTAATTATCTAAAAAATAGATAAATATATTAAAATATTTCTGTTACTGTGAAAATATATATTGTTGTACTGTTTAAAATTATGTTTAAAAATAAATAATATTTTTTTTCTAATATCAAGATTATCTGTGAAAATATAAATATAAAGAAAGTATATTTTATGTTATTTAAAAATATTTTAAAATGGAATATTACTATTTTGTGAACTTTTCTTTTTAATGAAATCATATTATTTATACATATATTTTCGTTTTTAAATTCGCTTTATAAACTTTATAATATTTCCTTTTTATTATATATGTTATTTGGAAAATATTAAAAAGTAATTTAAATAAAAATCAATAATAGTGTTTAAATATAACATTTTAATTCATTAAGGGTATCATCGTAATCAACCAATGTGAGAGTTAACGTGAGTGCGACACGTAAGAAACTGACTTCTCAAATAATATTATAAAGATTGATCCAAATTTGTAGCCATCATTTTGTAGTTATTGTTGATACTAAAAATAAAAATAAACATGTGAATATTTATTAAGTATAAGACACATTGAATTACATATAATAAAAATTTAAAAATAATTTAGATTATAATCTTAAAATTTAATATATAAATAAGATTAATACAAAGCGGTTATATAAATTAATTATCCTGTTTTGAAAAAATTATATCTCTGTCAATTTTAATTTAATTATCTGTATTTTATTATTTTTTTATAAAAATACAAATGTATAAAAATAAATTTTCAGTAAATAAATTTTCAGTAAATTAATTTTGTGCTAACGCGAATCAAAATCAATGAAACAGACAGAGTATTTTATTAGAAACTAGGGGTGTACCCGCGCTTCGCGCGAAATATTATTTTATTTTTGTTAACTATAATTTTATAGGTGATATAATTATATGGTCGTCTTTATTTGTTAATAACATTATTTAGTGTTTTTATTGTATTATATAGTTATAGGTGATATGTTAATATATTTTGTGTTTGTTTTTTCAATAATGTGTTGTTATGTGAATAGTAGTACTTATTAGTGGTGAAGTGAGCCTATGATGTAAATTATATTGAACTTCAATAACTTTGCATGTAGACATTTGTTGATTTTAAGATTAACAGTTTCAGCGTTAAAAAATTGTATTTTTCAGTTATTTGAACATTATTCTTTTAAGATGTTTTGTGCACTCTCTCCATATTTTGATATTGTGTAAGTCACCATCTATGTATTTCGTTCACCTTTTTGGTGTGCTGCGCTTCTTACCATCACCGGAAAAAGTCTCACCTTTGTGCTTTTAATCTTCCTCACCTTTTTCTCATGTGAAATTATCTGGTATTTATTATAGATCAGGCTTATAAATTCCCAGGTGTGTGGTTGTGTTCTCAAGGTGTTTTAGACTGTTCCGGTCAATATAAGCTGCTCCTCTTCTTCCTTATATTTTGGTTTATGTTAGGAAGTGCATCTCCTTGGATTGGGTCAGAGTTTAGTCGTCCTTGATGTTCTTTTACTTGTCATTGGCTTACCGTGGATTTTTCATACTCATCTTAGTTTTCAAGATCTAGTTTTTGGTGATCTGACTTCTATGCTCTCTTTCATAGCTCGAAGACGATTCCACGGTTTGATGATTTTGTTTCATCTATCCTTCCTTCTCTGTTCTCTCATCTCGTTTCAGTTTTCGTCACTACTCGTGTCTCTGTGGCTCTCTCTTTCGCCATGTTTGCCACTCCAAGTTTAGTGTTTTCCTTCGTATATGTTCTGTAGGTCTTGAATGTTGTTTCTGGTCTCAAGCTTGGGCTCTGGTTTCTCGGTGGTTGGCTTCTATTCTCCCTCCTTCAGGTTGTTTCTATTATTCTCCTGCTTCCCTTAGTATAAGTGTGCATAGTTAGTCTCTTGGAATTTTGGTCTCTTCTATCAATAGCTTTATGGTTCTTCGCTGACATGTGTGTCTTGTTTGAGCTTTTTTAGTTTGCTGGTGATTGTGTTATGGTGCATTAGACATGTGTCTTCTTGTTTCGTGGCGATTTTGAACTTATGTTGATTATTCTTTTTCTAACCCGCTTTCTTGGTTCTTTGCATTGGTCTTTGATCGTGCTTCTTTGTGTTTGAGGAATATCTTTATCTCAAAGTATATCTTTCTATCTTTTTCTGACCTCTGCTTATTTTAGTCAAGACACTCTATGATAAAGTGAAGTAAGTTGGTCTTCGTACTTGATCTCCTTTTAGTTTTAGACTTTTATTGAGTTAGTGTAATTTTGGTATTTTGATTTTTCTATGATTATGGAGATTTTATTTTTAGAATATGTGTTGTGTTTTAATAAAAGATAATAAAATAGTGCAGGTTTATGTTATTTTTAGCTGCGAATAAATTCAATATTTAAAATACATTTATATTATTTTTCTTATTTTTTATTTATCTATCTTGCATTTTTTGTGACCAGTAAAATAGATTATCAAACTTCAAAAGATAATAGTTAGTGTGAGAAAGATTTGATAATGCATAATTAGGAAATTGTGAACCAAATTGTAATAATCTAAAAGACGAAGGATTTAAAATATAAAAAGAAAGAAAAAGGGTACACATGTCAGCAAACCCCCTTCCACATATCATAAGAATAGATAAAAGTCTACTTTATATATAGACTAGGGGTTTCCCGGCGCTACGCGCCGGTTTTGCTAATATTGATATAGTTTGGTTATAGTATTATAATATAGAATATTTGAGATGATTGTTAAGTAAGTAAATAAGTTGACTTTGTTCCAAGATCTTGGGTTAGGTAGTCTTCAAGACTCCAACCATCATTGCCGGAAGCATCAACAACCGACACATTGATTCATATTCTGAATCTTTGGGTACCATTGCGACCAAAGACACTTATCGAAGAGCCACTGGAGTCTAGTTATCAAACCAGAAACTGGTGCTTAGACCATCATTTGTTGTAGTTTAAATGGATTATTTTTTTGAACTATTATTACATGTGGTTTTTCTTATATATGCTATTACTGTACTAAGATCGAAAGTCCCCATTGTTGATTTATTTACATATAACATAGTTATTTACATTTAACATAGTTGTGGTTTTTTGAATTGAAATTATATTATATATCATATCTGTTTTTATATGTTCTTTGTAATGTTAATGTCAGATTTTGAAATTATTTCTTTTAATTTCATTCTCTCGGAAAAGCTTTAGGTGTCTTTTTGTAGAATTATGGCGTATTGCAGTGTTATTTTGCAACAATTTAGTTTTGGTTTGTTTCTTAAAAAAATATGTGCTTTAGTTTTAAAAGAAAAACACAGTGTTGTGGCACCATTTAACTTTTCGTAGGAACATATGTAATATGTATCATATAGACTATTTTATTATTTCATTTATTAAATATTGTAACTAGGGGTGTTCAATCCGGATATTGGTTCGGTTTCGGTTCGGTTTTTTTGGTTTTTCGGTATTTCGGTTTGTAAAATATAACTACCATTCTAAATCCATATTTACTTCGGTTCGGTTTATATACCGTCGGTTTTCGGTTTATTCGGTTTTATAACAAAGAACATAATTATTTAGTTTGAAGTCGTATTATATGAATTTTAGAGTCATATTGTCAACACATCTATTTATTAAAAAATATTATATATTCAAATAAATGAAGAAATAATTAAAAATGCTTCTACCATCAAGTAAAATAATAAAATCTAGAATTATAGTCAAAGTTCGAAATTTTGAAAATAAAAAATAATAAACAAAATACAAGGATAAAAAAAAGTTTTTCCATTTTTTCCATATTTAGTGTTCATCAAAATCATGCTTTTTTGATTGAACACGAAACTATGTTCGTTTATAGATAAGAAAACACATGTGAAGAATTTCCACTAAGTGTTGTCCATAAAATTTATAACATTCACATCAATTTAGTCAATACTAAAATAAAGCCAAATTTTTTTTTAAAAAAGACTAAGAAAATAAGAAGCATCGGTTGTGATGTATTGTTATTTAATAATGATTCATGTGTTTTAAAAATTAGAGCTTCTTTATCACTATAAAAAGTATGGTAATGGTTATTAACAAAAAAATTAATTTATATAACAAACAGATTTTCATGTGTCTGTTATAGAATAAATGCATATCAACATGTTTCTACTTTTGATCGGTTTTATTTGGTTTATTCGGTTTATTCGGTTATAAACCTAACCATATCCAAATCCTGCGATTTTTATAAAATCACATCCATTCGGTTTATATGGTATATACCAAAACCAAACCATATTGTCTATTTCGGTTCGGTTCGGTTCGGTTTTACCATATTGAACAGCCCTAATTGTAACTGTTTTTTAAAATTAATATTGTACTTTGCCATCCATTTTCATGTTAATTTTTCGAAGATCAAGAATCGTGACCACCAAAAAGTATATGTGATATTTCTTATTTTTATTTTTTTCGGCAGAGTTTGATTGAATGTTTAAATTAATATCGTAAATACAGTTTTTCCTTTTTCCTTCTTATGATTTTTCCTAGTTTTTCTTATTTTTATATTTATTCAGATTAGATCAAGTATTTATTCCCTATAACTTTTATTTGTTGATTAAAATTTTACCAAATTAGAATTTATTTTCTATTTTTATAAAAAAAATATATCTTATATAAAACGTCATAATCTTTCGCTTAGTTTTTCTTTTTGCAGGAGAAGCAAACCATCATAATCTTTCGCTTAGTTTTTCTTTTTGCAGGAGAAGCAAACCAATTATTTGCAAATATTGAGGTAGAAAATAAAGACACCCGAGGATGTTCCATGCTTCTTTGATTTGATTAAAGTTAAGAATGGAAGGTGAAACTATTAACTTCAATTTTACGTAGCCTTGGGAAACACTGTTGTGGCATAGGATCTTGATCAAGTATATTATGTTTTCTCATTAAAACTGACTTAGTAACAAAATTTATCTGGATATAGTAAAAAAGAAGATGACTAAAACCGATAAGAAATAAAAGTTTATGTGGACTCAAAGCTGAATTGTTAGATTCTACTCCCTCCGTTTTGTTATAAAAGACGTTTTAGAACAATTGTGATGTGTCAATTTACTTGTCGTTTACAAAAATCAATGCAAAATAGAGTGATAAAGGACAATATTTACCCTTATATTTAATCTAGTCAATGTGCTGTATGTTAGAGGCTAATCAATAAATGAAGGATATAAAAGGTATTCTATTGAATGCCTTAATATACGTGATAATCCCTACAATGACTTATAAAGAAAAACAGAGAGAGTATTTGTTTTGGTTATCAGGCAACACGTACGTATGTTGGGAACGCATAATTTGAAAGAGTTGTAACTCTTGGTGTGCCAATGAAAAGATTGGTGATGCCTGATGTTGTGAGACAATATTAATTGAGCTACTGAAAATAATATCTCTTGATGGGCTGAGACAATATTGAACATGTTCGTATTTAGCAATGCTCCTCCTATATTAGTAACGTTTAGTAATTAAGTTTGGGGGATTTTACCAAAAGAAGTTCGGGGGATCAACTTGGTGTTCCGTTTGCCAAATTAATTTATCAATACGTTTGTACTATTTATTAATTTCACTAAGGAGTTTTTATTTGTTTTTTTTGGTTATATGTATGTTTTATTATTATTTTTTAAACATAAAATGTATGTATTTAGATTTCATTCAAAAATTAAGCATTGTTTTAAGCATTTGTATTTAGCTGGAGTTTTCTGTATTATGTGCATGTGATACTTTAGAAGAGAACCAAAAGCAAAGTGAGTGTAGGAAATAAATCATCAATGGAGAATATTTGACCAGAAACTAATACAGCCCAAAAATGTTGCTTTAAAGAATTGAACTAAAGCCCATCGAAATTTAAAAGAAGTCATGAAGCCCACACAACACACAATTAAATGTATCCGATTAATATTTGACAAAACGCGTGACATAAGCGTGAAACAGCAAAACAGCAAAGCGACGCGCACAACAAAAGAACAACGCGTGACATACACTGACGACCCAGCGTCTCGACACGTGTCGTCATTGCCCCATCCTGAAAAGAACGTAGATAGACTAAGAAGACAGACACTTTAATTTTATTATTATAAATAAATAAATAGATAGATAGATAATAATTACTTTACTAAATGAAATTGACTAAAAGTCTAAAACCATTAGGAGGTCAAATAAAATACTAAAAAGCTGGTCTCCCCAAAATTTACTTAATATTTAAAAAGTGTAAAGCAGTGGCCGTATTTTTTACACATTGGTTCTGTCGGTTGGCGTTGAATTGGCCCAACTCTTTCAGTGTGTCGGATTCCCATTGTGTCTTTACTCTTTAGCAGCGATCTAAAGTTGATTGTTTTACCAGAAGCTACACATCGCCTATTTCCTTTTACAGATCAGTTGGACCGGAAGCGAATATAGGAGGTGATTTTGTTGATTTTTATAAATAAAAATTTCTTTGGTTTTCTGGAAGATTTTTCAATCTTTTTCGTTTTACATTTATTTTTAAAAAATCTCAATAATGTTCATGTCTCTGCAAAGATTTGTGGATTCAATCACACAGAATAGTTTAGTTATCTTTTTTTAATTATATTAGTTCTGTCGATTTTTCAGATTTTGCAAACAAGATTTTAGTTCTGTTGACTTTTTGTATTTTGCATTTTTTTGTTATCTAAACAGTGTTTCATGTCTCTCTGTACAAAGATTAGTGAACTCAATCCCACAGAATAGTAGTCTTTGCAAAAAATAATTATCCTTAGTATGAATTCTTAAATTCTAATCTGGTTATTTTTTGCTATTACCTTCATGCTCGAGCAGGAGTTTTATGGCTGACACACTTTTGTCGTTTGGAGTCGAGAGGCTTTGGAACCTCCTTGTCCGAGAATCAGAGCGATTTCAGGGAGTTGAAGAGCAATTCAATGGATTAAAAAGAGAATTGGAAATGTTAAGGTGTTTTCTAGAAGATGCAGATGCCAAGAAACATACAAGTGCCATGGTGAGAAATACTATCAAAGACATCAAAGAAATTGTTTTCGACGCGGAAGATATCGTCGAAACATTTATTTTAAAGGAAGAACTCGGATATACAAGTGGCATCAGGAACATTGTGAGAAGATTTTCTTTCGTTATTTTGGAACGTAGGGGCCTTGCTTTTGATATGGAAGCTATAAGTAAGAGGATATCTAAAGTGATACGCGATATGCAGAGTCTTAGCGTACAAAAGGTCATTGTCAATGAAGGGTATACAGAATCTCTACAAGAAGTACGTAGAGAAATGCGACACACGTTTTCTACCGATAATAGAGACCATCTTGTTGGGTTGGAGGAAACCGTTAAGAAATTGGTTGGCTGTTTGGTGGATGAAGATAGCAGTCAAGTGGTTTCTATAACCGGGATGGGCGGTATTGGTAAAACCACACTCGCAAGACAAGTTTTTAATCATGAAACTATAAAAAGTCATTTTTCAGGATTGGCATGGGTGTGTGTTTCACAACATTTTGAAAGGCAGTTTGTCTGGCAGACAATCTTACGACAACTCAGGCCAGAATACAACATTTTAAATATGAAAGAAGACGAACTTCAGGAAAAGCTCGTTGGAGTGTTGGAAACACAGAAGGCTTTGATCGTCATTGATGATATATGGAAAGAAGGAGACTGGGACCGAATCAAGCATGTGTTTATACCGAAAAAAGGTGAACCTCCTTATGTTACATACCTTAGGCCGTCTTTTTAAAGCTCACGTTTTGATCAAGAAACATTATGAAAATATAAATTTATTGCAGGATGGAAGGTATTACTTACTTCTCGCAATGAAGGAGTGGCACTATATGCAGATAGACAATGTGTTACATTTAAACCAGAATGCTTAACTTTTGAAGAAAGTTGGGAACTTTTTCAAAGGATAGCATTTCCTACGAGAGACGCACCCCGTAAGTTTTCAACGACGATCTATTTGGATTTGTGATTCCTAGTAAATTATATAAATCTGACTACAATATATCCAAGAGTTTCATTTCAAACATTCTTGTTGTATAGAATTCAAGGTTGATGAAGCAATGGAAGAGATGGGAAAGCATATGATCAAACATTGTGGAGGTCTACCCTTGGCAGTAAAAGTGTTGGGAGGGTTGTTAGCTTCACAATACACATTGCGTGAGTGGAAAAGGATATATGAAAATATTAGATCTTACATTGTTGGAGGGACTAACTTCAACGACAGAAGTATCAGTTCGGTTTACCATGTTTTGGATCTGAGCTTCGAAGAGATGCCTGTTTATTTGAAGCAAAGCTTCCTCTACTTAGCCCATTTTCCAGAAGATTATCAAATATCTGTGGAGAATTTGTCATATTATTGGGCTGCCGAAGGAATACTACCAAGGCCAAGATATTATGATGAAGCGAGGATTCGAGATGTTGCAGATGGATACATAGAAGAATTGGTGAAAATAAACATGATTATATCTGAAAGAGACGTTAAAACTTCAAGATTTGAAACATGTCAGTTACATGACATGATGAGAGAAGTTTGTTTACGTAAAGCTGAAGAAGAGGATTTTGTAAAAATTATTGGCACATCAACTGCAAGCTCGAAATCTCCTTGTCAATCTCGCAGACTCGCTGTACATTGGCCTGACGAAACATTTAATGTGGAGACGGAGGTGAAGAATCCAAGCCTTAGAAATTTGTTGTTTATCTCTGACACACGATGGGAGGCAACAAGTTTATTATTTACAAGGCATAAGTTGATGAGAGTGTTAGATCTCTCTGAGGTCAAGTTTGAAGGAGCGAAGTTACCATCTAGCATCGGGAAGCTCATTCACTTGAGATATTTGAGTTTAAAGTGGGCACGTGTAACTCATCTACCTTCTTCTATGCGGAATCTGAAGCAGCTGTTCTATTTAAACCTACATGTACGGGAGGGTGATGGACTCTACATGCCCAATTTCTTGAAACAGATGCGAGAATTGACATACTTGTGGTTGCCAAAGAGATTACATGATAATGTAAAGTTGGAATTGGGAAATCTGGTCAAGCTGGAGACATTGAAGAATTTCTCAACAGAGCATGGGAGTGTGAGTGATCTCAAAGGTATGACACGGCTCAAATCCCTTTCTATCTATATCAGAGGTAAAAGCTGTACCATGGAAACTCTATCTTCATCTCTAAGTAAACTTCCACACTTGGAGAATCTTACCATAGATAATAAGGAATGGGATGCTCCCACGAATGATGATAATGAAGAAGGATTTGTTTTGGATAACTTTCATCTCAGACAGCTGAACTTGCGGATATATATGCCAAGGTTACCTGAAGTGCAAAAGTTTCCTTCTCACCTTACAACCATTGATATAAGTATGTGTCGTTTAAAGGAGGATCCAATGCTGATTCTAGAGAAGCTGGTGCAATTGAGAGAGGTTAGATTAGGGGATGCATCTTTTTGTGGAAGGAGAATGGTTTGCTCGAGAGGAGGGTTTCCTCAACTGCAGAAGCTTGAGTTATGGAAACTAGAGGAGTTGGAAGAGTGGATAATAGAAGAAGGCTCCATGCCCCTTCTCAATTCTCTCGAAATTGCCATTTGTCCAAAGTTAAAAGAGATTCCTGATCGGCTGCGATTCATTTCTTCCTTGGAGACTCTGCAGATTAATAAAATAGGAGAGAAATGGAAGAAGATTTTGTGCATGCCTTCTCACCTTACAACCATTAGTCTATCTGAGTGTCCTTTGAAGGAGGATCCAATGCCGATTCTAGAGAAGTTGCTTTACTTGAAAAAGGTTGAGTTACGCTATCAATCTTTTGCTGGGAGAAGAATGGTTTGCTCCAGAGATGGGTTTCCTCAATTGAAAACGCTATGGTTTGGTGGATTAAAGGAGTGGGAAGAGTGGGTAGTAGAAGAAGGCTCCATGCCCCTTCTCCATACTCTCTCTATTCAGTATTGTGGAAAACTAAAGGAGATTCCTGATAGACTGCAATTTATCACTTCCTTGGAGGATCTGTCTGTTGACTTAACGAGAGAGCAATGCAAGATGATATTCTCCGAAGGATACTTGCATTCTCGCCTTACATACATAAGTCTAACTCATTATTGTTTTGAGGAGGATCCTATGCCTATTTTAAAGAAATTGCTTCACCTGAAAATGATTCATTTACATGACATATCTTTGGGTGGGAATAGAATGGTTTGCTCGAGGGGTGGGTTTCCTCAATTGCAGAGGCTTCAATTTGATGAATTAGAGGAGTGGGAAGAGTGGATAGTAGAAGAAGGCTCCATGCCCCTTCTTCGTACTCTGACTATTTGGGATTGCCAGAAATTAAAAGAGCTTCCTGATGGGCTGCGATTCATCACTTCCTTGGAGTATCTGAGGGTTCAACGTATGGGAAAGAAATGGAAGAAGAGATTGTCGGAAGGAGGAGAAGATTATTACAAAGTCAAACACGTCCCTTCTATTCGTTTCTATTAGTAAATTATTATTTTCGACAAAACTGGAGTCAGTCAGCAGCTGAAGGTGACTCTCAGAAATTACAGACTATCAGGTATTTGCATAAACTACACTTACACTTTACTTAGACTATTATTTCATTGGAATGTGTTTGAAAATATGTGTGTTTACCGATTGGTTTAATATAGTGGCAAACCGAGAATTTACAAAATTCCATATTTGTTCTCAGTTTCATTTAATATAGTGGCAAACAGACAATGTGTGATCTACTCTGGTCTGACCAAGACGATCGTTGTGGTTGGGGAATATCTCCTCGTGGTGCTGGTTACACATTTGGACAGGACATTGCAACTCAGTTTAATCATAGCAATGGGCTGAGTTTGATATCAAGAGCGCATCAACTTGTAATGGAAGGCTTTAATTGGTGTCATGTCAGGTACCGTATATGTATTATGTTCATAACATTGGCTGACATGTATGTTTGCAAATATGGCTTAATCGTTTGTGTGTGTGCATTGATAACGGTGTTTAGTGCACCAAACTACTGTTACAGATGTGGAAACATGGCAGCAATACTTGAGATTGGAGAGAAGATGGAACAGAACTTCCTTCAGTTTGATCCAGCACCCAGACAGGCCGAACCTGATACCACTCGCAAGACTCCTGATTATTTTTTGTGATTTTCTCTCCACTTCAATTTTTTATTTTTATTTTCTTGACATTTTAAAGTTTATTTGTTGCTGTATCATTGAAGATGTGTCTCTTTGTTTCATTTTGTTTGGCGATGGATGTTCTAGCCCCAGATGTTGCTATATGTTTGATAAACGACATGATGTACTTTGCATAGTTGCAAGTGAATAGCACATGAGTGATTGTCTCCATTATCGTTGACCTGTTGGATCAATCTTTATTCATATCTCGTTGAGTTGGAGTCCTAGTTCCAAAGACTCATGATAAGGCTCTCCGTAAGAAGTGCTTTAGCTTTGCAGCGGTATTAATCGTTTTTGGTAGATTAGGATTGGACCAGGTTTGGCGTAATCTTAAACTTCCTTGGACGGTAGACTTGGATTTCAATTTTAGAAACACGAACTTAGGTTACCAATGAATTCATTCATGAGGCTCCAAAAGCGTTCCTTAACTACAGTTCCCAACTCTTTTTCACTTGGATTTTGACGCTAAATCATGATAGGAAGAATAAAATTTGCGTCATGGAAAGATCTTTTTGTGGGAAAGATCTTTTTGTGGGAAATTAGTTTAGGGGAAAGATCTTTTTGTGGGAGGAGAATGGTTTGCTTGGGCGGTAGCTTTCCTCAACTGCAGAAGCTACACTTCTATAAACTAGAGGAGTGGGAAGCGTGGATAGTAGAAGAAGGCTCCATGCCCCTTCTCCACACTGTGCGTATTTTCTTTTGCGAAAAATTCAAGGAGATTCCTGATAGGCTGAGAAACATCACTATCTGCTAGAGGATCTTAGTGTTGTTATTATGTGCGAGCAACAGAAGAAGAGATTGTTCGAAGGAAGAGAATATTATTACAAAGCCCAGCACATCCCTTATGTCTACATGCAATGGTATATGAAACTCTCAGCAATTTAAGAATGAAGTTCTTGGTAATTTCTATGGGAGAAATAGTTTTGCTCCAAGGGTGGATTTCCATCCTCTGTTGCATAAACAACACTTGGACTATTACATGGGAATGTGATAGATGATATGTATGCTTGTAAACCTGATGGTAAAACTACGTTGGTTTTCAGTTTTATCGGAAGTGAAACATACTGGCACTTGGGATTCGAATGAAACTGAAAACCAACTTCGTGACAGTTCTCATGAACAACTCGTATATGTACCTAAGTACCTTTGTTGATTGAGAGATGTGAAATATGTTCATATTCTTGAATTAGCACTCCCTTACACTTTTTTTGGTCAAGCAACGCTATTATATTTTTTGTTAATGATATGATAAAGAGGCTCCCATCAAAGTGATTTGGGGACATCTGGAGATGGTTACAGGGATGCACTTGGAGAAATGAGCATCTTGCGGCCTTATTTTTTTGGAACAGAGCAATATGTTTACTCTATGCTCTGTGTTTCTTACATTACACGTCTTTGTTTTATTTTAAAATTATTATCTACTTTCTCTCATTTTGTTTTTTTTTTTTTTGTTGAATTGGTGTGCTGACGAAAATGATCTTATTATGGATTGTTTTGATGGAATTGATCCTATCAATATAGAGTGATGAATGTATCAATCTAAGTAGTAAACTGTTTGAATGATATGCAAGTCTTCCCTCACTGGAGACTCATCTGAAGCATTGGGTTATCTTTGTGTGAGTGCATAGAGCGTAAATTTCATTACCTCTCAAGTATATGATGATTGATGGGGTTTTTATGGTTTGGTAAAGTTGATACTGCTGTCAAATTGGTCAGCGAAATGTTCTCTTTGAGAATTTCATCTCTGTGTTTTCTTTCTCTTTGGAATATGTTTTGAAGGTGAAACTCAGCATCCTATGTAGGGTGAATTTCTATGTATAGTTGAAGTTGATCATACAAGTTTTATGCTTTTCTCGGACAAAAATTGGATCCCATTCTACATCGGTTTAGTTGTATAAATAGACTGACAACGGTTTGATTACAAAGTTAATAAATCTTTTGAAATATGATATCAGTCTATTGCGTTTGCAGCTGTTATGCAAGCAATATATTATCCCTTGCTATTCTGAATTTTTATTCTCATTTTTATTTTTTCCTAGAATACTTTTCAAGTCCAAAGTGAGTTGCCGAGATACGAGAATTTTGTAGTAATTTGCTAGAAAGATCCAAATGCCAGGAAACATGAAAGTGAAAATGAAGTTTGATTCATTCTTATGGATGTGTGTTTGACAGTGGTTCACAGGACAGTATGTCTAGCAAACAATCCTGCAAAAAGTTGGGCTGGTTTATGAGGAAGAATCTTACAGCTAACAGAAGTTAACAGGAATGAAAGGGAGAGTAAGCCATTCTACATAGAGAACGAACTGAGATTGGGGAGATGAGGCAAACCGGAATGCAAAAGGAGAGTAAGCTAACCGACATGAATGGGAGAAGAACAATGACGACTCCAGTCAACAAGTCGGCCAAACAACACTCTGCATACTACAGATACCAACACTTAGAACCAAAGCTTGTGTCGTTAATAAACACAAAAGAAACATCACCATCCCTGGCCAGATTTGAAAGCAAAAAATTCTAGATTTTGAATTTGAGAAAAGCTTGAGAGAGAGACCCATTTCACTCTATATATATATATCATGTTTTGGGTATTTATAATTTTTTTTTTTTTTTGGTTTGGGTTTGGATCCAGAGATGTTTAGGCCGGATCGGACGTGAAATTGCAAAACTGAGTTGAATCCCTTTTCTTTTTTTAACACCACATACTTCAATCCATAAAACCCTCTTTTTTTTTTGTTTTATTTTGGACAACGTTGAATCCATAAACCTTGAAGTTGATGTGATTTAGGGTTTTGTTGATTGGAGGAAAGTTAATGTGCGTTTTACCAAAAACACCCTTATCGTCACTTTCTTATTACAACACCTAATAAAACCTATATACCGTTCGCTCGCCGCTGAAGTCCTCCACGGCGTTTTCATCTTCCATACTCCTCTCAAACCAACTCTCCATTAGGACCAGAGACCTAGCACTCATCGGAGTCAGAGAAACTATACAAAACCCATTCTCCATGGGTTCGGTGAAGAGAAAGTCTCTGGAGGAACCTTCTGACTGTTCTCCGCCGCAGAAGCTTCAGAGAGAAGATGATGTTTCCACTCAGATCATCAACGAAGAGCTCGTGGGTTGTGTTCACGACGTCTCCTTCCCTGAAAACTACCTTCCTCCTGCTCCCTCCTCTCAAGGAGACATCAAACCACCGGCAAAAGAGTTCCCTTTCACCCTTGACTCCTTCCAGTCTGAAGCTATCAAGTGTCTCGATAACGGCGAATCAGTCATGGTAAGCTGAGTAATCCGTTTCAAGATCCAAACTTTAATTGGTCCTTATGTAGTAAAAACCGTGTAGGCATAATCTTAGGTTGGGAAAGAATGGTTCTTGATGTCTGAATATGTTGAATAATCTGAATAATCGATTTCAAGATTTAAACTTTTACGGTCATTATGTAATAAAACCGTGTAGAGATCATCTTAGGTTTGGAAAGAATGGATTTTGCAATGGGAAATAAACTGAGAGTGTATGGTTTATATGGTCAGGTCTCAGCTCATACATCTGCTGGTAAAACAGTTGTGGCGTCCTATGCTATCGCCATGTCTTTGAGGGAGAACCAGAGAGTTATCTACACCTCACCTATTAAGGCACTCAGTAATCAGAAGTACAGAGATTTCAAAGAAGAGTTTTCTGACGTTGGTTTGATGACTGGAGATGTGACAATTGATCCTAACGCCTCTTGTTTGGTAAGTGTCTTTGATGCAGACTAAGAAATTGATTTAATTTGCTGTTTGTTCTTAGTTTTTTGGTTTTTTGTTTTCAGGTGATGACCACGGAGATCTTGCGTAGTATGCAGTATAAAGGGTCAGAGGTTATGAGGGAGGTTGCTTGGATTATTTTTGATGAGGTGCATTACATGCGTGATAGTGAAAGAGGTGTTGTTTGGGAAGAAAGTATTGTGATGGCTCCCAAGAATTCTCGTTTTGTGTTTCTTTCTGCAACTGTGCCCAATGCCAAGGAGTTTGCTGATTGGGTAGCAAAGGTGATTCACAATTATATACTTTTTCTATCTACATTCTCATATCAACTTGTGATTCTGATTCTAATAAACATGTCTTGGCCTAATGCAATGTTACTTTCATATCCATGGCCGACATGATAACATAACAAAGCCTGTTCAAGTGAGAAGAAATTGAGAAATTTTATTTGGTTTGGTTGCAGGTTCACAGACAGCCATGCCATATTGTTTACACTGATTATCGGCCAACTCCGCTACAGCACTATGTCTTTCCTGCTGGAGGTAGTGGGCTTTACTTGGTTGTGGATGAAAAGGCTAAATTCCACGAGGATAGCTTCCAGAAATCTCTCAACGCACTGGTTCCTGCTAATGATGCTGACAAGAAAAAAGGGAATGGAAAGTCTCAAAAGGGGTTGATACTTGGAAAACTCGGTGAAGAAAGTGATATCTTCAAATTGGTGAAGATGATTATTCAGCGGCAGTATGATCCCGTGATTTTGTTCAGTTTCAGCAAAAAGGAATGTGAGGCACTTGCTATGCAGGTCGGTTTTCTCTTCTTACTCTTACCAAATTTTATTTATTTATTTAAGAGTTTGAACAACTTCAGCTGATTATGAAGTCCTTACTTGGTCACCACAGGAATCTGAATTCGTTTCTCCTGAAATAGGATAATCTGTGCAACAAGTTTTTTTTGTTTCTTCTTCTTATGCATGGGATTAGTCGTATCCCCTTAAAAAATGATTTGGGTTTGAGTGACAGTGATAGTCTCTAGGAGACTTATGTGTTTACTGTTCCAGCCAGTGATTTATAAGAGTTTCTACTTCTGAATCTTAACAGTATGTTGTTACATTGCTGCAGCGTTCTTTTCATTTATTTGTGTCTATATTTTGTTTGTATAGGCAGTTCACACTTGTTTTTATGATTTCTCTTGTGTCACAATCTGCACCTTGCGGTGTCTTGTTTTATGTTTCTTGTGAAACCTGAAGCTCATTGTGTGCTTAGTGCGCTCGTACTGTCTTAGAACTTGATTGTAATGTCTGTTGTTTGCTCCACAGATGTCTAAGATGGACTTAAACAGCGACGATGAGAAAGATTCTGTGGAGACAATCTTTACTAGTGCAATCGATATGCTGTCAGATGATGATAAGAAGCTACCTCAGGCAAGCATTCATTAAAACTCTTTCTATGATGCCTCAAGACTTTTAATAAAGCTTCAGACACCTTCTCAAAAAAAAACTATGTTCCCTAAATAATGTACTTGTCATTAACATGCAATAGCTTATATTCGTTACTCTTCTCTTTTTTGTTAATATAGTTTCAGATGTGATTTGGTTGTTGAATAAACTTGTTCTGTGGGAAAACTGACATGGTTCCTGGCTTCATGTACTGTAGGTTTCAAATATTTTACCCATCTTAAAACGTGGTATCGGCGTTCATCATTCGGGCCTGCTTCCGATTTTGAAAGAAGTAATTGAGATATTGTTTCAAGAAGGTCTGATTAAGGTATGTGAAAGCGTAGAGCTACAGTTCCATATTTTTATTTCGTGCACCTTATAGATCTGTAATCTTATGATGTTTGCATTTACTCGACCTGCCATGCATCACTTCGTTTTAAGTTTTCCCCTTTTGATTTTTTTTCCCTTCTCTTTCTCACGTTTGAATTCTTTTGCTTTAGTGTTTGTTTGCAACAGAGACATTTAGTATTGGATTGAACATGCCGGCAAAGACGGTTGTGTTTACAAACGTACGCAAGTTTGACGGAGACAAGTTCCGTTGGCTATCTAGTGGTGAGTACATTCAGATGAGTGGTCGTGCTGGACGTCGAGGTATTGACAAACGAGGTATCTGCATCCTCATGGTTGATGAGAAGATGGAACCCGCGGTTGCCAAATCAATGCTCAAAGGAAGTGCTGATTCTTTGAACAGGTACATTGTTAATTATATATATATATATTTATGAAATCCAAAGTGTACAAAATGATCAACATCATTGGTATTTGTGCGTTTAGACTTCTTGATATATTAATTGACAAATACTGTTATGTTTCTCTGTTTCCGTCAGTGCCTTCCATTTGAGCTATAACATGCTTCTAAACCAGTTGAGGAGTGAAGATGGTGATCCTGAGAATCTTCTCCGCAATTCATTCTTTCAGTTTCAAGCTGACCGTGCCATCCCGGATCTCGAGGTGCAGTTGCATAATGAGTAAATGCCAGATATATTGATTATATAATGTTCACTTTACATAAATGATGTGATTTTGTGGTCTGGTCTTTGCAGAAGCAAATAAAAGTCCTCCAAGAAGAGAGAGACTCTATGGTGATTGATGAAGAAGAAAGCTTGAAGAATTACTATAACCTGATTCTGCAATACAAGAGCCTGAAGAAGGATATACGTGAAATTGTGTACTCTCCAAAGTACTGCTTACCCTTCTTGCTGCCAAACAGAGCTGTTTGTCTAGATTGCGCGAATGATGATGGAGAGCCACAATCATTCAGCATTGAAGACCAGGATACATGGGGAGTGATAATGAAATTCAACAAAGTCAAAAGCTCATCTGAAGGTTAGTATTCTGAGACTTACGTTTTTCTGATTTAAATGTTATTAACCATGATGGTTCCATCTTGACATGAGCAAAATTCTTCCAGATGATGATAATAAAAGACCAGAGGATGCAAACTACACCGTAGATGTACTGACTAGATGTTTGGTCAGCAGAGATGGCTTTGGCAAAAAGAAAATGAAGCCTGTGCCATTTAAAGAGCGTGGTGAGCCTGTTGTGGTCTCTGTTCCTTTATCTCAGGTATGTTCATAATCTTTACACATTCTTAGGCGGCTTATCCTCACCGGATTCTGCTTTGATGATCTTATCTCTCTTATTGTAATGGACAGATTAAGAGTTTAAGCAGTGCAATCATGAATATACCGAAAGACTATTTACAACTTGAAGCTCGAGAGAATGCACTGAAGAAGGTTTCTGAGTTACTCTCTAGACATCCTGACGGAATACCCCTAGATCCTGAAGTTGATATGAAGGTATATTGTTTTTTTTACTCTATTAGTCTTCTATTTTTGCTCTCTCTCATTTGTCTCTTAGGGATGAACACAAACTTTTATTTCATTAGATTCGGAGCAGCTCTTACAAAACGGCTGTTCGTCGACTGGAGGCTGTGGAAAACCTATTTGAAAAATACAAAATAGCAAAATCTCCACTCATAGCAGAGAAGCTGAAAGTTCTACACATGAAGGAAGAGCTAACAGCCAAGATCAAATCACTAAAGAAGGCTGTCAGATCCTCAACAGCGTTGGCGTTTAAAGATGAACTTAAGGCTAGAAAGCGTGTTTTACGAAGGCTAGGGTGAGTAACCAATCTTGTCTGACTGTAATACTGTTGTTTGTTCTTTGTTGATATAATTGTATAAAATTCTTTTAACGCAGATACATCACCAGCGATGGTGTTGTGGAGTTGAAGGGGAAGGTTGCATGTGAAATCAGTAGTGCAGAAGAATTGACATTAACAGAGCTAATGTTCAGTGGTGTCTTCAAGGAGGCAAAGGTGGAGGAGTTGGTTTCTCTACTCTCTTGCTTTGTGTGGCGAGAGAGGCTCCCTGACGCAGCCAAACCCAGAGAAGAACTCGACTTGCTCTTCATACAGTTACAAGACACAGCCAGGCGTGTAGCTGAAGTTCAGCTTGACTGCAAGGTATTCCCTAACAACAATCTTTTTCATCTGCTCATTGGAGTCCATAACTTTTTGTCTTTTTGTGTCAATGTAACAGGTCGATATCGATGTGGAGAATTTTGTGCACTCGTTCAGACCGGATATAATGGAGGCGGTGTATGCGTGGGCGAAAGGGTCCAAGTTTTATGAGATCATGGAGATTGCTCGTGTTTTCGAAGGGAGCTTGATCAGAGCGATAAGGAGAATGGAGGAAGTTCTGCAACAGCTTATAGTTGCTGCAAAATCGATTGGAGAAACACAGCTTGAAGCTAAACTAGAAGAAGCTGTTTCCAAGATCAAGAGAGACATTGTGTTTGCAGCATCTCTCTACTTGTGATGCCATTTTGTTTCTTTCTGGCAACAAGATTGAAACAAGACCAAAGACTTTTGTTTGTACCTTAGCTCATTTATTTAAAGATTTTATAATGTGTTTACAAAACACTATAGAAGCCATTGAAAGTTTAATTTCATAATTTTATTTTTGACCGATGCCATTGGTTTGATGTAAGAACAAGATGACGAATCTCAATTTCCACATTTCCCTTGCAAAACTACACGATTACCTAAACTGCTTACACAACTAAGTGACTTTATAAGACCTGAAGACTTAAACTTCATTTCTGTACAGACTGAAAACATAAACTTCATGTCTTCATCTGCATCAGTTTTAGGCTGCATCCTAACATTGACCTTGAGTTTGTTCTGGGGTGAAAGTTTCTTCACTTCGTCAGGTGTGTAGATGAATATCTTTCTCACCATTCCACAGAACTCACTTTATCATAAAACAGAAATCCAAAAGGATTATCAACAGAAATAGTGAAAACAATGCCTGTGTTTTTGTTTTGTTTTTTTTTTTCACATATGCAGCACTCAAACACAAACATTGTTTAAGACCGTAAAGACACTTACTTCCATGGATCATCACAAACCATCATCATGTCATCTTCATCCTCGGTGTAAACAACTCGCCATTTCTTGGGGAGACCTCAGAGAGGATTTCTCAGGATCACCACTACCCGAAGGAATATTAGATTTCTCTGCTGCTTCTGTGTCTGGTGCTGTCGCTGTAGATTAATGAACTGATGAAAAGCGTGCCTTAGGAATATGAAAACTCTCCACCCAGTTGTTAGCAAATGCACAACCTCATGATATTCAATAGTCGTAGAACAATGATACTAACGCAAAATGTAAAAGTTCCAAGCGTTATAAGTAGCAGTAGCATAATAAGATAAAAAATGTATTAACCTCGGAAGATGTGCCTAAAATGCCATTCATTATTGTGCAAATCAGTTGCAACCAATTCTTGCCATGGTGGTTGTTGGGACATATCCTCTACAAGAGAGAGCGAAGTATTAGAGAGAAAAAAAAAACAGTTGGAGTGGTTTCCAAAAAGCAAGAAGAACACCGGAAGCAAGTCTGATCATGGGTGGAAGACAATCATCTGCGTGTCTCCACAGCACAGAGAATCCACCATGCGTGCTTGTGTCCGAAGCAGTTAGTGTCTTGCAAACTGAATGTACTGTGCACTTTTCAGGTTCTTGAAGTCAGGTGCATCCGGGCTCATAGGTTCGAACACTTTGCTGATGATCAAAACACAATAGTTCCACCACTATCAAGAACAGAAAAATAAAGCAAACACCGTAACTTATGAAACACCACACCAACAATTTTTTTTTGCTTGTAATAAACTAACATCCGTTTCTGGCAATAAGGTTATTTGCACATAAACTTCGTCAGTCTCATGCTCCGCCTGAGCTTGCAAAGTGAAGGACAAGAAGTGTTTCTACAGTTTGTGAATTAGTTGATGCAAGGGGATTAGATTATCTGTTTCTGCGGAAGATAAGATATGTAGAAGCTAAGTAGATAGCAACGCATGGGAACCCAAGAATTCCACGATAAGGACGAGCTTCATGTGACTATGAATAAGCAGTATTATAGCTACATGAAGCTTGCCCTTATCATCTTCTGTGGAATTCTTGGGTATTGCTATCTACTTAGCTTCCTTATCTTCCGCAAAAACAGAGAAGCTAATCCTTTTCCTGCATCAACTAATCCACAACTGTAGAGACACTTCCAAGACAAGACATTGTCGATATGCAGTTACATGGCTCAGCTTCTACATATGTTGTTGATTGAATTTTTTATTTCAATCATACCATAAAACTAGGACTCAAATAAATTTGTACTAGTGAACAGAATTTTAGACCTTATGAGAATTGGTTTTTGTCTTCTTTTTTGTCAGATTCTCGTAATCGTTTATAAAAAGAAACAACATGGATTGTGATAAAAAGATTGTGCTTAATCTTTGATAAAAAAAAAAAAATACTTTTCTGACTAAAGTTCGTTCCACCATTACCTTCTGGGCTCTAAAACGAGAGTGAAGAATTACGGGGTAAAACTCATTAATTTTTACACAAATAAAACAGGCTTGTAAGCCCACTTGTGGCTCTGGTAAAAATGAACTCAAATTCATGAGCCTGTGATGCTTGGCAGATAATATAACACGATCTTTATTTATAACTAGTATAACCGCCCATGCTACGCATGGGTTAATTTAGTGTTCTAAAAATTATTTGATGGCAGTCATATTTTCAATCAAAATAAATATTATTTTAAAATACTATAGGAACAGCAAATAATTTTAGAGGTGCCTGCATTGAAACAAAAGGATTGAAGTAGTAGAACAAAAGCATATTATTATAAAATGGATACTTGTTTGTAGTATTTTTCAAACAATATAAAATATAAAATATATTTTATTTGAGACCTTAATTTATTTGATGATTTATTACTGAATAATAAATACTTAGTTTTAATTTAATGTAAATTTAGATATGATAAACCTAATGAATTTATTTTCTTTTTATTTCACAGTTTAAACTAATTCATAGACATTTTATGTTAATTCACCTAACATCCTTTTAAAAAGCACACATTTATACAAAATTAACAGACAGTTTTTATTTTGATAGTTTGTTGAATTTATAAATTAAAATTTACAATTTTGTTTGATTTTTTGTTAAGCCATAAGAATTGTCCAGGAATAATTAAATAAATTCCAAATACAAAAAATAAAAGTAAACACCTTTGGATTTAGAAATGCAAGTTCCATGATACGTCCACCAATAGTTTTGTGTAGTGGTGAATAATGAAAAATAATTGATCTAGCAAAGGAAACTTTAATCAACAAATTAATAAAAATTACTGAAGAGTTGAACACATGCAAACTTTTTTTTTTTGCGAGGAGAAAACCTGATTCTTGTCTTTTTGACATGACTGCAAATTTGCTGCATCTGAGTGTTTTTTTTTGTCATCTGCTGCATCAGAGTGTAGTCATGAGATTTCCACGATAATTTTTTTGCTTATGCTCCATTCCATCTTTCACAAACATTTAACTCCAGGCTCTGTGAAAAAAAGAGGAAACTTCTAAATTAGCTATACTAAAATGATCAAAAATCAAATCTCTTAAAAATCAAATGCCAATATCAACCTCTTTCCATAATTCCACTGTATCTAATTAGATTTTGTTGATAATGGACTTTGAAGTACTAATCCATGCAACTGCAAAAAATAAATGAAGAATCGTAGAGATCAAAATTGATAATGGAGATGATAGAAAAAGAGAGAAAAAAGCATAAAGTAAATTAGTAGATTGAAATTTACATAAGAAAAAAACGGTTTAAAATTGTGATAATTGAACATTAAACGAACGTGAATGTGATATTTGAGAAAAGTTAGCATAAAGTTGCTGAAAATTAGGGATGAAAATTTTATATTAATCACTTTTCTTTATTTTTTATAATATAATTTCCATTTGTCAGATTTTTGTTGGTCAAGTGACTTGTGCTTTAGTATACAAGGGATATTGCAATATGATCCGGTGTAAAAGTCGGTTTTGGTTATACAACTAACACTACTGTCGGCTACTCGGCTTCTCAACAATAACACAACAGACGTAAATACTTAAGAAGCGTAACATGATCCTATTCTTTTGGTCAGGACACAAAATTATTAATGCAATTTGTGATACACAAAATATCATATTTAAAGACATTATCGTTGTTATGTATAGTTAAGATTACTGCATAATGCTAAATGAACATCAAACCCTAATAACATCTTCATATTGGAAACAACCAACAAAATAAAGTATACTCCTGGTACAACAATCTGATAATCCCATTAGCTCGTCTAGACAGACTAGATCTTATAACACTTGTTATACACCTACACTGCCCCATATATAGGATTGGCTTGAGATTGTTTTTTGCGTTTCGTACATTTGATTGGAGATTATCAAAATATATCGTCACGTAAAAAAAATAAAAGCAGAGGTTCCAGAAGATTCAGTGCTCTATATTTTTACAGACATAATTTATTTATAATTTTTATTTACAGACATAATTTAAAAATATAGTTTAAAGATGAGGTATCAACTATCAACTGTTAATACATACATTTGAACAGAAAATATATCTGTACAAATAGTAATTGCAATTTACAAACTCAAGAGCGGCAGGAAATTATAGAAAGGCATCACAAATTATGAAACCCACTTCTTGTAATAACTCTATAGTTGAAGGAACTGTGTTGGGTGGGAGATTGTACTCATGCCATTAAATTGGGAGACAAATTGATCAAACATTTAACCATTGATGAGTAAAGTAAAGTGCATATAAAGAAATTATTAGTACATAGTGGATAAAGGGAGGGAGAGCCAATCTTTAACACCAAACATGTTCCAGACATGTTTCTTACCATTAGATTGTGTGCAAATTGAGAACATCATTGAAGAAAAATGAAATCTCATCACTTTTCATCGTGTTCCTCTTCTTTTTCACCTTTCTTCAATTTACTTTTGTTGGAAAGAAAATGTTGGTGTTGTGTTTCCTGTTTGTGTGCTACTGTTCTGTGACACTGACAATGATTCCCTAAGTTTTAATATAGAACATTCAAGTTTTTTCTTAATCTGTCCTATTTAATATTAATTAGTTCAGTAAGGTTTAGACTTTGAACTTCTTGCATCAAAATACCATTTGTCTTACCAACAATCGTATGATGAACTTTGGTTAGCATGGCAGTCCTTTTGTATATGCAAAGTAGAGCAGTTGGACATATCAAAATTCTGAAAAATCTATGAAAAGGTAGTAACAAGTTTATGCAAAGTAGAATGGTTGGACATAGTCCTTGACTAGAATTTTAAAATTTGAGTGATGTGTCATATCTTTGACACATTCTAACAATATTTTAAAAAGTATTTATTTAGTTTTCAACTTTTTTGAGTAATTACAAGTTTGAAGTAGGCTTTAGATATAATGCTGATCACTTGGAACAAAACATACTGAATTGAATCTATGTGGAGATTTTCATGTGGAGCATTTTCCCCAGAATATAGCACATGGATTATAAACGGAGCAGGCGTTCCTAAGGTCCAATTTTGTAAGGAAGTTTTCAAATATTCCAGAATTTTATTTAGGAATCTCCTCTTTTCACCAGGAACTGCCAACATACTTGCGATATATCGTTTTTATTGTTATTTTTAAACTACGTTAGTTCTTACACAAATTTTTGGATAGAGATTATCACTTTGTAAATTTAAGGAAGAATAATTTCTACATCTTTTGGAGAATATTTATAAACCCTCTATGCTTATTATTATTGATTCATACATGATTTCTTCATTCTCTTTGTTGTGATTTTTGTTGCCATATCTGAGTAGCTTTCTTGTTAGGATTAGAGATTTCCAAGGATTATGGTATCATTGAACTAACCATAGATAGTGATTTATTTTTGATTGTCTTCCCTATTGTTAACCTTAATGCTGAGGATTAATTAACAATTTAGTCTCTAATTTTAGGTTGCATATATTCATCAAAAATGTAATAGGTTGCTAGAAATAACACAGGTGAGAGATTAGTCGTCAACCAACAAAAATTGATAGGCAAATAGTGAACTTATTAAACATGCTCATTACTGCTTGTCTAGAATTCTAGGTTCAAACGACAGTTTAGATCATCATTGTCATGACAGTGGATCGCTTGTAATTGACATTTGAGTTTGAAACTTGCTTGTTAATCGTTCCCTAAATAATTGTTTGGTTCATGGTCTACGAATTCCCTTTAACTTGGCGCCTCGTTTACTTGTTTTCGTATTGATTGACATTCTTGTTTATTTTCTGTTTTAGCAAACAAACCAAACTGTTTTTGTAATAGCTTTATTTCATTCTAAAAGAACCGTAGTATAATCGTTCGCTTCTGTGATTCGATACTTAAATTCTACATCGACGTACTATTTAATTTTGTAGTGTGTATATGAGATTAATTAGTATGCGCATACACATAATATCAATTTGGTGTCTCTGACGGGGACCCTTTTTTCTATATAAAAATGATTGCAAGGAGTGACGTGAGACTATGGAATCAAAGTACTACGTCAATAAACTTATTCATATTAATTATATGCTGGAGATTTTAACATGTAATATGCATCAAGCTAAATGTTATCATCTCCCACCACATTAGAGTTGTTGCTTCTCGAAGACTTAATGTTCCAACGAGACCAAAAGAGATAGCTAAGAAAGTTTAGTAGACTGAGAACCGCTAAAAGCCAATAAAACAGATCGAGCCTGTCCTTGTTCAGATCGTTGTCTCCGAGCCACCCTTTGGAGTTGACAGACGTGGAAGTTATCTTGTTCACGATCGAAACGAGCACAGAGCTAAAGTAAAACCCAAAGGAATACGAACAATAAGTCAAAGCCATCAGGAATGACTCCATGCCCTTTGCAGATTGTTTGTAAAAGAACTCAATCAATCCAACGGCAGTAAACATCTCGGAGACTCCAAAGATCAAGAACTGCGGCGTGATCCAGAAGATACTCAAGATTCTACCGTCAAGAACCGAAGAGTCTCTACGTTTCTTTTCGAGTAAGGCAGCTGAAACCATGGAGAAAGTAGAGAGGAATAGTCCAATTCCTATCCGAGTCAATGGAGTAATGCCTGAGTTGTGTCCCGTGAACTTACGCGCAAAAGGAACGAATAGAGAGTCGTAGAGAGGGACGAGGAAGATGAGCATTATGTAAGGGATTGCTTGGAGTGAAGCCGGAGGAATGTGGAAGGAATTTGAGAGACGAGTGTTCATGGAACTTCCTTGTTGAACCGAGAACGTTTGGAGCTGAGCTAAGATAGTGTTGAAGACGATGGTGCTTGCGAAAATTGGAACAAGTGAAATTAAGGTTTTGACTTGCTCTACTTGTGATACCGTGCAAAGCTTCCATGGACTCTCCTTTGTGTTTGTTTCTTGCCCTTTGATGCATGCCTTGTCCAAGAACCTGCCAATAGTACATAAAATTTAGTATATTTTCACTGATTTCATTTAAGTTTGTGTTAGCTTGTGACTTCTTTTTGTTCTTAACACATCTTCGCACTGTTATAAAATATTATTTGTTTTCTATAATATGTATGGATAAGATTTTTGTTTAGCTTGTGGTAAAGGTTTATTAATGATTTTTGATTAAAATATTTAAATTAACCTTCATTTGGCAAAAAAACACATGTAATTAAACGCAAATGTACACACGTACAGACCAAAACCTTTCTGTTGAAGTTGTGGTTTGATAAGAAAGTGGGTATATATAACACCAAAACGACCAGAAAGTTAAATATCTGTGAAAGAAAAAGTGAAATAATGAGTTCAATGTAAGACCTGAGACGAGGAGTGTGTGGTAAAGTGGATGAAGGTACGACGTCATTCGAGGCATGATGTCCTCCATGAAGCATTCTGGGGTCTGAGGGAGCCACAAGCTTTCTTTTTGATATGGCAGCCACAACAACCTGAGATGCAGAAACCACTTCGTATGATTAATAATTTTACCAAAAAAACTATTATTGATGGATCCAAACTTTAGCAAAAAAAAAAAATACTATTGATGGATATCATGTTTAATATGTTTGCTGACTACAGAAGGTGTTATCAATTTTTCCTTTTTTCAGAGAACCATGTCCATAACTATACTTACACCAAAAAAAAAATGTCCATAACTATACAACTATATATTTATATTGTTACAACAACAACAAAAACGCACAATTATAATGTTTTATTTCAACAGCAGCTTTTCTCTTTTCAATGAGTCAGCATCGGCAAAACTATTCTAGCATTGTCTTGTCTATACACGTGTGAGTACGTAATCAAAATTCCTTTTTTTTTTTGTCTTTTAAAGAAACCCAGGTGGATCCAATTTTGAGAAACAAAATATATGATTTGGATTTTTATAAATAGCCTATGGAAAATGTTTAAACACACTAGATCTTATGAGTACTTCCATTATTAAATTTTATAATATCGTCTAAAATATTTTTAAAAACCAATTTTGTTTTGCCAGCAATAATACCCATATTTTTGTAAATATTACACACAAAACCAAGATATAACTTTATAGTTAAAATATTACGCATCTACTTACACACAACAGGTACAGTTAAAACAAATAACAATGGTTTTAAATGGTGATGGGCGGTTAGAAAAATAGAACGTTATTATCAACTGGAATTTACAGCCTGTAAATTCGAACAATATAAATTTTGGCAAAAAAAAAACATACAAATTTAAAATTTGGTGCGACAGTGAGTGGACTATGTGATAGCTACATTTATTTTGAGAATTAGTCAGATGATAAAAGCTTGAATCACTAGTGTAAATAAAAACAGTAAAAGCTTAATTTTCGTATAGTGCGTATCGTTGACGGAAAAATAGCAAGGTTTGAACAAATCATATGTAAAGTGTTTTTTGTGTAGGACTACAAGTAAACTGTTACTATTCCTTTGTAATGCTAGTAGTTAGTCATAAAAACTTATATAAGTGCTTGATATTTATTATTATCTGTTAGAGATATAAGTCAACTATATTGTTTGTTTATATGTGTGGATGCTCTTAAGCTTTGATCCATAGTGTATGCTCATGGGTCCAACTTCAGTGGACATAAGTATATTATACGCATGCAGACAAATTTGAAAAATAAATACCTCTCATCAAATTTTCGTTTATTTAAACATAATTTTTTTTATAACTCAACTGAGGTAAAACTTCCAAAAGACTGTATAGTACATTATGTTATAAGTATACTTAAGCAAGTAGTGCGGTACAATTAGCTAGGGGTTTATCTAAATAAAAAAAGCCATTATGATTAATGAATATGTTTCCTGTGTAAGACATACTTTATCAAAGAAATCTAGGTTTACCTAGTGCTGTTTTTTAGTTACAACTAGACTTGGAACTATTATTAGTCTCGATCTTTCGTTATTCAAGACAACGTAATTATATGCAAGACAAAATCTGATAACTTATATAAGTTTTTTTTTCTTTTTCAAAAACTTAATATAAGTTTTTTTTTTTGAAAGAACTGAATAAGTTTTTTTTTTTGTAAACTACTGACATAAGTTTTTTGCGAAATATATATTTGTGATTCCATTTTTATCCTAAAATGAGTCAATGTTTTTGAGTATTCGAATTGTTAATAAAAAAAAGTCAAAACTAACTTGGGCAATGGGAGTGAAGATGCTTCGACGTGGACGTTTGTTACGATAAAACATAGTGCCGGAGACTAAGCTAATGAGGCCCATCGTCATGGCTGCAGCAGAGACTCCAAATCCAACATCCATGCCCGAATGAGTTTGGACCCAAACGAGGAGAGTTAGCGCGATAAGCTCGCCCATGGAGAAGGCGAAATAGGCGGCATTAAAGTAAGATGAGAGCCTTTTAGATTGTCTAGGATGTGACTGAGAGAACTGGTCCGCACCGTGAGCTATCATGTTTGGTTTCACACAGCCACTTCCTAAAGCCACCAAGTAGAGTGCCATGAAGAAGAACGTTGCCTTGAAATCTTTTGCTTCTTCACATGAGCTTTGGTCTATTATCGGGTTACACTTTGGTGGCTTTAGTTGAGGTAAATGTGCTTGTACTGATAATAATATGAAACCCTGTGAAGACACGTGGCAATAAAGAGTCAAACACCAATTAATTAATAACTAGAATTATAAACTTTGGTCTTAAACATTGATATCATCAATTAAAGTTATCATTAAATTTTCTCTAATAAAAAAAAATTAAAAAGTCTCAGAATTAGAAATTTTATCTTGAACGTTTTTAACTTGCTTTTATCTTAAACATTAACTGATGATGTTAAATACTTTGTAGCGATGAGATATTTGTGAATAAATAATAAAATTGTGATATACGAGACTAAGTACACACCAAAAGCATGCATGGACGTGTACACGTAAATAGTTACGTCATTAAATATATATATATATATATATATATATATATGTATATATAATTAATAGGGGTCTCATATTTGTTTCGGAATGGAAGCCATGGAACTCATAGATCTATATATACTATTATTTAAATAATAGAAGGAGAGCATTGACATACAGAAAGCTCAACGAAGCCAAAGATGAGGATGGTCCAGAAGCTGCCGAGAAAGGCGTCAGAGAGGTAGCCCCCGAGGAGGCCGAAGATAAAGATTGTGCCGACAAAGTTGGTAACAATATTGGCCGCTTTAGACAAGGGGAAATGCATTTCGTTGATAACATATGTTATAAGGTTGTTCCCTACTGCTGCTATCCCCATTATCTCAAAGGCTTGTAGTCCTTAAAAACATAATTAAAATCACAAATCGATAAGCCATAGAATAATTGTGAAATCTTATATTGACCAAGGTCCATGGAATATAGAATTATGGTTAGTGGGACCATAAATTGGATAAGGATATGGGTTCTTAAGGACCAAGACACTAGTATAATATGATCCATCACTGGTTACTTACAAACAAATCTGTAATATTAGTAATAGAATGACCGCTTGCCGTCAAAAAAAAAAAAACAAATCTGTAACACTAAATTAGTATTTGAGGAGAGAGAGAGAGAGAGAGAGAGAGAGAGAGAGAGAGAGAGAGAGAGAGAGAGAGAGAGAGAGAGAGAGAGAGAGAGAGAGAGAGAGAGAGAGAGAGAGAGAGAGTACCAAGAACAAAGAGAGCAGCTCTCATTCCACCATGCTTGTTAGGGTTGGAAGGTCTTCCTCTCCAATCAACACTTTCTTCTTCAGCCAGTTCCCAATTATTCATTTCATTACTAATCTCCTCTTGTTCCCATTTTTTACTTTCATTGTTTCCCTCTTCCATCTCTCACAAACCCCAGAGGATCAAAAGTTAGTCTCTCGATATCTATGCTTTGGTTGTGAGAGAGAGGAGAAATAAATTAACGATTGGTTATCAATCGGTTTATGTTTTAGTTTTCTTAAAGACAAATAGAGTTGGCTGATTGGCCCTTCAATTTATAATAGAGTAAAGATGAAGAGAGGGAGCCAAAGTCGTTGACTTTTTGGCCTTGTGTATTTAACCACGATTATAGTTTGAAATTCAACAATATATTTGTACTTATAAATACCCCACATCATCTTGTTAGCCACCTACTAATTCAACACATATTCAACTTTTATACTTTTTAATGGTTTTGTTTAATGATATTCAACAACATATCTTACCATCTTCATTTCATATACCTTTTTACTATATAACATTGTTAACTGAAATTAAATTAAAATAACTAAAAGTTTTGAAAATTCTTTTTCAAAAAAATAATTAATAGAATTTAAGTATTAAAATAGTTATTGAAATTAATCTATATCTATTGAGGATGTAAAATAACTAAGTTTAAATAAATAAAAGTAAATTTATTTATTTATTAAAGAATAATTAGTGGTAAGTAATAAAGATGTAACAAAAATAACAAAAAACTTTACAACAAATAATAACGAAACACATGGTGTTTGTGATTCCATGTTTTTTTATTTAACATGTAAATGAAAGAATTCAACTATGTTTACTTCACATCATTTTAATTTTTTTTTTCAACATCCGTATAATTCAAATTCAACAGTTAAATAATTTATTTAATATATTCATTGTAGAGAGTTAAACATGTCCATTGTATGCAGTCTAGCACTAAGTTTTGATTCTAGGCAGAAACGAAAACGCCGTGTGTCTCTCAATTTGTCCCACACGCACTTTCTACAAAAGGTGTGAGATCTCTCTCCCACCACAAATTTTCCATTTTCATTTTAATGCTTAATTATGATAGATCAGTTGAATTTGGAATGTTATAAAGTATTAATAAATGTGTGTGTGTTTGCGAAAATGATGGGCATAACTGCATAAGGGATGGTTAAATACAAAAGATATTAGGTTTTATACTTTTTGATATTTACTTGTTGGTCATGTTACTTTCATTCACCTTTTCAGCGTATATATATGAAGAGTCAAAAGTTTATGTCATTTATATGACCTTCCATGATATACCTCACTATCGTGCATGTTTAAAGCATTTGGTTGTAATTTACTGGAATTTTTAAAGGGTCGTGTTGTATTAGTTGATAAGGGTTTGTGTCAATAATATTTGTATTACTTTTCTTTTTGTATTGCTTTTGTGTTGTGCTATCATACTCTGTTTCTCTTTTTACCGTCTCGTCACACTTTATTTAGGTCCAAATACATGACGCACATTATTAAACACTTTCTTGTGCGACAAACATCTTGAACCTCCGGAACAAAATTACTAATATTAAATTTAGCCCCAATCTATTAATTCATTTTTAGTTTAGGCCGGAGTGTTATTTACCTCTAGATCTGCCCCGCTACGCGGTTAAAAACATATGCATTTATGAAATATTATAATTGGTTGACTTGTAGATACAGTAACAACTGAATAATAAATAAACAATATAAACACATCATAAAGTTACAAACATCAAAAACCATATTATTATAAATAAAATATAAAAACATTAGATTAGAATAATAAGTTATAAAAACTATATGCATAACATTCATTAAAGAAATATCTATCTAGATAATTTGGTTTAAAGATCATAATATTAATATAAATTATATAGTTAGTTAATATTGATTAGAAATCAAATATATTCATATATTTCATAATTATTTATGATATAAATTTTTATTTTTAATTTGTTCTATATTTTGAGTTTTTAACAAGATTTGCTTTTATTACTTATAAAAATTAACTATCAAGAAACAAATGGTCGAGAAAAACAACTTTTGATATTAAGAGGTTAAAGCAGTACGAAACAAGACAATCATACTCTTTCTTGGCAATACTTTGTTCATACTCATGAAACCTGGAACGCGGATTGGGATTTCTTGGCAAATATTTTCAGACTGCCACTTTAGCTTTTCCTCAAGTTCCACATTCTACTCGAATTTCCTCACAAATATTATCCTCTTTCTAGCTCGCTCAATTAGTTAGTAAATGTGCGTACGTATTTAAAGTAGATAATGTGTATATTTATATAGACAAATAGATGCTTTTACAAGTTGACATGAAAAAAGTAGTTTTTGTGGAAATTAATTTTCCAAAAAGCTTAATTATGACTTAAAAATAGCGACGTGCTGAACGAGGATTTGTCGTAGCATAAGACTAATGCAACTTTCTTGGGTGCTTGACGGTAGTGGTTGGTGATCAGAAGGTAAGATTTCATTGTCTTAAACACTACTTATAAAAAATCAAAAATAAAAGGTTTAAGAATTTATATAATTAAATTTGATATAAACAGATGTAAATGTCTCGTTTAAAAAAGCAGTAATTTGATACACACGTTATTTTGTTACAAGAAAATCAAACAATTACAAAAAAAAAAAAAATTATAATGATGTCAAAAGAAAATTATAATAACATGTAAAAAAAGTAGTGCGTAATTACTAGTTGAAAACTAGTATCAAATTTGAGTTTGATTTAGTTTACAAAAAAAAAAAAAAATTGAGTTTGGTTTTTTATCACATTTTCCGTAACAATTTCTGGTAGATTTACAAAAAGAAAAGCTATCAATAAATTTGTATCTGAATAAGCAATAACAATTTCAATTCAATTTTTTTCTTTAATTTTTGTAATTACTTATGACGGCCGCGGTTGAGTCGGCATGTGGACACAAATTAGCCATATTGGTAGTGTTTAAAATATAGTAATCAATTTAGCGGATCTCATGTAAAAATAGCAAGCAAGGGGAAGCCGAGAAAAACTCTATAAGGCTCAAGTTGGTAAAATATGATACTATTAAGGACGTTTTTACTGGTAGTTTCGAAACAAATTTCTAACATTAAAATAAATATAAAATATTACTATAAAATAAGGAGGAAGAGAAAGAAAAAGCCAGACATTTCCAATGAAAAACTCGATTTAAAAGCTGAGATACTAAAACATTATCTGTTATTTTAAGAGTGAAATTATATTTTATTGCCTTTCTCAAAAAAAAAGAAATTATATTTTATTACATTTTAATTATATAATAATATTATACTGTAGAAAAACTTATTACAGAACTGCACCACTAAAGATGCACTGATTTGATTATTTATAAAAAATATATCAGTAACAAACATGGAAAATAAGGTTTGCTACGTTGGATCCAATAAACGTGAGTTACCGGATCCAAATAATACATTATATTTCAAATATACATTTTAATAGATACTATTTATGTATTTAAAACATTCATGTTTTAGGCATTTTATACATACTAAAAATTTTAAATGTACTTTTAGTTATTATTTTAGTGTTATATTACTTAATTAATGTTTTATTTGTTTTCAATAAAGTTCAACCATTCATATTTTTATACAATGATTTATATTTTATTTTAAATACAAAACAAAAGGTAAAACATCAGTCATTTAAATGCAGAGAAAGTATATACCACTAAAAATGTAGCTGTATCTATCTGCATTCAAAGAATTTTGCAAAAACATCAAGGATTACGAATTTATTTAGATTTGTTAGACTACGATTATCGGACGACTTTTAAGAAGGATCCTTAACAAAAAAACAATAAAATATAGTGTGGGTTCCATAGAAAAACAAAAAACCGGTTACAAAAGTAATGAATTAAAGATCGATTTTTGTACTGTTTGCAGACCCCACTAATACGTGGCGGCCCGAGATTGGTTCCCTTTTTAATTTTTTTTTTTAAATCAGATTAAACAAAAAAACAAAAAAAAAAAATTAAGAAACCCCATCGATAAACATGTTCTTAGCGGGTCTTTTTAGGTAAAACAAAATGAGATCTTCTTCCGTTTCCTATCCATATCTGTTCAACTACCAGTTAATTAGGTATTTGAGATTTCCTGTTTTAACTAAGCGGATGACAGTTAATGACATGGACTAGTCAGTGTTTATCTTACGCTGGTTGGTTGCCGCTCATAAGCTAGGTCATTATGATTATCAGTAGTTTCGTTGAGTCTCTCACAAACTATGATAATACTGTTTAATAAATGAATCTCTAAAAATGGTAATGAATTTGTTGTGTCAAAAAAAGAATATTTCATCTTTTATACTTCTACCTTGTTGTCAAAAAAAAAAAAAAACTCTACCTTTTACCAATATTTTCTTATATCTTTTAAATATTTCAGCATTTACTTAATATCCTTTCCGTTTTCTAATATATATTGTTTTAGAATTATACACATAGATTGAAAATCTTTAGATTTTTTACATTTTTAACAAAAATATCATTAACTATTTATCTAACTACAGTTCAACCAATAATAAAATAAAAAATAATACTATATGTCATATAACATTCATTATTAATAATTTTTACATACAAAATTTAAAACTTTGTCTAATTTAAAATACTTTTTTCTCTAAAATGTCAAGTATTTAAACATGGAGGGAGTCGATAAATATTAAAGCAGTAGACAAAATGAGACAGTGAAATTCACATACACACATATAAAAAAGTTCCAATTTGTCGGTAATTCTTTAAAAAGGGATATTATTATCTAAAAGAATATTCCTTCTGTTTTAAAAGAGATTCACTTTAACATTTTTGTTATATAAAATGTATCATTTTATCATTTTAATATAATTTTAAGATTAATATTAATTACAAAAGTATTAATTTTATAAATAATTTTATTTATCAAAAATGTTATTGGTTGAATTGAATGATGCAATTAATAAGAACATTAATGCATTTCAATCATTTTTCAATCGGTGTAAAAATGTTAAAGTAATAATTTTTGCGAGGGAATATATTGTAGCCAAGTAGTTTAATGTCGTTTGAAATAATACCAGCAATTAATTACTTGGATTTAATGCAAAAGGAATATCGTATGGTATCGGCAGATTAGGTGTTAAAGCCTGCTAGATTAATTTGAAGAGAAATGATTAGTTTTAAGGAAAATAAATTAAGAGTTGTCCTCGAAGAAAAAAAAAGTTAAATAGTACTAGTTTTTAGTGTTTTTATGTTATCAATGAGATGTTTTGATAAACAAGACAGGGAAGCAAGTCAAAAAGATTGTCGGTATGAATTTAATAAAACCCACAAGACATCATATCAGTTTATCATGTTGGTTTCTAAACAGTAGTACATTGTTTTTCCATTTACTTTTAAAAAGGCTTTGCAGAGTTATTAACTAATCCTTAAACACAAAAGTCAAATGCAGCGTAAAAAGTCCTATCGAATTCTAATATTCCAGTTTAAGATATGTATTAATTATTTCAGTTGTCATTATAGATTCTTCAACTGTTTTTGTATATTAACACGTGCAATATAAGCAAACATTGTATACAACTTCGATTTATTTTTTAAATGTTTTGTTATTTTCTGAAAAAATTAATTTTTAAAAAATAACCATCTTATTTTATAGAAAATGCATCACATCAAATGTTATTCTCTAATTTTGTGGTGGTAGCAACACTTTTTTGGGACTTCACACACCGAGTTTTTCACTGGTCAAACTTTCTCAAGATTTAACACGGGAACTAGATTTTGATCCGCACTTAAAAAGTACGGATTTTTTTTAATATAAACAAAGTTGAATATGAATTAATATTTTAAAATGGCTATACGTTATTATGTTATAACGTCGTATTATATCGAAAAAACGAATATGTCAAAAACTATATAAATTATAAATGATTTTATTTAATTTTTTGTATGTATATTCCTATGTAACTTTTTAGGTTTAACATATTATCCGGATCCGAAAAACCAAACCAAAATTAACTTGAATATACTGGGTTGATTCGGATCCGAGTCCAGGGTAAAATATTGGACATTTTTTGGATCTCGGTTCGAGTATAGATCCTGCTCGAGATCTGACCAGGTACCAAATATACCTAAAATATTTTATGTATATTAGATATATTTGAATATTTCGAATATGTTTTCTGTATTACAAATATTTTTAAAGTTTTGAGTTTGGTTGTAGGTACACTACAAGAAAACACGGCATATTCCGACGAACATTCCGACGGATGGAGGGTCGTCGGAATTTATTGATGACATACCGCTGACATACCGACGAAATTTAAAAAAACGAAGTCGTCGGAATGTCGTCGGAAAATTTTGACGACTTTCGGAGAAATATGTGTCCGTCGGAATATAGTGACGGAATTCCGACGACATACCGATCACATATATAACCGTTGAGGTCGTCGGAATTTCGTCACTATATACTGACAAAATTCCGACGACTTTCCGATCATATAAATAACCGTTGAGGTCGTCGGAATTTCGTCACTATATACTGATGAAATTCCGACGACTTTCCGATCATATATATAACCGTTGTGTTCGTCGGAATTTCGTCACTATATACTGACGAAATTCTGGCGAACTTTATGACAATTAGATATGACTGTTTTATAGCCGTTTGAGATTGGAAAACACCGACGGAATTCCGACGAATATGACCGTTGGTCGTCGGAATTCCGTCAGAATGTCGTCGGATTGCCCGAACCATTTTCCTATAAATGCAACCTCTCCTCATTCAACTCATTCACTCCTCATTCACTCTTCACTCTCTAATCATAATAATTCGAAAATCATGTCTTCGGAGTTTATTATCGTTCGTGGATGGATAAACCTCATATGGATCCCAACACCAATTTGCTTACGATGAATACGTTCAAGGATTGGAGAATTCATGAGGCTTGTTCAACAGCAACCGAATCAAAACCGGTATGTTAAGATGTCCCCGCTTCTACTTGCAATAATAATAGAGTTATAAAAGAATTTGATGTTTGGTCTCATTTGTATATGAGAGGGTTTTCACGTAATTATAAAGTTTGGTATCTTCATGGGGAAACTGGTTATGAATATGGTAGTACTAGCAAACCTCATCACGTTAGCGAACCTTAGCCCGATATTAGGTTAGAAGAACCTAGAACGGATATAGATTATGGTGTAGATGCGGCGAGATGGTACATGATCATTATCGAGGGAAGAACCAAACCCGAATCTAGGAGATTTTTGACATGTTGGATGCAGGAAAACAGCCTTTATATAAAGGTTGTAGAGATGGTCATTCACCCTTATCATCTGCAACTAGATTGATGGGTATTAAGACGGACTATAATTTGGTGAAGAATGTGTGGGCCGATTCTGATTTTGTCAAAGGTATTCTACCCGAGGATAATCTTGCACCGGGTTCATACTACGAGGTTCAAAACTTGTTGCGGGTCTTCAACTACCGCACGGTGATAGATGTATGTATTGACAACTGCATGATCTACCGGGAGCTGATAAGGAGCGGGTTAAATGCAAATTTTGTAGAAACCTCGTTATCGAGACGAGGGAAGAGTTCGGTCCGTTCAAAAGGATGTGGTATTTGCCTTTGTGGAAAGATTGAAGAGGTTGTATCAGTGTGGCGCACAGCAAAAGCAATGAGCTGGCATGCGAGCATTCCACAAATGGTGAGATTAGACATCCTTCAGATCACGAAGGCTTGGAAACATTTCCAGTCAACATATCCAGAATTTGCGGAAGAGAGAAGAAATGTTTATCTTGGATTATGTACTGATGGTTTCAGCCCATTTGGAAAGCATGGAAGACAGTATTCTCTAATAAGAAGACCGGACAAGTTCAGGATCCCCTAATCAGAGAGGTCGTTGAGTTGGTGGAATCTCGAGAAAGAAGCTTATCAAGCTTCTCAGCCTCTCTCGATGACGGCAATTCTACGGGTGCTTCAACCACCATGTCCCGACTGCAAATCAACGAGATGGTCGAAAAGGTAAATTTTAAAATAAATATATATTTCTTTTATAATACTGTTTACTAACTTTAAATATTCTTGTAGGCGGTTCCTAAAAGGAAAGGAGGCTATTTAGTTGGGTTGGCCCGCCGTGCTTCTTCGTATCCGACTTTTTCTTCGCAAGCTCCATATGCCGATCCCATGATTGGAGCAACTACACAGCGAGATGAGCGGTTGTGGCATTGGAGGAGCAGAATGCCACAATTCTTGCTGAGTTAGCGGATTCAAGGAGGGCCAAGCGGAGATATTGGAGAAGCTTGATCGTTTATTTCCATCCGGTCCCTAGTTTTTTTTTTGAATTTTACAACTTTCTGAATGTTTTTTTTCTATTTCAGTTTGTATGAAATTTTAAATTCTATAATATTATTAAATTTTAATTTCGGATTTTATTTATTTATTAATATTTAATATTAAAAAATAAATAAAAAATAAATTTTAATATTTTAAAAAAAATGAAGAATTCCGACGAACCAAGGTATCTTGTGTTTCCGATGAACTCTGGTCTCGGAAAATGTTGTCGGACTTTCGTCGGAAGTTCGTCAGAATGTGGTTTCTCGGTATTCGTCAGAATGTCGTCGGAGACTCTGACGAAATTCCGACGAATCTTTAAATTCTGACGAAATGATACCAACGACCTTTTTCGTCAGAATTTCGTCAAAATATGCTTATTCCGACGACATTCTGACGAATTCGTCCGTCGGTATCGCCCTGTTTTCTTGTAGTGGTATAGTTTATGATTTGGTACAAACTTAGAATGGTATATGTTGTTGTGATAGTTTTTGTAATTGGTTACATTTGAGATGTGCATGAGAGATTTTCAAATAGAAAAATATATGTATTTTCTCATAAAATTAGAATTGTGTAATTTGATTTGATGGCTAGCATCGGTTTGGTTGAAACTTAGAAGAATATATGTTAGTTTGGTAATATTTGCAATGTGTCAATTAATAGATGCATCATTAGCTCATGTAAGATGGTGTGGTATGAACAATGGAATTCATATATAGACCCATTTATAATTTGATTATACCACTTATGAATTTAAGACAATGAGGTATGTGAGATGGCGTAGAAATCTATATGTAAAATGCTATTGATAATTAATTAAATAACAGATACAAATTTATAATTAATTTGATTGATCAAAAAATCAGTTTATTAGATATCGAAATTGTAGGAGCAATATTAGGAAAGATTATATTTTATTGATACTGGTATGTTTTTAGTGATTAAGGTAAATATTAAATACTAAATTTCTAGTGAATAGGTCTAATAATCTTGCATAGGTAGTTTTTTTAAAAATTATTTCCCTTTTAATAATATAGATTACTGGTTACCATGACCGTGGAGGAATTGGTTCAATGAACTAACCGAGAATCCTTCACGCGTCTTCATACTCATTTTCACCAAACCCTAAACACTAATTGGGTAATTTTTATTTTTTAAATTTTTATATTCAATGTTTATTATTAATTGTGTTCAATTTTGTTTTCGTAAGTTTAATTTGTCAAACAACGGCATCAACAAATACCTTATAAAGATAGCGTACAAAATGATGAGCCGTGGTTATCCAACTTACAATGATATGCCTGAAGCAGATCATAACTTGCGTTTCTATCAGTATGCGGTAATTTTATTATTATTTTATACTTTTTGATTTTTAACAATAATTTACTTTGTTTCTTTTAAGTAAGAATTCATATGGGATTTGCAGTTCACAAAGAAGGCGGAATCCATTATTACGCAAGGGATCAACATTCAAATCAACGAGTGGAAGCAGAAGTGGCTACATGAAAAAAAGCTGAAGTTAATGAACTCGACCATTTGGGAGGATTTGACGAAGTATTTGGAAATATTGGAAACAAAGACTCAATCGATAACCAACTGTGGTAACCGGTATAGAGAATATAATAATAAATGGATTTATGTTCACTAGTTTATCTTTCTGGAAATTTTAATTAGTAAGTTTTAGCTTTTTTTAAAAAAAATTATTTAATTACAATCTATTTAATCTTGGGAAATTGGCATGTATAACCAAGAAAAAAGAATAATTTATTATCTACCCAATTTACCTAACGTTTCTATATACGGTGTTAGTTTTACATAATAATCATGTTTTTTTCCTTCAAGCAACCGGAGAAACCTGAAAAAAAAAACAATTATTATTTGTAAAAAGTAAATCGTGGCCTAACTGCATTCACATCCTCCCTTTTACTTCTATTGGCAACATCGTAGAAGGTGATTAGCTCCAGCACAGATTTTCTCCACAACGTCGGATTCTAAGCGTTTATTTGAATTCTTCTCCATTAAAACCGGACGGCGTTGAAGTCGCAGCGTCGCGTAGTAACCCCATGTGCCTTTTCCACTTCACATCGACGATTCTTTTCAAATCTCTTCAACTATGGTAAGTTCCTGGGGAGTTTTCTTTCGATTCTTTTCATCTGATGTTCTTTTACTTATCTTGGGCTATTGTCGGAACTAAGATAATATAATTGATAAGTCTACAACCTTGTTGCGTTGCATGTCGGATTTGCTTCTCAGAGCCGAAGTTTGACAATTGATTTAGGTTGTGATTTCTCCGGTTATTCTTAGTCTTTGTTAAATTTGAATTGTGCTTTTTATCGGAGATATATAGTACATAATATAGTAATATAGCTTGTTGTATGGAATAGCATCTGCAAAAACATAGGTTTGTCTTCATGTGGACATAGCATAGGATTTCAAAGACTATTCTATATGAAATGGAATATAATAAACGATCTTGTCAAACCATTCTATTTGAAACATATTAACAACTACTTTAACCTCCGTTGGATCGAGCTGCTCATGAGGACTTGGCGATGTTGGCTGCGTCACAATTTGGTCAAGTATTGCAAATAGGGGACCATACCTTCTCCACCACCCGTATTTCTATTATAGTGTCTACATTTCCCAATGTCTATTCCATATGTCTGAGGATGAATGAAATTACATGACTCCGTAATTCAAGAAGGGGGAGCTTAATTTATGAAAGATTTGAGTTGCAATGGATGAGGGTTTATATTTTCCTAACTTTGGGTTTAGTGTTTATTGTCAGGTGTTTTATTACCAATCCCCTATTAGCTATCTATTTTATGTAAATTAATTCTAGCTGTACTATGCAAATAGCAGCAAGTAACATAGAATGAATTATCATTTTTCCATTCAATCATTTACAACCAATGTTTTGAAAACCGGACCGGATACCGACTCGGTATAGCTACTGATTGACTGGTTGGACCGGTTCAACAGGTCAAACCGGGTTTTCTATCTATGAAACTTATATATATAATTATATATTTATATTATATGAACTTTACTTCTACATATAATACATTCTCTATTCTTTTCTATAATTAACTAAATATAAACAATAAACATAAATCTAACTGTATATATAGTAAAATAAAACTGAATAGTGAATACTATGTAAACTAAAATTGATAAAATCATACTATGATTTACAATTAAAATTATCATATTTATTTATCTTTTATAACTAAATATCAAATTTTATGAATATGGTAAAATAAAGATAGTATATGAAAGTCAAAAATATATTTTTCACATTGTTTCTTAAGAAAATAAAAGATCAATTAAATAGTGATAGTTGAACACTAATTATAAAATATTAAATTTTAACTAGTAATAGTTGAAAACACTTAATTACATGTTAATTTTTATGAACCGGATTTTAAAATTGACCCGGATCACCGGTTTTACCGGTTTTCAGCCGGTTTTACCGGTTTTTTTACAAATCCGGGTTTTAAACCGAACCGGACTCGGCTTCTTCAGCGAGTCACGGTCGAACCGGTTCGACCGGCCGGTCCGGTCCGGTTTTCAAAACACTGTTTACAACTGACAAGAGTTTAATTTCTAAAGATTTGGGTGCAGTGGATGAGGGTTTATATTCCCCCAATTTGGGTTTAGTGTTCACTATCATGTCTTCACTTACCAATCCCCATTATTTTTCTATGTTATAATGTCAATGCTTGATGTACTATGCAAATAATAGCAAATAACATAGTATGGTATATGGAATAGACTCCTCACGTAATAGCTTGTTGAGTTTAGGTTTGGAGGTGGGTAGGGGTTGAAGTTGGCTACACAAATGTATTAGTTCACGAGATTAGTCTCTATTCCATTTTAGATAGTATAGAATAGTAGTTGAAAAATTATACATTATTACTTTATTTTGTTTTTTTAGAAAAAATATTGTAGTTTTAATTAGATTTAACATTTGGATTTGGGTTTAGAGATTCAAATTTGGGGGTTTCGTATTTAGATGTGGGGGTTGGGTTTAAGGTTTATGGTTCTGTTTCATATGAAGGTATTCTATTTGTTTGTATCAGACACAGTATTTTTATAAATGGAATAGAACATTACCTAGCACAGTTAACTTGTACATGGAATAAAGTGACTGAGATTATTAAATAGAATATAAGATATATTGGAAGGACTTAGATCTTAAACCACACATTAATAATGTGCATAGAAGCATCGAGGGGATACATTTTAAAGTGACGTGATTTTCTCGTAGGCTTTCGAAGAAAAAAGTCGTTACGTCTGATTAGGTCATCTTATCCATGCGTCTTCTTCTTTGTCGGGGCAATGTCCATACTCTGCTGATCTAGAACTTCTGGAACAGCTCAATAACAAGGCTGAACGGATTGAGTCATTGGAGAACCAAAATGCAATGATCCTAATACAATTGGTGGAAAACCAGAAGGAAACCCAATCGATGATGTAGAAGTTGAGACAATGGTCCGAGGACGACTTCTAGATCTTTTTAATGTTCGATTTAGTTTTTTTATTTATTAGCATTTTAATTAATTTTGTTGGTAATTTGTCGGGTTTCCCGGTGAATTCCCGACGATCCTTTCCCACGGTCAGAAATTTGTCGAGAAAACGTTCATCAAAAATTTGTCAGGATATCCCGACAAAATCCTCACAATTTTTTTCTGACAAAATAGATCTGACGGAAAAACTTTATTGGAAATTGGTCAAAAATAACTTTTTTGACATATTATCAGTTTTCTTGTAATTGAAAACCAACACAATATCCAATTAAAGATTAGAACTATATCAAAGAAGGTAAAAGAGGATCTGAATAGACCTTCCAACCAAAATCCAAGGTGGTAGAAACCTCAAAGTTCACGCATCACAAAACCGGTACTTAGGTCTGCGACTTATTATCCGAGATCAAGATTCGATCCGAGATTCGATCCGAGATTCGATCCGAGATCCGATCCGGATCCGCCTTGAAAATCCGGATACCTCGAAATACCCCGAATACCTGATCCGTTCCCCCTACCAGTACTTACATCAGCTCCAATCCTATTGTAACACAAATAAACTCAAAACTGGATCTTTAAGAGAACCAGTTGAAATATTTGGTTTCACACCAAAACAGATAGTAAAACCACTAGAATCCGACACAGACCAAAACCAAAGATTTTACTAAAAGAGCTTTCATCGTCTCCACCGAAGCTGAGAGAGGAGCCATTGGTAGACACCGGAACCAACGAGAAAATTGATCTTGTGTTGGGAGTAAAACTGTGTCCCTCCAAAATCTTTCATAGCAAAACAGCTTAAAAGCTAAACAGAACCAACGAGACTGGCTAGCACTACAACACCATCTTCACACCAAACTAAGCAATATATTATAACTGAAACTAAGCAATATATTATATATCTACAACGAAATCGAAAATAAAAGCGAATTGGATTGGCGTGGTGCTAACGGAGCCACCACGGGCTGGTCACCGGAAGATTCAGAGATGAAGGTGAGAGGATAAGTTAAGTGAAAGCCGAAAGGATGGTGAATGAACAAAATACACAGTTAAAAAATTGTTCTTCCATCTCCAAATGGTATTATATTTAAAATAGTGATATGTCTTGTGTTAAAATAGAAGTAGAAAACATAGGTAATTGATATGAGTAATTGATCTTGTTGGAACAGTTACCCGGTTCATCACTGTTTTGATTTTTCTTTTATAGACCGTCAATCAACCTAAACATAAGTAACCAATTCTGATTAGTGATTATCAGTTATCTTAACTGATCGATTAATCACTAGTTGAAGAAGAAAATGATAGTTTCCTTAAAAATATGTCTTCAAGAATTCGTTTTAACCATTTTTATATCTGCAAAGTACACAACGAAATTAAAGAACACAAACCTTAGAGAAGAGTAGTTTACACATTCATATAATCACTTGCAACTAAGCTTTGGACTTAACAAAATTATGCTATCCTAAATTCAAAATTTATTGGTAAATTTGTCAAATCTGGAAGATAATATAACCTGTAAAATATTATAAATGTTCTGTCAAAATCTAGAAGACAATATAACTTAAAAAATATAGTATTGGATCTATTGTACACGTGGCAATCAAAGTTTGGTTAGTCGGCTGTAAACTAGGAAATGGTGGAAGAAAAACATTTCAAGTTTCAAATGCATGCATCTGAACAGAGCAGGAACAAATAGAAGATGATGAAAAGAGATCGTGTGAGTTTGAAAATATGTATCACAAGTACACGGAAAAGAAAGCAATGGCGCATGTTAAAATGGTCACAATTTTTTTTCTTAAATTCATAGTGGATAAATTTTACATTTTTCTTAGGTCAGTCTTTCATTCTATTTACTTTCCCATCAACCAATTTATTTTTTTTGAAATAATTTTGTTTATAAGTTAGTCACGTCCAAAATTTTGTCCTTACCTAATGGAGATTGCTCTAGTACCCAATTTCGAATACATTTAAATGGGAGTTGGATCTTTAGTTCCTTTTTTGTCAACTTTCTTTCATTGAAATGAAAGACCTTATAGGCTATTACAAGGTGAAGACTTAGAAAAACCCAATCCCATTACATTTTACAATTTGAGGTTGGACCTTTAGTTCGATTTTCGTTTGGATGGTGCTCTTTAATTACCGGAGAATACGTACGTTTACATTAGGTCCAGAACTTTTTATCAACTTTCTTTTTCTTTAAGAAAAAAGCTTTCTTTTTTTGGTACACTTTTTATCAAATTTAATACCAGAAAAATGTGTAGCTGGAAAAAGAGTTTAATGTTAATATATAAAAATGTATCAAATGAAGCAGTTCAATTGGTTTGGTTTCTGTTCTGTTAAAACTTAAAAATCAATTTAAAACACAAAAAAAATTAATTTGATTCGGGTCATCCTAATGATATTGAATCATGGGGAAGATTGTATCACCCATATTTATAATTAATGTTCTGATTTATTAGGCGGAAATCAAATTAGATTCTGATTCGTGCGTGTAAAATGTGTGATAATTTTAATCATATAATTTTATTTAAATTTTGCAAATTATTAATTTGACTTATGAAAAAAAAATTATATTTTTTATAAAAAATACCTAATAAAAATTCTATTTAAAATTTCGTAATTTAATTATTAAAAATTAGATGAAATAATTTATGATAATTTTTTAGTTTCATTGCATGTAAATAAGTTCAGATTTGAGTTAAGTTTGTTAAATAAAGTGCAAGCGTTAATTTTAGATGTTAATTTTGTCATATTTTAGATTTCTAAAATAACTTTTATACAAATTTCTACAAAAAGATTATACTTATTTTATTAAGTAACTCATACTATAACGCCATTGCATAATTTACTTTTGATAAAGTAATCATTGTAAGTTTAATATATATTCTGTTGATTTATAATATTTTTATATTATGGAACATAATAATAAAATATAATAAGTCATTTATTTGTTGTCTTCGCATTTGTTTTAGTTTATTTTAAAATATTAAAACTGGAATATAGCAATACATTTTTTTTAACACATCTCACATTGGTGACATTTTTTCATAACTTTTAATATAAATACGTTTTTTTTTTTTGTTAAAACTGTTCCGTTTTTATTAATATATTGCATGATTGATTAAATAATCTGTAAAAATATATTATTGTAAAAATATCATTTGTAACACGTTCCACTATATAATAAAATAATATAAGTATTTGTTAATTTAAAATATTTTATTTATCAGTAAATATATGTTTATCTGATTTTTAATAACAAAATTTTCAAGTTGTTTTTATAAACAACAATTAATCATTATCTACTTAATATTTAATTTTAAATTAATTTTATAAATTAAAATATCTTATAAAATCTAGGAATTTTGTTATTTTACATGGATATATTCTTTTATTTACTTTAATATATTAAGTTATTTAACAATATTTATTATTTAATGTAACATTTAATAATACTATAAATTTATAAATATAATAGAATAAATTTTATATTGTGAATAAGTCAAAACTAAATTTATATTTTCCTTTATAGGTCTAATAAATGCAAAACAACAAACTAATTATGTTGGTATACATTTGAATGATAGAAATCTTATTTTCATAATTATATATAAGATATCACATAGGTATGATGAAAGACATTTTTGATCGTGATAATATTTATTGTGGTGTATAATCATATGTCTGCTGCTTATTATGAATTTAGATTATTTTAGCGTAATATTTTTTTTTTAAATAAAATGAGGAATATAAATCTGTTTATAATTATTTTTATTGATCAAAAAAGTTAGAAGCAAGAGTATCGTATCTGATTTTTGTGCTGAATATAAGAGTTTTCTAATGCAGTTAATATGTGGCTAGCGGACTAAAAATGATAAAGATCTTGCCATTAAAGAAAGAAAAAAATATATTTAATAAAAAAAACTTAAAATGATTTAACTATAAAAATCATTCATAAAAAATGCATTGTATTTCAGTTTTAATAGATTACTAGATTTTTGATCTGCGTCTTGAAATAGCAGAATTTTTTCTTTTGTAATTTTTTAAAAATTACTATAAAATGTGATTTGTGAAGAAGCATAAGGCCTTGATTTGCAGAAATAATAATAAAATAGTAGCAATATGCTGTAGAACAAAATGCTACACAAGTTGTATTATCTCATTTATATATTTAATAAAGTGACTAGTAGAACCGTAAATGATTCACATATAAAATTATCATAAAATTAATATATAGTATATAATTTAATTATTTTTAAATAATATAGATATATTTATATTTCCACTATCTAAATATAAATTATTCTATGTTTTTGATATTAAAAATAATGAATTGTATATAATTATATAAATTAAATTATATTTAAATGTGAAATATTATTATTTTAAATCTATTTTAATTAAAAATTTAATTTTTAAAACTTATAAAAGTACTTATTAGATATAAGAATAATTTTTGATATTACTAAATAAAATAAAATAATTATATGTAATTATTTTTTAAATTTTATATATTTTATATGAAAAGGTTCTACTTAAAGTGAATATATTTGGAGAGCATTAACATCTTGTAAAAAAAATTTCTAAATGCTTTTCTACAAGCTATTAATTGGATAATAAGGAAATTGAACAAGATCGTACAAAGAACCAACTGGATACCGGAATATTAAAAATACAATAAAAAATTTATTTTTAATTTTATAAATTATAAATTATACTAAACCCCGAATTACCTGAGTATTTTTTAGGTTTGTGTTTTTTACTTTAAATTGAAACTCTTTATAATTCAGTTGTGTTTCATGTTTCTTAAAAAGTAGAAACCGACCTGAACTCGATATTATCTGAACACATCTGATTCAAAAATGTTCGGTTCCTAAATGAGTGCTAAACACCCCAACCCGAGTGACCCAAAACCTGAAAAGATCTGACCGACTAGAACCTTAAACCTGAATACCCAGCACTAAGCATAATAGTTATTTCTTTTGGTGATTATTATTGTTATATAAACTTAATTGTATATAGCTTTTTTGTTAATTAAAATTTACATATCTTATATTGCTGTACTTGATAACAATAAATATCTTGGCAAAATCAATTGTTTCGAAATGTTAGATTCTTCTATACACTACAAGAAAAGTGATTAAGATATCATAAGAAGATAGCGTTTTGTAAGAGAATGCTATCTTTGACCGGATTCTTACTTTAAGATATCGTTTTATAATATACACACCATATTTTATTTTTCGGACTCTAAGTTGTGTAACATTTTCTTAAAGAAGCGTTTTATATAGCTTTTGTAATCTTGAAAAGCTATGTATAGTTTACCTTGATCTTGCAAATAATAAAATTTGCCGATTTGTTATTTACCTTAATAATACTGAGTATTTAAATTTTTAAAGCGGATACAAGTCAAATACCCGAATTTAAGCTGAATAAACGAATAACGATGACCAGCCCTAACCGTAAGAACTAATGCTTTTTACTATGCTCCATAGAAAAGGTAATCTGATTATTTTAAATTTTTTATGACATATATATATTGGATTTTTGCTGAAAATGGAGGATGGTCTAAATCGATATATGTTGGCTATAAAGCCGAAATTCTCTCCCCCATGACTGGCTAAAAATCGCTCGTAACTTTGGACATAAATTCTTCAAAAGCAATTATAATGATGCGACCTCGTAGCTAAGCCAATCTTTTCATATGAGTGCCCTCTTAGAAAAAAAAATCATCTGAAACATTTGTTCCGGAATATACCTATGAATATATCTATGAGGAAAGAACTTTTCTATACCAATGCTAATGTATATGATGGGATATATCTAAGGAATATTTACAAATAATCTATTTTCTTAAATCTAATGGAATCCTGTACGTAATTCACGAGTTTTTTTTTGTCAACAATTCACGAGTTTAAGACGTAGTTCGCACACACGTTAGAGACTTTGGAGTTATTCACACGAGCATAGTGTCGTTTTATTAAACGCTTGCATACTGTATATGTATACTATATTTTATTGTAAGTGTCATTTTAAAATTTTAATTTTGTTTCCAAAAATGTTATGCTGTGCGTTTTAAAGCATTTCTTTTACAAAAGAAAATGCATGCTTTTATTATTATAAAATTTCCTCTTCTGGTCTTCAAATTGACAAATTCTATAAAAGAATTCAAGGACTTGTTTTATCAGCCAGAATTAGAAAAGTATTGTTTTCATGGTGTGACATGTAAGGGGGCCAAAGCTCTTTCTTTTTTAAGTGGGAAAAGCTAAAAGTTCAAATGGAGATTGGAAACATTGCTATTGATATATAAAATTCAAAGGTACACTTAAATTATTAAACTAAAAATAATATAGTTAAATAACATAACAATAATTTTTTAATAAATCATAAATAAAACTTAAGTAGTTATATACATAAAATAACAAAAAATCATAAAATTAACGATTATAGTTTTTAAGGGGTTATCTTATCAAACATGCAAAATATTTCATTGAGTAAGAGACATGTTAATGAACAAGTTAACTCATTCAATTATAAAAAATAAAATAAAAACGAACTTTGACTAGTTCAAAACGGATTAAGAAGATAAATTAGCTCACTGTAATTTTATGATATTAAAGTAAAAATAAAACTAATGTGAGACAGGTGAAACAGATATATTAACTCACCTAATAAAATCAAGTCAACTACATCGTGTATATAAACTTAAATATAATATGCAAAAATTAATATACTCATTATATAGAAAAATTAAAATTTCTGTTTTAGAAATTTTTACAACTAAAATAGTCCAGTGTTTTCAAAACACAGATAAAATCTAGTTTACTGGTAAAATTTAATGTTGATATGTTTGAAGTCAAAAATTTGTTTTCGAAAATGGTTTACTATGTACTAGATAAAATTAACAAAAAATAACAGCCTATCTCAGACAAAGTTGTTTGGTCTGTCCCATTCCTGAATAGCTCAAAAAATGCAAAGAACTCATAGTAAACCAAGTGAAAAGAGAAGGGAACTTAGATCGTTGATGACAAAAATGAGGGTCGCCCTCGTAAGGAGAAGAACATCTCAATCTACCCGTTCTAGAGGATATCACCAGATCATTTGACCTTCACCAGTAATTTTCCTCACTGAAATGTAGAACCAAAACTGCAGCATCTGCGAATAAAGAATATGATTAAAGTGTCGAAGACTTGTAATGCAGTTTGGGATAGTAGAGTCAGTAAGCTTCATCCGTGAACAAAAAAAAGTCAATAAGCTTCATTAGTGAATTAAAAAAAGTCAATAAGCTTCATTAAGGAGTCCTCCGATTTGATTTTCCATCGATGAAACCTATTATTTCGTTAGTCAACCGAGTATAGATTGTTCATTTACAAGCGAGAAGTAACCGTTGCTTAGGAGCCTTGGACCCTGAAAGATTCTGCATTGTGTTGAGACCCTGAAAGATTCTACGTAAAACATCGATCATCTAGAAACGGATAAATAAGTTTATTGTCACATACAAATCAAAAGTTTTATAAATAAAGAAAAACACAATCCTAAATGGTGACTTAGGGAACTAATGGGAACAATGAATTCCTATTCATTCTTTAATATTGACACCACTTTAAAGGAATATTTGTTACATATAAATTTTTGCCATTCTTTTACTTTTAAGGAACTATAAAACAAAGAAAAATTCTTATAAAAATTGGCAAGGAACAAAAGTAATAACTATATTCCTTTTCATTCCATTAATTTTGTATCTACTCATTCTTCGTCTCTTCATTCTTATTATCATTTTGATGGTCAGTGAGAGCCAAATAATCAAAAGTGTGTCATAGTAAGTATTAGTTTTGTTAGCGTAGTGGTTTACAAACCTAAGACGATACCAAACCTAACCGAAGACCAATCAAACCAAGTCAAGTAGGTGAAAATAGCAAACCATACGTCGAAAGCAGAAGATCCGAACTTACTTTGACTCCTCACTTGAAAAGGTGGGTATGATAAAATCCACACAAGGTGGACATTTTATAATGGACGCTAGATTCTTGGGATTTCGAGTTGAAAAGAAGTGAACCATGCTTATGAACAAAGTTGAATAGATAATTAATTTCAACAATGAATATTCTGACCCCAACCCAAATCGATATGAAGATTTTTTTTATGATTGGACCCATCGTGAACCTTTTAAAATTTAAATATTTTGATTGTGGTTTACGTGAATTCGATTGATCTTGGAATTTTAGGGTAACTGAGAGCATCATTAACTGAAACTAACAAAAAGTATCTCAGCACTCATGCAATAAGGCGATGATTATTGGGGGTATTGAAGCAGTTTATCAGGTTTAATATAATGATTTAAAAAAAAATGAAATTAAAAAAATAATATATATATATATATATGATGAAATTTAATGAAAAGAGAAAAAAGAGTGAGTAAATGTATGAGATATGCTTTTCCATCTCCAAACCTTTAGTTAAACTCATCAGTTGTAAAATAAAACTGGTTATGATGGTTTTTATTAAGCTTTTTATAAACTGGTACATGTACCTCATTAAACTCATCAGTTGTAAAATAAAACTTCATCTACTTATTATTAGTTTATGTACTTTTAATAAAACCATTAAATATATATATATAGATTGTAGTTCAAATAGTTAGAGTGAGGTCTTCGTTCTAGCAAGGTCAAGCGCATCAATAACTTATATAGGGTTAGTGAGGACTCACATGTAAGGAGTTATGGTCGATGCTCTGCAGAGCTGCGAGCCTGAGTCCACCGGATGGATAGGTCCACGGAACAGGTTGTCACACATGTATTCTTACTAAAAACATAAAAAAATTACAAATTTTGGGTATGTTGATCCACGTAATAAATATAAATTACAAGTTTGATCCTTCTAAAATATTAGGCTGGTTCGGCCACTGGATATAAATGATGTATACAGTGACGGAGCCAGTCCTTTGGCATATGGATCAATTGACCCATGTAGATTTTATATATTTGATTTTCTTTACACATAATTTAAGAAATTTTTTTTTGAAAAATATTGCAAAAATGGTGCATTGACCCTTGTAAAATATGTTAATTATGAGTTTGACCCACCTAAACGGTTTAGCTGGCTCTGCCACTGGATGTATAGTGAGTATGTTAGGACCATTTTCCCCACTTTTTTTTTTTGACAAGATTTGCATACACATTTGAAAATCTCATGATCATTAAATGGTATTACTTACGTAAGCATACGAACACGTTCTTTTTTTATATGGTCGGCAAGCGAGTGACTATAGATATACATGAATGATTGCGCATGTATGTATAGGATTTAAAACATTATCACGTAGATAAATACACACCTCATAAGTTGTACATCTAGTTATTTTTATACGCTTTCGAAATCATGACAAAGCTAATGTTGAATCAAACCCAACACCAGTATTCTTTATCACAAGAATCGCTTATCGAGTTTTTAAAAAAAAATCGCTTATCGTTTACCGTTGGGGAAAATAAAGTCATAATATCTAATAGAATGGAACCATGGGGAAAAAATAAAAAGCGATACCCAATACAGATTTGGCTACTTATCGACTTGGGCCAGCCCGGACTATCAAACATATTAACTGATTGGATAGATGATCTTTTTTCTTTTTGACGTCAAACTGATAGTATTATTAATATATAGGAGTTTTTACATGATAAAGAAAATTAAAACTAAAGGAACCATGATACAACATAAGATGATCTATTAATTCTAGCTGTATTAGTAAGATCACTAGATAAGACCCGCGCCATGCGCGGAGTGAGAATGTCGTAGAAATAATTAAATTTACCTTTCAAGTGTTAAATTGTTGTAAAATACATTGTAGACAACATTGATAATGTAATGTTCATTATAAAAAGTTAACTATACATTTTAGCAAAAAAAAAGTGTGAGGTAATGTTAGACACAAATATAGATTCTGCACTATATTTTGTTGCGAACTTTTGATAATTAAGTCATATGCGTGGTCATGCATCTTTATGTTTTAAATACATGGACATGTGTTGATTCAAAAGTAAGCATTATACATTCTAAGTAGTTGTGCAACTATTTTGGGACTGCATATCTTAAAACATACTGAAAGTATGTAGACAATTCATATAAAAAATCATAAACTCTAGCTTAAAACTGTAAATTTTTGGGTTAAGAAATCTGAAATGTTTTTTTCAAACCATGATTTATGTCACTCTAGCCTCGAGGCTCTCGACCACATTAAAACTCACTCTGACCTCAACTAAAACTATCTCAATACTCTCTTCACTGGAAACGAAATATTGTTTCTAGAGATTGATGATTTTCACTTTTATCTTCACATGGATTTGAATGGCTTCAAATCAGAGATCAGGCTGATCGCAGCCACTGTCAATCTAGGTCTGGTAGAGAAAATATTTTTTGAATGGAGGGAGAATATGAGTAAGACAGTCTCTAAACTTGGCTTATATAGAATGTAGGAAGGAAACCTATAATTAATTCTTCAGATTTAGCGAATTAATACGTAGATATAGATTGTTAATCTGATTGTTTCCATTAGAATCTTGACATAATAAAATTACGCAGAAATATTAGCCTAATTTGAGAAAGAGCTTTAATGTAGACTGATGTGTTTGAGCAAACTTACCATAAATGTACGTTATGAGCGGGATAAATTTTGATTTGATGTACACACAAAGTATCTAATAAATAAATCACCATATATGCTTCCTAATATACATAGGAAATCTTGAATATAATGCATTGCGCTAATATAACTCAAGTTTAGAATTTTTGAAATCGAATTTTTGAAATCGAATTGCCATATAGGCTCTATATTGGCACTATATATATGCTTTCCTAAAATAAAAGATATAAAGAAACCATGTATTAATCAAATGTATAACACCGGTTTTGAGGCTGTGTTCATTATTATGGTTTTTGCCTTTGGTTAAGTTATCAACTCAAAACCATAAATTAATTTCAATTTGATATGTGTCAACCCATTAATATTGTAAGACAATTCTAATTGTTTGGTTTAACGAAAATATTTAACACCTAAGTATTAAAAATAATTTCAATTCCTTGGTCTTCATCACGGCACTGCAAGGACAGTCTGAGTTATTCTTTTACCAAATTATGAATGTGATATATTGGATTGTTTTACTGAGTTCAGGTGTTCTATAGAAACCAAACAATTGTAATTGTTAGTGTAGTGTAGGTGAACCCGACCAAAAACCCATATGTGATATATGTTTAGATGAGAATGGTTTATTGGTCTGTTATGGTGTTATCATGTTCTTTACTGATTTCAAGTATGTAAAAGACACCTATACTTCGATTTTGTATAGGTACTCTGTTTGTATTCTCTTTTTAATTAGTTTTTTAAAGCTTTTGTTTTTAGCATGCCATATTTCTTTTACTTGCTGACGAATAGATGTGATGGTACGAAATTATTTGATATGTATTAACTTAAACAAAAAGTCAATGATATTGAAGCATAATATATGGGACGTCTTGATTTATAATAAATGAGATAACGATAAATGTAGGTTGAATGCAATGGCATTCGAAAGCTCATCCGAAAGCTCTTTGCCAAACCTCAACACACAAATGACTGTGTTCTCAGAACGCAACTGAACTGCATCACTGATTTCCTCCGCAAACTTCCCCCATAACACCAATGAGAGTCGTTCATCCCTTTATAAAAATAAAACAAATATAAGGTGTCATTGAAAGCGATCATCGTGTTAAGACAAATAGTAAATGTCATGATAAGCCTCATACTCATTATCACGTAGTTTCACAGAAATCTTCTGTGTGTCTTTGCCATTGACTGACACAACTTCAGTATGGGACACTTCAACAACTTGACCGACAACATCTAGCACATACCGAGAAGATTCATGTAGATTAGTAACTAAGATAAAAATCGACATTATTTAAAGAATGTATAACCTTAATACATAACATCACCTACCAACTAAGAAATCTGGATTGAGCTTCCCACTGAGTAAATCTCGGTATATGACCGGCTCCAATCCAATCAAGTTGTCAGGTAAAGCCTCACACGATTTTACACGGGTTGTTTGAAGGAATACCAACGTGTATGGATGTTTGGTTGAGCGGTAAGAACCACTTGAGTGGGTCACTGAAAAATTAATGAGGACTTTCGTTTGGCCCTGCTGCAGGACATGAACGAACTGTCCGACTTCATCCTTTTTCACGGTCCCATGTATCTTATCACCCTAGCAAATATGAACAGAATCAAGTAAGAAACAAAGACATCAAGTAAGAAACAAAGGTATCTTAACCTAATATAGAAACAAAGATAGGACTTACTCTAGAATCCACGAAAACCATTTCAATGGTCTCACCACTCGCCGTTGAATACTGCTTCCACAACCGGATTATCTTAACCCTCACCTTCCACATTGACTTAAAAGGCTTCAAATCAGAAACGTTGTTCATCGCCGCCATTTCTTAACTTTTATTCGCTTTTCTTGCTTTTGATGAGTGAATGCCTACTTCAAAGGGATTTATATATTAGTATTATTTGCCATATATAAATCGGCTCGATGCGCAATCTTAGGCAGTAAATAACAAATTGCTGAATTTTCAATCAATGTTTAATACATTATAGGCGCGAATTTAGTAGTCAAATACGTCAGTCAAAAAATCGTGGACGTACATTTATGTCTTGCATTAATATATACGTGATTGACCTATAAATAGGAAAGTCGAGGATCAAAATTTGTATAATTTATGACTATGCGATGAGATTATGATCTTATTCGATTTAGTCATGCAATTATAACAATCCAAAATGGTGAAATCATAATGGCAAGAAAGATTATAGCAATCTGATTCATAGCATTATTCTCGATCATCTTATACCATACCATATAGATTATGATCTTATTGATTTAGTCATGCCATATATAGAGCCAAAACGGTGAAATCATACTGGCAAGAAAGATGTTAGCAATCTGATTCATAACATTATTTTTGATCGTCTTATACCAAAATAATATTTACTCAATATATTTTTATATTGTTTTCTAATTAAGGATAATAGGTTAGACTTTAATTCCTAAATATATTTCTGCACGTTATGCAGTATATCATACCATATAGTTACATTTTTTAATATCTCCAAACATTATATATTACAGTAAAAAGAAAAAGAAAGGAAATAAAAATTTATATTGTTTTAATATCTTCAAACATTATATATTATACTTAATATCTCCAAACATTACATATTATACGATAGAAAAAGAAAAAGAGAAAGGAAAGAAAAATTTATAATGTTTTAATATCTTCAAATATTATATATTATACTTAATATCTCCAAACATTATATATTATACGATAGAAAAGGAAAAAGAGAAAGGACAGAAAAATTTATATTATATGATAGAAAAAGAAAAAGAGAAAGGGCAGAAAAATTTATAATATTATACTTAATATCTTCAAACATTATATCATACCATATAGTTAAATTGTTTTAATATCTTTAAGGGCAGAAAAATTTATATTATATGATAGAAAAAGAAAAAGAAAGGAAAGAAAAATTTATATTGTTTTAATATCTTCAAACATTATATATTATACTTAATATCTCCAAACATTATATATTATATGATAGAAAAAGAAAAAGAAAGGAAAGAAAAATTTATAATGTTTTAATATCTTCAAACATAATATATTATACTTAATATCTCCAAACATTATATATTATCACGATAGAAAAAGAAAAAGAAAAAGAGAAAAATTTATATTATCTGATAGAAAAAGAAAAAGAGAAAGGGCAGTAAAATTTATAAGGTTTTAATATCTTTAAGGGCAGAAAAATTTATAATATTATACTTAATATCTTCAAACGTTATATCATACCATATAGTTAAATTGTTTTAATATCTCCAAACATTATATATTATCACGATAGAAAAAGAAAAAGAGAAAGGAAAGAAAAATTTATAATGTTTTAATATCTTCAAACATTATATATTATACTTAATATCTCCAAACATGTATATCATACCATATAGTTAAATTGTTTTAATATCTCTAAACATTATATCATACCATATAGTTATATATTATACGATAGAATAAATTCTTGGCTTATATGAAACTATTGGTATTTAAACGGATTGTTATGGAGTTAAGTTTTAGTCAAATATCAATCATTGTGGATCTATATATGGCAATATTTGACGATTTAGATTCCAGGCTAAATATCAATTACTATGACGATTTTATATATGGCAATACTCGACGATGAGAATATGATATAAGTTGATTATGAATGTGAAACCACAATGGCATTTGCATGTAATTTCTCTAGTAAATTAAGGGTGATATGATATGTAGGTGAGAGTGAGTGTGGTCTTTATGCATGCATGACACACATGTAAATAACATACAACTTTAAGGTTACTCTCCCAAATTGCTCCTTGATTAATAAGAAAGGGATTTGCCATTTTATTAGATGATCTATTTATATGTCTAAACTGGTAATGTCGACCTTCTGCCAGCTTCAGTATGTCAACATTTTGGATTTCACCATAAGTTTGAGCAGAGTAGTATCGAGCAGTGTTCTAAAATGCGCTAGGTGCTCATTCTGTGATAGATGACGTATAGCCAGCCGTATAAATGAGGCCTAAGCGGGTATATCTGGATATATAATTTTATACAAAATATAAATATAAAATTAATATACATACATTATAAATATATTTAAAATAATTTTTTTTGTATAAGTATATAGTTTGACATATATAAATAGTCTTAAATTATAAAAATTAAAATCATTTTAAATATATAAAGATGACAAATTTAAAATGATTTTGCAATAATTAAGCTAATATCTACAATCATATAAACACATAAAATAAGTAAATTTAATATAAATAATAACATTAATGTAATATAATAATAATATTAATAATTTTTTTGAATATTAATGTTCAAAATCCGCCTAGGCTACCCGTATAGCGTCTAGACGCCGCCTAGGCGGGCGCCTAGACCGTATTTTAGAACACTGGTATCGAGTATTAGAGAATGCGTTGGCTAGAATTTTTTAGAGAATGGAAGAGTCTCCCAGGAAGATTACCTTTTTGTAAGACATTTTATTTACTTGCAGCAGTGCTTCCTTTAGAGCAATTGCTTCTGCTTCCAATACTGTATTTCTTGCTTCAATAGAAGCAGATCCTTGTATATAATTGGTCTGCACAAGGAGTCTTTTAGAATCCAGCCTATACCTGCTTTATTATTTTCATCAATCCAAGATCCATCAGTATAACAAAAGTATTCATCCTCTGTTGAGATCGAGGATTGAGTATAGCTTTCATTAGCAGTAGAAAGCTGTTAAGGAGTAACATCCTTTGATGTTGAGTGCGATGTTGCTTCTATCCAAAGTCGATGATTCATAAAAAGCTTTATGAATAATATCAGGGATGGACCATCTTTTACCATTAGAAATAAGCTCATTCCTAGCCTTTCATATTCTCCATCCAATGAAGGGATATGTGGGGTTTGGCTCCTTATATTTTGATGATAAGAACTGAAAGTAATCCTCAAGTAAGCAAGTTTGAGTTTGCTGACCTGGTGGAAGCTCAACTCCTGCTAGTTCCCATATCTCTTTGGCCACTCTACACGTGAAGAGTAAGTGGGTTAGAGATTTATTAGATTCACCACAGAGAATGCAGTCATTTGAAGAATTTAAGTGTCTGCGTTGTAAGGTCTCCGCGACAGGTAGTATTTTATGAATCACTCTCCACCAGAAATGTTGGATTTTTGGAGGAGCAGAAAGCTTCCAGATATTCTTCCATATCTGCTGTTTGGGATTGTTATCACTAGACTGACTTTTCTCTGTAATGAGCTGATGATTTCCAGAATTAACTGAATATTTGCCATCTTTGGTGAAGATCCAAACCGGTGAGTCTCTTGAGGGGAACAGACTAAGGTGTATTTTCTTAACCAGTTGAATATCTTGAGTGTGTATGTGTCGAAGTAATTGAGAATCATCCCATCCTGTTCCCGTTTGATTTCTGAGTTCTGAGATCTTGTACTGATGATTTGGTGGGTATAAAGAAGGCCGTGCTGGTCTTGGAGGGTTGTCTATCTATGGGTCTTGCCAGATTCTTATTGTTTGGCCATCACCAACACTCCACTTCAAGCCTTGTTTGATTAACTGTGTGGCTTGAAAAATACTCCTCCATGCATGACAAGGCCTATGACCCAAAGTGGCTTCAAGCAAAGATGCTTTTGGGAAATATTTTGCTTTGAACACTTGCGCTAGGAGAGAATTTGGTTCTTTAACATCCTCCAGCTTTGTTTGGCTAGCAGAGCAATGTTGAACTTGTTGATATCCTTAAACCACATTCCTCCATTTTGCTTTAGTGTAGTAATCTTTTTCCAAGCTACCATGGGATCTTGTGTCTTTTCTTTAATGCTGACCACCAAAATTGTCTTATTTGACCCGTGATTCTTGAAGTAAGTTTCTTTGGTAAGAGGAAGCATGACATTGTGTATGTGGGTAGAGCAGTGGCAATGGACTTGATGAGTAATAAGTACGATGTCTCTCTTTCTCATCATACGACAACAACTGGAATAGAGAGAGAGAGAGAGAGAGAGAGAGAGAGAGAGAGAGAGAGAGAGAGAGAGAGAGAGAGAGAGAGAGAGAGAGAGAGAGAGAGAGAGAGAGAGAGAGAGCAGCTGCAATTTCAGTTCTTTCATATGTCATCAACTATAGTGGCCACATTGTGCTTGCATATATGTATGTATATATATATAGGCTTGTACAATACGTAACAGCTGGTGATTATTGTCATAATTATCATGATAAAGAAATAAAGAGAAATATATGAACACTGCCAAGTTTGATGTGTCACTGTTTTGCTCCTTGAAGCACCTGCAGATTCCGATGGCTGAGGAACGTACTCTGTCTTTTTTAGATAAATAATATGTATAAGTTGTTTTACAGAATAAGTCAGTTTATATCGCAGCCTAGTGGAAGGGTTGGCTTATAACTATGGTATCTTGGAAAAGAAGAAAAATAAATAATTGGACTTTTCTCCTCCTTCTCTCATCTCAAAGACACCGTCACTGTTCAGTCTCGTTCTTCTCCGGCTGTCGCCGCCACGTCCTTTTTCGCGACCGCCGGAGGTTTCTCCCTCTCTGTTCTTCTCTCTGTTATGTTCTCGGTGTTCTCTCTCTCCGTTGTCTCTTCCGTTTTTCTTCTTCTTCTGCGGCGGGATTAGATCATTTTGTCTCAGATCCGGTTTCTCTGGTGCTCCTCTAGTCGGGTCTGGGTTGTGGCGCTGCTTGAGGACGGCGGTTGCGCTTTCTGGTCTGCGGTTCGGGTTGCTCTAGGGTTTTCGTCCGGTCCATTTTCCCTGAGTTCGGCCGATCTTCTGTGAAAGTAGAGTGCGTGTAGCGTCGAAAAGTTTTGCTGGTCTCTTTGCCTCATTCCGGCGTCGTGTCGAGTCGCAGTTGTGTGCGGATTTCGCGAGTCAAAGATCTTTCTCCTCTAGCTCCTCCGGTGGTCTCTGGAGGAGGCGTGTGGGTTCGTCGGTGGTCGGGTGTGTCTCGATTTACAGGCTTTCCCAGTGGCGGTGCGTGGTGTCGGTGGCGGTGCGGTGTGGCAGCGCGTGGAATTAACGGTGGCGCAAGGTGGTAGTGCATGTCACCGGAAGTGCTTATTTTTGCTCCGTTTAACGAGCTAATCCGGTGTTCTGGCGATTTTCCTTGCCCCCTCCTTGGAGTTTTCGGCGGTGTGGCCTTGCGCCTCGCTCTCTCATCCTTTTGTGTGCGGCTTTGACTTGTTCTCCGTTGGTGTTGGTTGCTGCGTTTAGTCTCCATGCGACAGTGGGTCATTCGGTCTGCCTCTTCTCTTGTAGGCGTATTCCCGGAGGGTGAGTTCTGTGTGGTCCGCTCCTTCTATATGTGGGTTCGGTTCAATGGTCACGAGAAGTCGGGTCTGAAGACGGCATTCTTCGGGTTTGCTTTTCAAACGACGGCATTGTCGCGTGGAAACTTGCTCTCGTGCCGTCGGGGGTGCATGTGTCTGGTGTTTTCGGTAGGTCTGTGCTTTGATTCTTCGAGTGGTCTGTGATGTGTGTTGGGTTGGGTTTCGGAAGCTGCAGGATCCGTAGCTTCTAGGTTTGAGGGCGCCTATCTCTCGGCTCGCGGCAACTGTCTCCTCGTCTCCGGCCAGGACCCTTTCCAGCTCGCTTTGGTCTTTGCCCGATCCGCTGCTTAGCTGGTTGCTAGTCTAGCTTTCCTGCCATGGTTTTGATCTTGTCATTGTCGTTTTTGTTGTGCTGTGTAGTTTAATTTTTCGCATTCCGCTATTCGTTTTCTCTGTAATCGCTGTCAAAAATTGAAAATTTGGTATAAAATTTAACATTTTACCAAAAAAAAAACCTATGGTATTTTGGGTTCGAGGATCAAGCTATGCACTTTTATCATTTTTATTTTACTTTTTGTAAAGTAATGGCAGAACCGTAATAAGTCATCTTCTTCCTTCAATTGTTGACAAGAGTTTCTGCAATTTTCATTAGCCCAATCAGTACAGATCAGTCACGACTCACGAATTTGTGTTTTTCTTATTATCTTATCATTAAATATGTAAATCTCAAATGTTGAAATCAATTCCAATCATGGTTCTATTCTAAGCTTCAGTTTTCTTCGTTATTCTCTCTCACGTCATTACTCTCTATCGTCTCTCTCTCTCGTTCTGTTCCAGTTGTTGTCATATGATTTTAATTTGCCTCCAAATTGATTTCTTTTTAGTTGAGTCGGATCCGGTGTATATGGGTCGGGTCAGGTTTTGGTTAACGGGGAATCACGTTTCACAGAACGCAATTTATAAATCTATAATTTCGATTTTGAAATGGATCAAGGAGGGGATCTCGGCATAATTAAAAAGAATGGAGGGGGAATATAAAGAGATTTTATATCTCTGGGTGGTTTGGTCATCAGCTAAATAGTATAGGTGAGAATAGATAGAGTTGTGGTGTTTACAAGGAGTTTTAGACGGTCATCCCATTCTTTTTTTTACTTCCATGAAAAAAATTTTATGACCATTATTGAAACTTAGCAGAACGGAACAAACCATTTTTGTACCCAGTATTTTTTGGGAAATTTTTTTTTCTCCATATTTTGTTTGGTTCCATTTTTCATCTAAGGAAATCATGCATGACTCATTCTAATATCTGTTTTAGGCTTTTTGCTTACCCATAAAATTATTAACAAGGCTATGTTTTATAGATGTTTTATATAAGATATAGTTAAATGAAATAAATCATAAGAAATGCTTTAAAACTTTTGTTAAATAATTGCCTTTGAGCCAAGTTACAAAAAAGAAAAAGTTAGATCCAATGTTTTTTTTCCCTCATGTAAGCATAATTTTATTAAAATTTCTTTATTATTTCAGGGTATTAAATTTTAAAGTTCTTTTAAACCAAGGGTCTTAAATTTTAAAGTTCTTTTAAACTAGGTCGGCATATTAATGTTATATACCATCTTGCATGCATAATTTTATTTTCCATCACCTCAATCGTCCTTTTCATCAAGACGCTCTACTCAGAACCATCTATGCAAAGTAAATACTGATTCCATCAGAAAAGGGAACAGAGCATAACCAAGGTAGAGAGAGGACCAAAAGTAACGTAAAGGCACAATGCAAAATAAGTAGAAAGCAACTAACGATTAAATGATACGTTGAGTTTTGGTGAAAGGGACAGGTGTCGACACCATATGAGAGGACTTTCTGACCTGACGCTGATATGTCTCAACCAGGAGAGAAGAAACACGTTTATATATTCATAAATATAGATATTATTTGCTAACTGAACCAAGCTCACGTCTCCAACTTTATACGTATTACACCTTTTTGTGAGGAGTATTTTTTGATAAAGGCCTTCATCTTTTTGTGAGGAGTTATATGGAATGACCAAAGTTTAATCTAGATTATTACGTAATGGAGTAACTTTAAATTTAATAGAATCATGCATAAGCACAATGCAAAATCATGAGAGAGTGCTAATCTTTACTAATACATGCATACAATTCAGAAACACATGAATGTGTAGATTGCCTCTTGTGAATCTCTAATTAGTCGATAAGTTTTCAAAAGATTACAACTTTTATTCATTTATGCAACTCCAAACAATTAAAACTTCAGTTTTTTTCTCCTAACTTTAGCACAAAATAACCTATTAAAATATATCAAAATATATTAAATTTTTTAAAAATATATTTACAAAAGTAAGAAGAATAAAGAAATTATAGAATTGCAACATGAAGAAGAAAATTTATCTTTGTCTTCTCTCTACACTCTCTTAGTCTAGGGTTCACAAAATCGTTCCTTTGTCTTTCCGTCGTCGGTTAATATGAGAAACACCTCATTTTCCATCTCTTTTGCTTTCTTATGAAATTTCATCTGTGTTTTAGAGGTTTTTCTTTGTTTTCTCAAAGGTGATTCCTAATTGATGTTGTTTTCAAGGTGGTGTTATGGATATAGTTTGGCTCTGGTGTCTATTTGATGGCTTCGAGGACTAGCTATGATGGTCTCCCCTTTCTTCATCGTTCTAGTCGCATTTGAGCTATGGTGGTTGTGCTTGTAGTTCAGTGGTGTGTGGTTGATATCACTCAAATTATCCTAAGAAATAACTTTACTCTCTTAAATAAGAGGTTCAGTTGTAGTACTTAGGGATCAAATCCACAGGGAGATAGGGAACTCAAGACAATCAATGATTAAGCTAGGCAAACAATTATAAAGCAGTAAACAAAGCAAAGCAAGGTGAACAAGGTAGTTGTTCGGTTGGTTGATTGAGGTTGTAAACAATAAGAGAAAATAAGCCAGATTTAGGGTTCAGATAATCAGGATTATAGAGATATAGAATGCTTCAGGTATGGGGATGACAATCCTAGAACTCGATATTTAATGCAAAAGATGTCCAGCTTCCGCTGCGAATCAATTCTATTGACTAAGTCTAGTGTCTTAGTTTTTGCTTGTTGACTCGGATCGAGTGTCGACCGATGCTACCTTGGACAAGCGTTAGCGAGCTGATGGATAGGTTCACTAGTCTTAACTAAATCAGCTGTCACATGTTTATAGCAATCCTATCTCAACAGAATCTATTCTTGTAAAGAACCTACTGTCGTTGTTGTCTACAATCTTAATATCAGGGTTCTAGTTAGCTACTCTAGAAAACAAGCAATAAGAGAAATTCTAATGAAGGATGTCTAATGATCACCCTAACAATTATATAGTTTTGGCTAATCATTCATAACCCTAATATACCTAAATCTAACAAGGTGAAACTACTCAGACATGATCAAGCAAGACATGACAAATAACTGAATATATTGCATAAATAGAATAATGTAGGAAAAACTAGGGTTCCAATGCAAGCTCTGAAGGAGTCTTGGATCTTCTCTCCAAACTACTAAAAACCCTTAAATTGTATGATGTGAATGAAAGAAAATAAGAAAGTGTGTGTTGCCTAATACAATGGCAGAGCACTTAAATATTAGGTTAAAATTCGGCCAGGGTAGTCTTGTAATTATGTGGATCTTTGGGCTTAAGTCGACCAGGAATCAAGTCGGCCCTCTTGCGTTTTACTGTCGATCGACGATTGCCTCTGAATATCGATTATGGTTGGTTCCTTGAACAGCTATGAGTTTCTTCTATCTTTTTTTTTGAACATGAGTTTCTTCTATATTTAGCTCCAAAATACTTCATAATCACCACATTGCTCCAAAACATACCTGAACATGTAAAGACTCTAAAAAGACTCCAAAATATAATAGACAGACTCTAAAACAACTATAAATTATGTCTCAAAACTGGTAAAGTCCATGATATATCAACTCTCTCAGACTTACTATTTTACTTGTCTTCGAGCAAAACACACAGAGTAGTCTTATGAAAGAGGTTTGAAAACAGCAGGGACTCACATAATTTAAAATCACTACTCTCACTTCTGCGAATAATGAATGGTGGAAGTGAGTCAATACTAACCTTAGAATGCTTCAATGTACACTCTAGCTTAGTCACCATACCATACAACACACAACTCCACTGATAGCGCCTAGCATACCCCTCTGTTAACCTCATTTCTGCATAAATATAAATATATAGGCTACATCTTGGGAATATCGATCATTGAACACATGGAATCAACTCAAGCAAGTATATGGACCAACATGTAGTATTTTCTGACTTTTTCCCTCTCTTTACTCTCTTCTCTCAATCTTATTATCTCAATTCCAATGAACAATGATGCTGATGCAGCCCATCTTGCTGATCTTCCTATCAATTTTTTTTTTTTGACAAAGTGTAAGCGAATAATGGGGTCACATGTACATATCCCTCGCTTCCACCAATGTGTGAATTAAAAAAATAGAGTCACATGGAATTTTCATATCTCTCTGCATTTTTCAGGAAATCATCTAAATCTTTTATACTTATAGATGCTGAAGAGAGTTGAAAGGGGAATCAGAAATACACAGACTCTAATACCCTTTCAGACTTGCAGGAAGACTCCGATCCAATGTATACCAATTACCAAACCACAAAACAAGCGATTTGAATCGATTAAGGTTGGAAATTAGCTTTGGTTTCTCCAGACATTCTCAGTAGATGTGGTTGTTTGTGGTAGATGATACACTGCGGTGTTTCCATCTAATGCATCTTGCAGTCAAAAAATCTGGATGGTGCTAGAAAGTGGTTAGAGTAGCAATTAAATTGTAATAAGATCATTATCCCTTTCTTAACTCAATAAAAATTTAATAAATACTCAATAGATAAAAACTCAAAATAAAGCACAAATATCAGTAAACCTCTCCCTAGACTTAAACAACACTGTCCCCAATGTTATTCGGTCGAAGATTGGTGAGAACATAAATTAAAAGTACTCAATTTAACAAGGAAGAACGATATATATACATATTCGCTGGAATCAGTGACGATAGACACAGTTAAGTGGCGATCGATCGCTGCTGGTGAAGTTCTTTTTGTCGATACCGGCCGGTCCTATCGGTCGATGCTCAGTGCAATCATCTCCTTAGATCTTTTTTATGCTGCAATAAAGTAAATGCAAAAAATTAGTAAAATATGAAAAATAAAACTAAATAAAAATTACCTAACACTGGATTGCCTCCCACTCAACGCTTTGTTATAGTTATTTAGGTTGACTTATGGAGGTTGTTGGCTAGAGTGGAGGTAGTGGAATACTTGTTGTAAAACAAGTATCAACATCTTCTTTGCTCATCTCGAACCAGGCACAACAAAGCTCTTGATTGCTTCTTCACCGCTGGTTATGTGGTATTGCTGCCTATCAATGATCCATTGTGTATAATCCAATTTCTGCTGCAGCTCCTCCATTGTTTTGCTTATCCATGCAATACTGTTGTGGAGCGGATAGAAAAGTGCTTCCATCATTTGGTAGAACTTAGTGAACATCCCATCTTGATCTGCCATGGCTTTCCTTATTATCTCCATGACATCCCTTTGGTATCTATCCTCTTCTGGCGGATTTGGGGTGTAGGATGAACTCCAGGCACCCGAAACATCCCTCATACTGTGGTAAACTCAGATACTTCCCTCCTGATCTATCTGCCATCTCCAGTATTGCTTTTATATCCTCCTTAGAAACATTGATGATCCTTCCATCTAGTGCTTGTGCATTGCCATATTCATCTCTGTAGACTCTATACTCTTCACGCTGCATTACACGGATCTTCCTCCTCGGGGTTGTAGCAGTCTCAATCGCAAAACTCTCAAGATAAGGTAGCTAAACAATAACTGGTGTAAAGGTATAACTTTATAAATAGATAAGTAGATAAGTAAAAAAAATAGAAAATCATATTTTATATAAATTTTCAAAAAATTAATATAATTTAAAACTTTAAAATTATTATAAAACTTAAAATCAGCTATTAATCTGAACTTGCTCTTAGCAAGTATAAAAAAGTATATATAATAAAGTGTTTTTCCATTTATTGCTAAGTCAATATTAGAAATAAAGTAATTTATTTTTCTGCTAGTCAAACTAATATTTTTTATTACCTTAATAAACCCAAAAGAGAAAAGCATTTCTATATACTGAAAATTCATTGTAATCAACAGATTATAATTCCTTAGTCAAAGTCATACTATATATGTACCAACTACCATTTCAATGTTCCAAAGACACTATATAAGAATCTAAACAATCATGTAAAAGTTATGCAAGCTTTACTTATTTACAAACTCAAATTATAAACTAATAGGCAAAGGACATGGCAGCATCAAAAACAACCATCTTTATTGTTTTTATCCTTTGTTTCTCATGTAAGCTCAGTTATTATATATTTTTTCTTATATGTAGATTAAACAGAATTAATAATCCAACTAAACTAAGATATTTCAATTAATATGCACATTATTAGTGAGTGTCTCTGGACAAGTCAAAGGATCGTCATGCTCGACAGCAACTGATTGCGAGTTGCTGTGTTTTAGAGAAACAGGAAGAGGACGTCAGGAATGTGTGCTCGGAAAGTGCATTTGTTTGGAGCCAAAAAACGAGACAGAGCTGGCTAAGACCGTAAGGTGCAATACGGACCTTGATTGTCCCGATTCAGAATGCCCTAGATTCTATTTTAATGCCTGTATTTCTGGAGAATGTACTTGTATAACAGAATAAATTAACTAATTGAAATAATAAACCGTTGCTCCTACCATACACACAGTTTGTTCCTAGCGACCACACATGTGAGGAACAAGTGTTTCGTGATGCCCGTTTGAACCAAACTTCCCCGAACCAACCAACCATAGGTCCTGGAAGAATTAAATAATGCCAAGTATCAGCTGCGGGGAATTGAGTTAAGGGAGAACAGAGCCTAATTCATCCACCATGAGCGAAGGCAGCAAAACAGTCCTTTATAACTCAATGATCCACCCATGCCTAGTTGGAGTACCATGTACAGTATTCCCTTCGTTTCGCAAAAGGTGTTATTTTGACATTTTTCAAACTTAACAAAATTGTTAAAGCGCATAGTTTTTATTAATTATATTTATTGAATCAATAGTATTGGAATACATAAATTATTTATAAAATTAATCCATTTGTAATAATATTAAATTGAAAGTTGCCTTAAGATTCTAAAACGATATTTTTTGTGTAACAATAAATGAAGTAGAAGTAGAAATTAAATTAATTGGTATTTAGAACTTGTATTTGGTTGTTTATGGCAGTTGATGATATATGATCAAATGACATTTTGTAATTAAGTGATGAGGATGAAGATGTATTGGATATAACCAACTATTTAAGAAAAATAATAAATAATATTTTGTGAATTAGTTGATGTTTTAAAGGTATAAAGACATGACAAGTATTAAAAAAAAAAAGAACTTAGTCTTGTGTTTCATCAATAATTATAAGTTAGTTTTGTGTTTGACCAAAAATGACAAAACAAATATTTTTTTAGAAGGGTTAGTTTTGGGGTTCACCAATAATTATTGGTTTTCTCAAAAAAAAAAAACCCAATAACTATTTGTTAGTTTGAAAGAAGTCCTTAAACAATCATTTTCACATATAAATTATAAAGAATATTAAAAATTCTAAATAAATTAAATATTAATCATTTACTTATTATATAAATATTCATATTTATCAAATTATACATAAATTTATAAAATATATTTACAATTTTAAGAAGATGCTTCAAACTAAATAAGATTAAAAATAATTTGATTTTAATCTAATTAAAATCATAATAAATTATAGTTCAAATAGAAAGAATATATACAACCTAATATACTGAATAAGTATAATTGAACTGACTGAATTATTATACTTGAAATCACATATTTGATTAAAATAACAATACTATAATTTTACATATTTATATTAATATTTGATTAATTTATTAATACATATATTTATGTGTGAGCATTGAAAAATCACATAGTAAATTATAATTACTTTAAAATATTTCTACATTATTTTGTTAATATATATACTCGTGTGCGAGAACAGAAAATCACCTAGTAAATTATAAATTTGAAAACCATTTCCACTTTTTTTTTGAACACCAATATATTAAAAGCAGCCTAAGCTGGACCGGAAACGTTACACAGACTCTCAAGCAACAGCATCTGCTAAAGAGTTGAGGTTTATTGGAACGAAAACAAACGATGCATCAGTAAAAAAGGAAGATAGAGTTTCGATGTCCTAGGTGATTCCTTAGAGATCAGTCTGCTGGAGCTTCGAAGAGATTGTTTTGACAAGCACTTGAGAAACAGATTTTGGAGTATCCGAGTTTCTTTGGGTCGAGAATATCCGAGTTTCATTGGACCATTTCCACTTATTATTCCTATTTTGTACGCTTCTTAAGGTACCGAAATGGAATAAGAAGCATTGAGGAAGAGTTGATGACAGCTCCTTAACACAAACTATTATTCTTCGACACCAAATGATATTACATTTTGCTGCAACGTATCGTTCACTTATTCTTTTCTCGTTTTATACTGACTTCTGCTTGTACGCAGTACGTACGTTTTATGTGAATGTATATTAGGACGTAACTCGTAAGTAACCCCAAGATAGGAAGATAACAACATGAATAAGTACATGATAACATCGTCGCCAAGGAAAACGAGTTAGCAAGATAATTAGCATATTTACATCTAGACGCGCATATAATTTCTTTTGGATTAGATCAAATATTTAATACCTTTATGTAGTGGGGAGAATATTGAATAACTAAATGGGACTAAACAAAGCGAAAATAAACTAGGAAAAGCTCCATATATATTCTTGAAATAAAAAACCAACGGTTGTAGAGAAGGATAGCAAATTGAATCATATTCCGTTGTTATTATTTAATTTTTTTATTTTAATGAATAAATTTATCTATATAAAGCTCCTCTGGCTCTTTCTTCTGTTCATAATAGCCCCAAGCAATTAAGTGCAAATCATATCTCTACATACACACATCGGAAGATAATGGGTTCCAACGTTTCATCTGTGCATGATGCTCCTTCATCAACGGAAACCAAGAATGGTTTGGTTGTGGAAATGGAATCAAGAAGACAGTGGAGATCTCTCTTTGATTCCATGAAAGGCTCAAATAAATTGGTATTATATTTATTAGAAAACCACATTTTAACCCATTTCTATATCTATATCAATGTTTAATCTTCTTTACATGTTATTCAATTGGTTCTGTTCTAAGCTAACTGGACTAATTGTGATGGTTTTAAAGCTAGTGATTGATTTCACAGCTACATGGTGTGGACCTTGTAAAGCAATGGAACCTAGAGTTAAGGAGATCGTTTCTAGGTACCCAGAAGCTGTTTTTGCGAGGGTTGATGTGGATAAATTCATGGTAAGCAGTCTCTTTCTTTTACTAGTAAAATGATCATTTACGGTTTTCTTGTAACCGAAGCCGTGAATCTTTAACTCTCAAGACTAAGATATTTGGTATATACAGGATGTGGCTGGAACATATAAAGCAAATACACTTCCAGCTTTTGTTTTTGTGAAGAGAGGAGAAGAGATTGATAGGGTTGTTGGAGCCAAACCTGATGAACTTGTGTACAAGATTGAAAAGCATAGGGTTTAAGATATATTTATTTTAATTTGAAGAACAAAAGATTATACATTTGAGTGTTTGTGTGTTTGTGTTTCACGGATTGAAGTTGTGTTTCTGGTGTGTGCTGTTTTCTCTAAAGTTATGAATAAATATGTCAAAATTGTTTTGATACTCATGAGAAATCATTTAGTAACATAATAAATTCTCTAATCTTGCAGCCACATGTGTATAAAATTTAGTTAACATCGAGGTGAAAATCCTATAAAAATGGTTATGTGAATATGCTAACTAAAAACTACTAACAAAAGAAGTTTATGTGAATATATAAGTAGTTGGAGAAACAAAAAGTTACAAAACATTTTTTCGAATGGCTTGTATTATGGAATCAGATTGAGAATACATATCATGACATCAAAGAGAGCTTTCCTGACCAAAGAGTATCCATAAACAGATGAGACCAAGACCCAAGAAGTTCCGATCTGTTTCACCTTAAACTCTTTCTTCTGAAGATTTTGTAAACACATTGTGTATGTACATTCTCTCAACCTTGCAAGAACCTTACTTGAAAACTAGTTGTCAACTCCGGTTCCACCAAGAACTCTCTTAAGATCTGTCTTCTGTTCCAATGTAAGCCTCGAAGGGAAAAATATATCAAAGTTGATCCGAAGATCTCCTCTCTTGGAAACTTCTTTAGAGATAGGCATTCCTTCGTTAGGGATCACAATCTCCTGACCCGGTTTAACGATATCCAAAACCGGTATAGTCAGATTCCTCCCGTCTAGTGTTGTTAGGCTGATAGTGATCCCTGTTAGAGCCTCCAAAAGCGAGACTTTCTTGTCTACAATCAGATCGTTTCCATCTCTTTTATAAACCGAGTGCGGTTTTTCATCGATGACGAAGATGAGATCAGCAGGAGTGACTCCTGGTTCTTGGTTTCCTTTCTCAGGGAATGTGATCTTTGTTCCTTTCTTCCATCCTGGTGTTATGTCTATCTTCAAGATCTCTTCCACTGTCTTTGGCTTCCTATAAACAAAGCCATTATCAAAAAGAGGTTGGCACAATCAAAAATCTAAAACAACTTAAGCCATGCAAAACCAAATGAAGCAACAAGAAACCTATAAGGAAGATCATCTAAAGAAAGCAACATCATCAACAACATACGTTCTGCACAAAACAGAGCATCAAGAAACCAATCAATTGGATCAACGATTCTTGATTTCATTTAGTCTACCAGATCAAAGAACTATGAATCTGAAAAATAATTGACACAATCAAGATCTTAAATAACTAAGCTATGCAAAATCAAATTTAGCAACAAGAAACTTATAAGGAAGATCCTACAGAGAGCATAAGCTCAACAAAAAAAATCAGAGCATCAAGAAACCTATACGATTCTTGATTTCATCAAGAACATGATCATGATCAGAGAGATGGTTATGGAATACTAACCCGAGACCATCAGGAACAACGCGTGAGATCCGCATCTTCCTCCTCCCACCTTTAAACAACTCCTCGAGAGTACAAGCCAACTTGCTCTCGATCGCCGGAGCTTTCCTATTCGCCGGCGGCGTCTTCCTACTCGTCTGACTTCCCGCCTCCGCGCTTCTGAACCTGCTTCCACCTCCGTTGCCACTCTCCCTCCTCCCTCCTCCGCCGAATGCATCCCCCGACGCGCCGAAAAACTCGTTGAAAATATCTTCAGCGTCTCGCGGATAATACCGAAACCCATCGTCGTTGTTGTTGCTCGAGGAGTAGCTTCGCTGCGTAGCCGGCGTTGGTACGTCGGAAGACTTAAGACCGTCCTCGCCGTATTGATCGTAGATCTGACGCCTGTGAGGATCGCTCAGGACATCGTAAGCCTCGGAGATCTGTTTGAATTTAGCTTCCGCTTCTTTCTTGCTCGAAGGGTTCTTGTCGGGATGCCATTTCATCGCTAATCTTCTGTACGATTTCTTCAGATCATCTTCGCTCGCGCTCGGAGTCACGTTCAGTACGTTGTAGTAATCAACCCCCATTGGTTTTCGTAATTCAAATCAATCTGAGAAAGTTAGATTTGGATCGGAGTGTGTATTGCAAGAGGAGAGTTTGAGAAGGAGAATAAAGAGGAGGCGTGAGGAAGGAGAAGAAGAGAGAGAGAGAGAGAGAGAGAGTGGAGTGCGTGTAAGGTAGAACATGCCAAGCAGAATGTGGTACATGGTTTTGTAATATTGAATAGATTTCCTTTGTTGAATTTTGGAACAATTATTGTACTCTGTCTTTGTCTTGTCTGATCTGGACGTGCTTGATTGGATAAGCACTAAGCAGAGCTTACGTATACTCCGGTGCGTTTTAGGGAGTTACTTCAGGTGGGCTGCCATTCGTTCAAGCCCATTCTCAGGTTGTTATTCTGTTCAAATTTTTTTAAAAAAAATTGCTTTAAATGGTGACGAAGAGAATAGTGAAAATATCAAAATAGTGAATTTTTTTTATTATTTACAATTTACACCATATGTAAGTAATATTTGTTACTAACATTTCATTATATTTAAGGAAAGCTTATTCTTTATCAAATTCGGGGAAAAATATTATATAAGGTCGATGGTGCAAAAAGGGTGCTAGGTTGAAACTAAGTGAAAAAGGATGCAATAAGGTCCTATGCATTGGCTAGCAGGTGGAAGGATGTTGAGAAAACTAATTACTGAACATGGAATTAGAAAAGAGTCTCTCAGACGACAAGCTGAGATCCATTGGTTATTTAAAGAATAGCTCTCATGGACCCTCTAGTCAACGCAACCAATAATAGTAGCAAAGAGCAATCCCTCAGGCCGCACTGTGAGAGACTTGCCATTGCTTTTCGTCTGTTAAGCTTACAACCTCAGACTCCAATCCGTATATTCAAGAATCTACACGTCTGCAGCGATTGCCACGAGGTTATTCAACACTGAGATCATTGTAAAGAGATCATGTTCGGTTCCATCACTTCAAAAACGGATCCTGCTCTTGTTCAGACTATTGGTAGCAAAAAAACTAGTAACAAAGCAGGTAAAAAGATTGTATTAATAGGCAGCGAGAAATCACTAACCGCTAACCAATATTTGTATAATTCATTATGTTTAAATAATCAGGCAGTATATCTCTAAGGCAAATCCACTGAATTAACAACAAATCATTTCCAGCTATAGCCTTCACTTTCACGGCTCAAGCTTCAAACATAAACATCTCTCACTTGATGAACCCTTCTGCTACTGTTACATCAAAAAAGAAACAGAGCATCAGTGCCAAAGCAACGATTTTGACTTCAATTTAGGACAGAACAAAACTCACTTTTTGATGAGATTGGTACTAAAACAACAGTCATGTCGGCATTATTCGGCGGAAGCTGAAGACGCAACGGGAAAAGCTTGCCGTTCAAAGGACTACGAGTACAAACGATAACATCTTCCATACTGCTCTCTTCTTTCAACCTCTTAGTCAGCTCTTCAACGCCATTTCCTTTGAAAGTAAACGACTTCACCTCAACTGAATCATCTTCGACTTCGCCGTCATCGTCCCCCACGTGGTAGTATATCACTCTCCCTTCCGATTTCGGCGGCGATCCGACCGTAACAGAATCCGTTGACTAAAACCAAACACAAAAACATAAAGTCAACGTCAGTTTGAAAGTTCTGTCGGATCGACAAACTCACCTCTTGTCTGAAGAAACGGTTAGATCTGGAAGGAGATCCAGGTTCAAAATCAAGAGAATCTGAATGATGAAGAGGAGACGGAGGCTCCTGCTGCTGTTGCTGATGCTTGTGTTGATCGGTGAGAATCTCAACGACGTCGACATGCCAAAGAACCCAATCCTGAGTCGCCGATCTATGAGGAATATCGTGAGTGACGGAGTTTCTCCACGGAGGCAAACCACCGTTACCGCGAAGGAAGTGGCCGTAACGTGTCTTGAGCTTGACCAGAGCGCCGTCTCTGATCGGCTCCCAGGCGAGAGAGGAGTCGAGACGGCTCGGATTGGTCTGAAGGACTTTTCTTCCGGTGGCTCCGAGGAGAAACGGTTTGTTCGACGCCGTCAAGTATTTGCCGTAAGCGCTTTTGAGGCGGATGAGATTGGAGGAGCCCGGGACTGGGTCCACGGTCCACTTGGCCGCGCCTGCTGAGCCGTTGCGTTCTTGGGTGACGGACTCTTCGTCTTCGTCGGCGATTAGGTACTTGTCGTGGTGGCTCCGTAGACGAACGGCTTTGGCTTTCTGGAAAAAGTCCATTTGAGATTAAGAGAGAGGTTGAAGATGGTGTGTGAATGTGTGTGTGTGTATAGCTGTCTTAATGAATCTAGAGCTTGGTCTTTGGGACCTTGTCTTTTACAAAAGGGTATTTAATTAATATTCTTAATTACCTACTCGGTTTAAGATCTTTCTTTTTGACTTGTATATATTTTTTATTAAAGAAATTATGTCTTTTTACTCTTTTTACTCTTTTTAAGTTTTTATATTTGTTAGTGACGTAAATTCCTCTGTTAACTTGTTATTTCATACGTTTAACAAAAATAGTCGTGTGTGTTTAAAAAACAAAAAATAGTCGTGTAAAAGTTTGTTTTTAATATTTCATTTCACATTTTAAAAATCCATTTGCCTTATGCTAACTTTTTTTGAATAAATGGCTTTAACTATTATCTAATTAATGTAAAATTACTATAGTTATTAAAAATATCTACGTTTTTCAGAAAAAATGGTCAGTTAGATAGCAAGAAATAAGTAGTATTTTGTAATATACTGTTCAAAGTTAGTAAAATAATACTTAAACCATATATAGTTTAAATTTACTTCAAAGAGAACTAAAGATATAAATAGTTTTCAATTATGTTGATATCATATTAGTTGTTCTTACAACCAATACACATGATACAACTACTACTTTGGCTATCCAAATTGTTTTGGTTCTTATTTTATTTCGATGAAAAAGCTAAATATGTATATTATATTTAAGTCAAAACAATTATTAATTTTCTGACACGAGAGATTACTATGATTTTGGTGCGATTAGATCTATGACCCCTATTTTTAAGTTCAATTGTTTGCAGAAGTCAATTTTTTAATTTCTGAATTATTAGTTGGGACAGATGGAATGGGGGACAATATAGTGGACTAATATAAGAACATATAAATTAACATTGCTCAAAATAAAAAGTTAAATGTCGACTTTGGCCTTGGAACGACTAGTCTGCCATTTTTAATTATTGAAAACATCATTCATAAACCATACACAGCATCATTGTATAAAATACTAGCATACATTCAATACAACACTTCAACATTTCACTTATTTTCTCACTTACACTACACACGTCCTGACGTCCATTGCTTTTCAACGATGATCTCAAGTTCTTGAAACCGCTGATTGAGCTCTAACCTCAAGCTCTCCTAGAAACTCAGCGACTTTATCGATCTCCGGTACCACATTCTTGACGGTATCATCAGACAAGAACTGGTCCGCCCATTTACAAAGAGAAGGGACTTTTGTTTCGTCTAGAAGCTTTTCTCCTTTAAGCTTCTCTCTTGCCTTCAAGATACCCACAAAGCTTCCGAGGCAAATGTCCATAAACCCGATCGCTTCACCTCCAAAAAACGGTTTCCCTTTGCTTATAGCAATAAAGGCTTCCTCGAGTTGCAATAAACCTCCTTCCACTTCTTTCATGCCTTTTTCTTTTGACTCGTCCGATTTGGTGATTGCGGCCGCTTTCAAAGCCGGAAACCACTGAATTTTTAAAGGGAGTCAAGTCAAGTGAAAATAGTGTGACAAGTGTTTGTTCTAAAATCTTACACAAAATCTTAATGGTTTCTTCTTAGTAACGGTTTGATTATTTCCACTCTAGAATCTTCCTAGGTTTATTATATTGAACCAAGATTTAACTCATTGAAGAAAATTTTGATCAATATCAAACATCCATTCTTACATTTGGGGGATATAATTAATAATAATATATGTTTTTTGTAAGAAAATCTATATAATTATCAGCAATCTGCAACAAGACAAAACGACGAAGAAAAAGATAGAAGGAAACTCTCCAACTCTCCCACTTTAACTAAATTTCAAATGTATGAAGATTATCATCAAAACATGTAAAATCATGTAAGATTTGGAAGAATATATGAAAATATGAAATAGATTTTATGATTAGATTTGTTCAATCACTATATGACTTTTTATAAGAGTTTAATAATAGATCTTTTAATACTTTTTGTGGTGTTACTCTAAGTCTCTCACCAATTTATCGTGTATTTCAAAAGAACCTTACAAAAACAATGTCATGTAAGAAAACATTTTTTTGTTGAATCTAGTTTTATCCATTAAAAAGGGGATTAAGTTACTATTGCAGTCTAACTTCACCAATGCATGTCTAACTTTTCATTTACTTTCAATAATATAGTCATAGATGCATAACAAATAACTTTTTGGTCACTCACAGATGAAGATCTAATTCGTAATCCTCTTAAGAATATAAAAATCCATCAAAAAAAAATTCTCAAGCAGGAGAAAACCCATAGATAGTAAATATGTGGTCAACAAAAAACATAGAAAACACCTTGTCATCAACGAAGGCAGACCAGAAGCGAGCTTGAGCGCGATCATAGGGATGTGAAGGAAGTATGGACTGTCCAGATGCGTTCCATGTCTCATCAATGTACTCAACGATGTTGAGAGACTCTAGAATCGGTTTGTTGTTGTGGATGAGAACCGGGACTTTTTTGTGAACCGGATTTGATTTGAGTAGAAGTTCACTCTTGGAACCGAACAGATCTTCTTCAAAGTACTCGTAATCGACTGATTTGAGACGAAGAGCAATCTTTGGCCTTATAGCATACGGGCTGAACCATACTCCCAACAGTTTCACTTCCTCTGTCTCTCCCATTTTTTTATTTGGTCTCTAATTAATCTGTGAAAAAAGAGAAGAAAGAAGAGATATTATGTAGTGGCTGAGGCCAGTTTGTGTGTTGCTCCACGGCTCTTTTGTTCTTGCTATTAGCTATTTTGTCTGCTTCTAATTATTACTTCTATAGTTTGAGAAAATGACAATGAAAACATATGTTTCTCTTGTGACAAAAAAAAAAGAAAAAGAAAACATACGTTTCTCTTTCTTTTTTTTTTTTGCTTTAACCGTAGCATATAGGATTAGGTGTGTTGTCTTATCATTTTTACAACAACATAATAAGATTAAGGGCTTATTTGCTGAATAACCTAAATCTAAACTTAAATTAACTGGATGACATTGATTTTGACATTATTAACTAACTAACATTTAACTCACTTTTCTTCCGGTAATACCCTCAACAATAACAATTACTCAGTCATTGAAAAAGAGAGTGGATGACGATTGGTTGCATTTTCTATGGACATAATATAATACAATCACATCATATAATACATATTATAGCTAATAACTAATATAAGTTGTTACCAAAAGAGAGAATATAATACAACCACATCACACTAGAAGAGAGAAGATAATACCACATCACATAATGCATTCAACCACAAACATTTCACTAATTATATTTCATATCACCAAAATAATTTAGAATCAATTATATCTTAACACTTAAAATTTAGATTCTAAAACTTATTCTAATCCCACACTAATCCCTAAATAATAAATCCTAAACCTTAATCAATAAACCCTAAACCCAAATATATATTTAATTCTAACTAGAAATCTAAACTCAAACCCAACTTTTAAATACTACACATGTCTTACGTACTATTTCTTAAGGAATTGAATATCCCTAACTCGGATATGTGAACCTACATCTGAGATATAAACAGTTTCTCACGTTTTCAAATATCAAGTGTACCTAAATTCATACCACTTTACTACATGGTGGATATAGTATAGTACGTTTGCATTATGGATATAATATACTATATTATTGAATAGAATAGACTGACACTTCGACATGAATGAGTTCATATCACTAATATAAGTAACGGAGCAACGAGGGTGAGTTAATGAAATCCCCACCCAGATGATAACACTAAACCCTAACCCGGAAATGTCAACCCACATCCGAGATATAAACAGTTTTCTCCGTTTTCAAATAATGACATTCACCAGGTTCATAAATATTATACTACATGGTGGATATAGTATAGTACTTTTAGAATGTACGGAGAACTAAACTTTAGTTCTTGTTCAATAATTCAGGGGACTTTATTACCAAGGTTATATGGATGTTGTACTACTATATTATTGAATGGAATAGACCGACATTACGAAATAAATGGGGTCATATCACTAATACAACTCCTAAATACTAAACCCAGATCAACTTTTGAATTCTAAACCCTACATTCTAATCACTAAACAGTAAACCCAAGTATAGACCCTAAACTAAATAGAAAGAAACAAAATACATAGTATAGTACATATTGGTGAACAAAATAGAACACTCTTTATTAATCATCAAATGGAACGATAAAAAACCCAAACCTCAACCCCCACCTTCCAAACACTAAATCCTAAATCTTCATTAAATCCTAAATCCAAGTATAAACCCAAAACCCAAATTGAATGGAACAAAATACATAGTATAGTACATATTGGTGAACAAAATAAAGCATTCTTTATTAATCGTCAAATGGAAGGATACATGATAGGGTCACTAAACCCAAACCTCAACCCCACCTTCCAAATACTAAACCCTAAATCTTAATCATTAAACCCTAAACCCAAGTATAAATCCTAAACCCAAATAGATTGGAACAAAATACATAGTATAGTACATATTAGTGAACAAAATAAAGCACTCTTTATTAATCGTCAAACGTGATACATGATATGGTCACTAAACCCAAACCTCAACTCCCATCTTCAAAATACTAAACCCTAAACCCAAATAGAAACAGTTTTCTCCTGCTGAGAAATATTGATAGTCATCAGATTATTACATTTTTAAGAAATAGTAGAAACATGTCCCAAATAGTATGGTAACCTTACATAAATAGCTACACCAAAGAATATATACTATACTATTTTGTTCACCGAATATAGTATAGAAGGCGAGTTCCTCTTCTTCAATTCTTCTTTTTCAAACGTTCTGATACACCTTCACTTCATTCACCGTCGTTATTCTTCACCACCATATAAAGATCATCTTTATCTCTCTTTTTTTTCCGACACAGCGACGCTTCTATCGGTCCGCCTTCATTATTCTTCACCGTTGGATCACTAGAAAAAACAGAACTTAGTATAAAAACAGAGTAACGAAAACAGAGTATCAAAACATAAACAGAATATAAACTCAAAAACAGAAACAGAGTGTAAAATTGAAAAAGTTGTTGTGTCTGCTCACCGTCTACGTCTTCATCGTTGTCCTTCTCGTCAGAAAAAAGAAATCAGTTCAAGAAGATGTGAATAATGAAAGACCATGTTCATCTTCATCTTCCTCAAAATTATCTAATTACTTGAGAGGTAAAAATGAATACAACGTGACCACATATTGTACTTATTATATTAATTAATTATTTATTTTATTGTATTTGGTAGTAGGTTTCACCGGTTGCTTTAGAAGGATAATATGGTTATTTTTTATAATGTTGAGCTAGTATATTGGTGAATTAGGGATTTTAGATATAGAGTGAATTAACTTTTGTTTGATGGTTATCAGATGCAATTTCCCTAAGATTAAAACGCTTCAAAATTCCAAAATGCTTAACTCTGTATCTCTGTGAACAATATTTAAAGCTTACCTTTCGTGTATTATGCATGTTGTTGTTTGCTCACGAGATATGTGTGAGGTTGTAAAATGCTTGAAGAACTCTTTGCATATATGAAATTCCAATTCTGAACAATTTGTCGCAAAAAACATTTCAATATATCGACACCTAATCATGCACTCAATTACCTAAATCAATGCTTCAAATCTTGCATGCAAAGGAAATAAACTTTGTCTGTTGTCCATCGAAGCCACGTCCGAGCAGTCTTGCAACGTATAGACGACTCATAAAAGCAAATATAACAAGTCATCTTAACGGAATCTTTTCATTAAAAAGAGTTAATATTGTGTGGTCCGATACACCACATATCAGACATTAAATTGATAAAAACAGATATTACACTTGTTCTTAACCAAAAAGTCTGAGAAAAGTATGATTTGTTACGTCCCCTAGCCTCATCTCTTTATACTGCTTCTCATGCCTTGCATGCTTATTTTCTTAGCAATGTGGCACTTTTCAAAGAGTACAAATCAAAACACTCTGCTTGTTTTAGCGGGTTTGTAACAGACGGATGGTCTTGAAGCTAAAGCCAGGCACCAATAAATCTTTGCGAGAAAAACTCAGTTTCCTCTTCTTCTTTACCTTATACAGAACTAACTGGATGGACAGTTTTCAACTCTCTTGAAAGATTAGTTTCTCATTGTAAGCTCACATATGCTTTTGCACTCCTTGTTGCAATTTCAAATTCCTCAAAGATCTGATGTTTGCGAACCAACTTGACTGTGACATGAGTAATTATCACAGACTGAACACTTACAAAGCTCTGTAGGCTTTTACAATATATCCAAACAAAACTCAAAAAACGAACAAGCAAATCATCTACTATCAACGTTGTTGTCTTCACAAGATACAGATCAATGATAAAACAAGCTATCACCACCTCTTGTAAGATTTAATTTCCAGCCCATTGTAAGCTCACATGCTCTTGAACTCCTGGTTGCCATTTCCACTTCCTCAAACATCTTACGTTTGCGCACCAAGCTGACTGAGAAGGGATAGATAGTTGCAGTCACTAACCGCTTCGCATTGTTCAAAACATAAACCGCCACTTCTTTCTCAACTTCTGTTCCTTCATAGTCTCTCCACTCAAAAGTTTTGAGATGTAACAACAAACATTCAGGAACATGCCTCGGTTGGATCCAACGAACCTTACGATACATACGCATCCCATGGTCCTGAACAAGCTTGAGAGCTTGTAGTTTAGGAGAATGCTGGAGCAAACTGACAAACATATTCGTCCAGCAATCATCACACGAACATAGCTCCAACCGCACAAGCTGAAACAAAACTGTACCACGAGGATACCGAGCCTATATACACGATGTAAGCCAAAGGAAACAATGTATTAAAAAAAACCAACAGTTTCAAAACTTAGCTAATGATATAAAAGCTTACCTCATCAGCTAAGCATACACGTAGACGCCTGACAAAGGAAAAAGATTCCAGAACATTGGCATGGTAGGACATAGACTGAAGATTCGCCTCGAGGAGTTCGTGAAAATTACCAATCAGATTAAGCTCACCAAAGTAGTCCACGATGTTCAACCGCTTCAAGGACTGAGAATGTATCACGAACATATGATCATCAGGCGGGCTCTCTCGGACTGTGTTCCCAACGAATAAACTCTGTAGAGAAGGCAAGTCGACGGTGAAAGTCGCCACATTGTCTTGGGGACAAGTCTCCACGACTAAATCTTCGAGGACGGGACAGTTCGATATAAGCCTAGAGAAAGACTCATCATCTGAGTAAACGACAGAGAGAAGGCGTAGCTTCACGAGGGAGCGGAAGCTAAACTGAGAAGAAGGAACGTCCAAAAGAATCACTCTGTTGAGTTCTAAAGACTCGAGTGTTTCGCATCTGAACAACCTACTCGGCAAGGAGACAAGACCGTGGTCGTAATAGAAACTTATTTTCAAGTCACGCACGAACCGATCGACAGCGATTCTAACCCATAGACCGATCTGGGAAGCGCTGCATTCCGAGCAACTGTTGAGGTGAAAGGTTTCGAGAGCCGGTGCCTTGTGTAATAGCAAAGTTCCAGAAACAAACTGCGACAGAGAGCTTGTGCCGTGATGATTCTTCTCGTTACCCTCTTCGTCGTCTTCGTCGCTATCCTCCTCTGAGTAATCGTCGAAGATGAGTCTTGGCACTAATGTCCAAAGAGACAGCCATCGTTTAGACAAAATGCTCATAGATACGGAGTCTTTGGTGGGGACGAAGGAGAGTATCTTGATGAGTAAATCATCTGGCAAGTGACTTAACCTATCCATAAGAACAATCTCAAAAGCTTGCTTCTTTTTCAACTTTCACTTGCTGATACTGCAACCAAAGACGAAAGTTCTCGTGATGGAAAATCCAGTAGCAATAGAAAGACGAAAACGATATCAAAAGAATCAAGCGGAGAAATACCTTAACGAGTTCGAAGAAGCAGAGTCAACACTCGGTCACCAGTTCGTCCTTTGAGAAGAACCCTAAATCCTAAATTTATTTTTGAGGTAAGAGCATACACATTGGTGGATTCCATTGTGGAGTCAGACTATTTTAGTATTTTTTTTTTTGCTGAATAGCTAATGATTCTTAGCAAAATAAACAGTCCAATGGTGGATTCTTTTTAAAAATTCTTAGGAGAAATTTTTTTTTTTATTAAACATATAAAATTTGCAATTTCAAATGCATTAAGGCTAACAAATAACCATTCTTATACAATTTACAGATGAAAGACATGTATTAGGTATATCATATATGCATGAACATATCTATACAAGGCTGGTCCGTGATGAGAAGGAAAGTAATGAATAAAGCAAATTTTTAGAAACCTGACAATATAACAAGTCGAAATGCTTCAGTATTCTCAAGAAATAAGTCACAGTACAAGAGAACATTGAACTAACAACATATCACATATATACTTGTATCCATGGCTCTAAACTCTGTAAGTGAAGTTCAGCACCATCTTGCAAGCTATCCAGCGAAAACTTATCAATCTGCATAAAACCATATTTCCTGTTACCATCACAGCAGAAAAAAACACACACTGAGGATAATATAAACGAACTCATGACTTACACGTTCGAGTTGCGATTTGGTAAAGTTCTCGGGGAACTTTTTGGAGAGCAATGTGCAAATCCTCTGATGGTTAGGGAACACGCCCGCTTTCCAAAACGCTTCAGAGAAGACATGAGCAACATGATCAGGATACTCCAAGATTTGGTTGAGTCTATACATTTTAGCCATGAGTCCTTCCGCAACCTCGATCATTTGAACCACCCACTGTATGTTCAAAGCCTTGGTGGAAGCAGCAGAGCTCTGAACCTTTGTAGAACTGACTCAAACACAGCTTGTCTTGCAGGTTCTGCATTATTTTCTGTTAGCCATTGCAGCATACAAAACAAGCAGAGCAGCTCCTTTAGATCCCCAACTCCAAGCAGAGAACTCTCTTCTTTTGATCTATGCCAAACTAAGCACACATACATAAATGAAGATAAAAAGCTATCCACTGCTAGATTAGTTTCCCATAAGTAAGATATTTGCCAAACTAACAAACAACGCTGTTAGCACTATCACGCAATTGAACTCATTTCTACGAGGAAAATGTACAATGCTTCCTTCATTCAAGGATAACTTTTGCATCCAAAAGTCAAACCTATACCGAGGAAATGTTCACTCATTATCATAGAGAAGTAACAATATATATATCATGAAATAAATATATTCATCATGTCTCTCAGATCCCTTGACAGTAGTATACCAGATGATCTATAATCAAATCATTAATGAAACTGAGTTTCACAAGCGCATAAAATCAAATCAATAAGAACGACACACAACGGAATAATATCACATAAAGAACAATGACCGGATAAGAAACTCAGAACAACACTCGTTACTATATCTAACCACATCATATGAAACTCTGAGAACAAAGTATAGAGAATATCGAATAACTGGAATGAATGAAATTGTATAATTGAATAACATCGAGAGATTGGGTTGCGAGAGGAGACCCAAAGTTTGCCTCCTTTACCTTCCAACAATTGTATAATTGAATAACATCGAGGAGATTGGGTTGCGAGAGGAGACCCAAAGTTTGCCTCCTTTACCTTCCAACAATCTCCTGATGATATCATCCAACACCCCTTTCTCCACCATCCCTTCCATGCTCGTCATCATCGTCGTCTTCTCTCACCAGAATCCAAAAAAATTGATAGAGCAAGGGTTTGCCGTGTTTAGGTAACCGATCAATCGGAGAAATCAAAGAGATGATGAAGGCTTGGCATCAGTTTTCCAGAACCAATCATGTTATGCCAGCACATTAAGAACTTGGTCCTTCTTCTCCTTAACTAAGGATTTATCCTTAGCTTTCTCTTAACTTTTAATATTATTTTAATCCTAAAAGGCTAAGGACTAATGCTAAGGATTAGCTAAAATACACCGTTGCAGATGGTCTAACCCCCTTTATGTTTTTTTTTTAATTATTATTTTTAATACAAAAATGGTATATTATCGGGTTTGTTGTACTCGTTATTTTTCAATATTTACAGTTTTACCACCTTCCAGGTGGATTTTTTTTTTGTCTTCTTCATCTTTTGCATAGATATTAGAGTATTTGCATGTCATATACAAGAAAAACTTTTTAATTAGGTAACTGGTATGTGCGACTGTTTAGAACTGTTACTTATTCGTAATTCCAATTGTATCCCTATATTACAGCCACTGGATAAATCTATTATTTCTCACATTTAATTTTAAATTCATCACTCACAATCATCTCTTTTTTCCTTCAGTTCTTCACCGTGAATAAATAAAGACATCACAGAGAAAAGATAAATCATTGATATCTTAAGATGTAAGAAAAATTTTTATTAAAAACAAGATTTTCCAACTTAAAGATCTCTTGATCTTGAAATAAACAAAATCCGATCTATGATAGTTGTTATCATGGTGGCCGTGTACCAATGTACGGCGCATGTCCAAGGCGGGGGTCACTGAGCCAACTCACCGAGCCAACTCACCGAGATAATATGTATGTATATATATACATTATCAAATTAATTGGTAATATAAAAAATTATCCAGAAATAATAAAAATTATCTGGATAATACACATATATTTTATAACTATCACTCTAATCTGATCACCAATTTTCCGATGTTGGATGCATTAGGAGATGAAAAGCTCACGTAGCTAAAAAATATAGAGAAAGAGAAAGAACTCACTAACTCAGATAATCCGAAATCCTAGCTTCTCTGGGTTGCGCAGCTGCACAACCACTTTCCGGTTAGATCTGTGGTGTAGTGGTGACGGAGCGACGAGTTCCGGCGAGGATCAGATATTGTTGAAACTTAAAAGATATGGTCTGCGTTTTTAGGGTTCAGATCTTGAGATCCGGCTAATTTTCTTCTTCAATCAATCTCCAGATATGAGCGAGAAAGTAGTGCGTGGGGGTGGTGAGAGTTCGTTTTTCGGCGACATTCAAGCGGCTTTGATTGGTGTGAGGCAGTTGCGTTCGGATATAGTTGGGGCTATAATGTCTTTCAGTGTTTATTGTAGTCTCCAGTGAAGGTTTCGATGATTTCTAATTCTCAAAAAAAGGTTTCGATGGTTTCTGAAACAACGAAGAAGAACGGGTCGAAACAGAAAACTTAATTACAGATTTGGCATGTTGTAATTAATTAGTGTGAAAAAATGCTATATACAAATATTTCGTATAGGCTAAACGACGCACGAAGACCTATTTGGAACTTCACAAATGACTCATACCCACTTACCTAATTAAAGAAAAATTATAGCCATTTACCTAATTTCCACATTTTCCATGTATATTCAGCTAAATCACTCTAGATATTAATTGTACAAATTTATCATAAATCTATCATCTTAAATCAAAATCTTTATCTTCCTATCATACAGTTCTGTCGCATCCGAGATTCAGCTTCATCTGAGTCAGGGGTTAATGGGGACAGTCCATCAGACAACATATATATAAGTAATAACTAATAACTTCTGTAACTAGTTTTGAATGTGTGTAAAATCATTAAAAGAAATATGTTTCATTTATAATTGTATACATATCTGAATAAATTTGTTCTTTTCTACATTGATTTCCAGAGATTGAATCTTTATGAAATCCTTCCAAATCCACTGAGGTAGACTAAGGGGGAGATTGAAATTTTTCGATCAAACATTAAACTATTTAAAACATGAATCTATATCACCTGGTCAAATGATTGGAAACCTAAATTAGATAATTAAATGGACTGGCCGTACTATATATTCCTGTCATATGATATAATATTTATGTTTGGGACGTCAATGTGCCAAAGTCACGGCCTATATAACTATATTCAAAGCTACCTTTTTTTTTTTGAAACACTATTCAAAGTTACCTTATAACAGAGTTTATTGGTATGTTTCGCGGATCTTAAAACCGGTTAACATCTCTACTTTTTCTATCACAAAATGACATTTCGTCGAATATTAATCATAAGAGAATAACTAATTAGCAATCCGATAAATAAATTAAAAATAGTGCGAGATCTCTTAACATTACCACTGTTTTAATAGCACCGTAAATGAGCATAACATTTTATGGGAAATGCATATAGAAGGAAGGAGTGAGCTGGCTAAGGATAAGGGATAACAATACATTTTTCTTTCGATTCTTATCTCCTTCTCCTTTGTAATAATTAATCTAAGATTTGATTTGTTATGTCAAAGAAAAAAGATTTGACTAGTTATTTTTCTTTGTATTCTTTCCTTATGTAAAACAAACAAACAAAGTACACACACGGAAACAGAAACTCAAATATAAAGATCCCACTCTCTTTTCTATGAGAAAATTATATTGATTGTGATGGATAAGTTCGGTTGGTCCTTGTCGCCTTCTTCTCCGATCGGCAAGAACAGTGATGACGAAGGAGGAGAAAATGAAGCTGAAGCTCCTTACAAGGGTCCTCTTGATATGATGGAATCTCTCGAAGAAGATTTACCCATCAGGTTTTGTCTTTGATTCTTGTTGTCTGAATATTAAAATTCCTCTGACTTGTGAATACAACAAAACAGGAGAGGGATATCCAAGTTCTACAAAGGGAAGTCCAAGTCTTTCATGAGCTTAAACAATGCTGAATCCTTGTCGATGAAAGACTTAGGGAGGCCAGATAACGTCTACAGTCGCCGCCGGAGAAATCTTCTCAGTCACCGGCTTTGTAGTCGCGGTGGGATCTCGAAGAAACCCCCCAAGGCCAACTTCACGGTGGTCTCTTCCTGCGGCGATGATTCGTCTTCAGCGGCTCGATCATTTGAAACATCAGCATTGACTGATACCACTGAGTATCTCACGGAAATGTTTTCCTGAGAATTCAAATTTTAAAATAAAAAAAGGCTGGATTAATAAGAATATGAGACATGCTGAGAGACTATCTCAGTTTTTTTTTTCAAAGTCTCTTCGCAAATAAACGAGATTCTATAAAGATTTGTAACTCTCATTTCTTAGTTTTTTTTATTATTTTAATTCTAAAACCCACTGCATATGAGAGCATGCGTAACGGAGATCCGTTGCGAATCCTTGGCCCGAGAACATAGGTATTTTCGGTTTGGAAAATAATAAAAAATGGAGAAAAGGCAAGGATCAATCCTTCGCTAAGGCTTTGAAGGATCGGGTCCGTATCGACGTGGCACGCTTCGATTGGAAGCGTGGCGAAAGGTCCGTAAAGAGAAGGGATTGTGTCTCCTTCTCGACTTCTTCTTCTTCTTCTCCTTATCTCAATCTCTTCTTCGCTTAAACACCAGGAGAGAAAGAGAGAGACACGCACAAAAGCCCGATCTCTTTCCGTTGATTCTCTCTTGGAGGACACGCGTCTCTCTCTCTCTCTCTCTCTCTCTCTCTCTCTCTCTCTCTCTCTCTCTCTCTCTCTCTCTCTCTCTCTCTCTCTCTCTCTCTCTCTCTCTCTCTCTCTCTCTCTCTCTCTCTCTCTCTCTCTCTCTCTCTCTCTCTCTCTCGCGGTTGAAGAAGGCATGGCAGGAGTAGGACCGATGACTTAGGACTGGGAGCCTGTGGTGATCCGTAAGAAAACCCCCAACGCCGCTGCCAAGCGGCGAAGACTGTCAGCTGCTTTCGGGCGGGGCTGAAATCGAATCCGTCAGAAAACGCTTGTTTCCTTATTCTTCTTCTGGATCTTCGTGTTTCTTTATCTGGTTTAGATTAAGAATTGGCGATTGTTTATTTGTATTGTTTTGATAAAAATCAGATGAACGTGTGCCTACTGAGTTGAAGAAAGCAATCATGCAAGCCCGTATGACGCAGTCCCAACTTGCTCAAGTACACTACTTTCTCTCTTCACTCTTTCTCTCTTGTATGTAATTGGACTCAAGGTGATAATATGTGTTGGTTATGTAGCTGATCAACGAGAAGCCGCTAGGCAGAACGAACAAGGCGGCTTCAAGCGGCATGCATGTTTAATGAAAGTGTTTTATAACTTTTTTAAAGAACCTATAATTAAGAAACTTGCAATAAATCATCTAAATGTTCCGTTATGTTTTTGGGTATTGAGTCTTCGTTGGTGAAGATTTATGCTCCGTTATGTTTTTGTTTCAGGGTGGAGACTCAAGGTTCGATGGCTGTGAACATGTGAAGTACACCCGTGAGCAGCTTCTGGAACTTAAAGAGGTGATTATCTTACTTTAGAAAACGGTAGAACAAGGCTGGTCTAGTTTAAAATTGCAAAATTTCATGTGTAACAAAAAAAAAAGAATTTTTCTCCTAAGAACTCCTAAAAGGAATCCACCATTGGACTGCTTATTTTGTTAAGAGTCTTTAATATTCAAAAAAAAAAAACTAAAATAGTTCCTAAAGACTCCATAATGGAATCCACCATTGTGAATGCTCTGAATCCTGCCCTTATACTTTACGTATAATCAACTTAATGAAAAAGTTGAAACTGTCTTTCATCAATCCGTGTGCTAACGGTTTCGATTTTTTGGAAGGCATGCCACACAATCTACGTACTAGCTAGTAGCCTAGTATATAAGTCTGTCTGTATTCCTTCATTCTCGTCCTGTTGTATTGCCTCATTCTCCATAGAAGACATTAATAGTACAAACTTCTTCAGTTTACGCCCTCAATAATAAATAAATATGTTTCTTTATCTCCTGCTTTATTTTCCGACTTTTGTTTTATGATTCTATCGACCTTTATTACGGTTGTTGGATGTTTGGTTATTAGGGACATTATTTAAGTATTAATAAAGTTTTTGTTTTGGATGATGAGAGTTAATTGAGAAATACGGTAGACACTAGACACGATGAAATGGGTGTAACAATATCATGAAAGTATATATATGAAAATTCTACCGTACACGTTGGAAGTATGTATCACACAACACTTCAAACTTTTTTTTTTTTTTTTAATATATATATTTATAAAAAATCCCGAAACGGGCATCAACGTCGAACTACAAGCTTGAATCCAACAAAATGGTCTAAATTAGATATTACATCCGTTGCTTCGCATCGACCAACCTATCCGGCGCGTTCCGCAAGTTAGTTTTATCCTCTCCAAACTACCAATTGTCGTTCTCAGCTGATGACAATAACCATAGGAACGTTGGGTTTGACCTCATTTCTTCGGATGCCGGATTTCCCATGACGTCGCCTGCTGTAGCTAACTCTCGGTGATATCATCAAGCTCGCAGTCTTCATTGTCAATTTGAAGCAGGACGATAATAAGAAGAGGGGGCAAAGGAACATACCACCACCACGTCCTTATCGCCAAAGACAGGTTTGAACATGAACGCCACACACTGCAATGGGAGCCTCTGATTACCTGCACATAAACAAGCCAAGAACCCTACCAAAGGCTGAACAAGGGTCCATCAATGGCACTGGGATGAGTACTTGAACCAACCGCGACACCACTATGACCAAGGCGATCAAATCCAAGCATCATAACGTTGGCTGCCGCCTTCGAGAACCGAAGGCCAGTTGTCTATGACTAGTAAGGTGCATCATCCGGTGTCTACGGATAATACAATTGAAGCGCAAGAGACAATTCTCCAAGCGAAGCCGTCGCTTCATGACGGAGAAACCAAACAGTGACATAAGTACGGGATCTGAAGGGAGGATGAGCACCAAACCAACCTCATGACAGCCATAGACGACTGTAAATCCGGAAGCTTGACGCAACCTCACGAGCTAGGAGAGAGATGGGCACCATCACCGCCTGCGTACCACATCCCTCAACTCGTCTCCGATGAGGAACATCGGATCACTCTTGGCTTCACCGGAAAGGAGACGTACCACCACGACGCCGTAGAGGAACGCGATTCCAGTCGCTAAAGCCCAACGCCTCCTCCAAGAGCCTGCAGACTCGCCACAAGCCAGAACGGAAAAGACGCTCCTTCACCCACCACCACGAGCATCAAGTCAAAGAGAGAGATCTCGGGGAAAAACGATCTGCTCACTCAACCCTAAAAGCCGACTCCACCGGGAACCACCACTCACACCACCGCGCCATGATTCCAGAACCACAAGATCTGACATCGAAGTCGACACTCTTCGCGAGCGGAGGCTAATCGAGCCACACCCGTTGAACCAGGACCAACAACAAAATGGAGGGGAAGGAGAGACACAATGAAGCAAATGAACGGAGAACGGAAGCCTCCGGCGCCGGTACGCGCGGCCACGCGCCGTCCGGACGCCGGAGCAGACTTGAAACGCTTGGTTAACTGAGGAGAGAAGAGAGAGCGTGCTAGGGAAGAGAGAGAGTTTTTCAACACTTCAAACTTCACCTTATTTTCTTCTTACATAACGCTTGCACTGCAAATATATCTCTAAGATGATCTTAAGATCTTCAAGCCCTGGTTTGAGTTTCAGCTTCAAACTCTCTCATAAACTTGACAACTCTATCAATCTCCGGTACCACATTCTTCACCGTGTCATCAGACAAGAACTCATTGGCCCATTTATATAGAGAAGGAGTTTTTGATTTGTCTAAAATATTTTCTCCTTTAAGCTTCTCTCTAGCTTTTAAGATAACCAAAAAGCTTCCGAGGCAAATGTCCATAAACCCGATCACTTCACCGCCAAAAAAGCGTTTCCCTTTGCTTATAGAAATAAACGCATCCTCGAGTAGCAACAACCCTTCTCCCACTTCCTCCATGCCTTTCGCTTTGGCGTTTTCTGACTTGGTGATCGTTGTTGCAATAAAAGTTGGAAACCACTGCTTTTTAAAAGAGTTTATAGAGAAAATATATTTAGAATCCCATAGTTTCATAGAAGTTAGGGCTGAAATCATTGGATAATTAAGCTTGCTGAATGTTTAAATTAAAATATTAGTACGAGTGGAATATGTTTGAGTTTAAAAGAGCATTATTGAATATACTAGTTCTAAGGGTTGGCCAAAAAGACTAGAATATCATGTAATTTACTGGATATGTTTTAGCCCAAGTCACCTAACTAAATAATACAAACCTCTGTAATCAGCGAAGATGTAACGAGAGAGTAAATAAAATCTTAAATATACTAACCTTGTCATCAACGAAGGCAGACCAGAAGCGAGCAATGGCACGATCATGCGGATGGGTCGGTAGAATGGACTGTCGAGATGAGTTCCACGTCTCGTCGATGTATTCAACGATATTGAGAGACTCGACAACCGTTTTATTATTGTGGATGAGAACCGGAACTTTCTTGTGAACCGGATTTGATTTGAGAAGAAGCTCACTCTTGGATCCGAACAGATCTTCTTCAAAGTAATCGTAATCAACCGATTTAAGACGAAGAGCGATCTTTGCTCTTGCCACGACCGGACTGTACCATGTTCACAAAAGTTTCACTTCCTCTCTCTCTCCCATGTTTTTTCTTTCTTAAATTAATTTTATAAGGTCTAATTAATTGGTATTCGGTAAGGAAGACTTATAAGAAGAAGAGGATATTTTAGTGGTTGAGCCCACATTCGTGTCCTCCACGGCTCTTTTCGTCTTGGTCTTTTGTCTGCTTCTTTGTTAGAATTTTTTTCTTCTTCTGAATAAAACATAATGATTATGAGGCTTTTCTAGTTTTTTTTTGTTTTGTTTTGTAACTCTCATGTGTATTCAGAAGTGTATTCTGAATTTGTTTTAGTGTTATTTCTGGATAAGTAACTAAAAAGAACACTTTAAGAAATAGTAGTCAAACCAATTCTTTTCAAGTTTTTTCACATGGACCACAATGTATCAGAAAGCAGACTATTTTACATATTTATACAAAAGGTGTATACAGAAAGAAAGGAAGTCTTTGTAGGACACAAAAACATGTGGTCTCACTTAGTTGACAAAACGATGTTATTGGGTTTAAACAACAAGTAAAAGACCAATTTACTACCCGCAGAATCAAAGAGATGAAACTAAGTTCATCATATTTTGGTGAATCACATGACCCTTACTGATTCCATGATTCAGTGTCATGGATGATGGCACATTTGAATTTGTGACGTGATTTGTAAAGAACCAACGTATAATTGTTTTAAACCGGTTGCTACCAAGAGATTACGAGTAAAACAATTCAAGTTTTGGATAAGAAAACAGAATCAACGTATTGGTCTTTTTGTTCTTGGCTTCTTGCGCATGATACCCAAGCGGAAGCCAAATGTTTTGGATTCGTAAACACATCAAGACAATGCAAATATATTATAATGGTTATTAATTATTATAAAGACATACACCCTCCCACTTTCACGATCCATTTGAGACGTTCTTCCACTTCAGAGGGGCTGACAAAAAAACAACTAGGCAGTCTTATTGGCCTAGTTTTCGTGGATTCACACCAAAAGTTTTGATTGGGGAAATAATATGAAGTAAATTACCTTGATATCTACTATTGGAGAGTCCTCGTCTGAAGCACTCATGCCCAATTGAAGATCAAAAGAGGAATGTGTTGGACTTTGTAGTAATCTTTTCCTCCTTCTGACAACCTCTCCTCCCATTTACTTCCCATATATCCACAACTAAGTTCCATTAAGGAAGTGATAAATCTCAGCCCATCAGGAAGCTCTTTTAAGTTATCACAGTGACTAATAGAGAGAGTATGAAGAAGTGGCATTGAGCCTTCTTCTACTATCCACTCCTCCAACTCCTTTAGTCCAGATAATTCAAGTTGGTGCAACTGAGGAAACCCACCACTGGAACAAACTATTCTTCTCCCAGCAAAAGATTGATCCCATAACTCAACCTTTTTCAAGTGAAGCAACTTCTCTAGAATCGGCATTGGATCCTCCTCCAAGAGACAATGACGTAGACATATGCTCGTAAGGCGAGAAGGAAAGTGTTGATCATCAGGTAAATTAGGCATATGTATACTCAGTTTCAGTTGTTTGAGAAGAACGCAACCCAAAACAAATCCTCTTGCATCAGAAGCACTCTTATCTGTTATAGTAAGATTTTCCAGGTGTCTTATCTCACTTACATATGTAGCTAGAGTTTCCACAGAACACACATGGCAGTCGAATAAGATTGAAAGAGTATTTAGCTTTGTCATACCCTGAAGATCCTCCACGTTGTTATGCTTTGTTGAGAAGTTCTCTAACGTCTCCAAGTTGATTAGGTTACCTAATACCAACTTTGTCTTATCTTGCATATTATCCGGTAAGAAGAGGTATGACAACTTTTGCATCTCCTTCAAGAAATTGGGCATGTTGACCGGAGACGTCGCACCTACACGTAGGTTTAAATAAAGCAGAAGCTTCAGATTCCGCATAGAAGAAGGTAGATATGAAACATTTGCCATATACAAACTCAAATATCTTAAGTGGATGAGTTTCCCAATGCTAGAAGGTAACTTCCCTCCCTTAAACTCAGCTCTGGAGAGATCTAAAACTCTCATCAACTGTAGCCTTCTGAAGGATAACCCTGATGCCGTCCAATTTGGACCAGAGATCTTATGGATAAACAAGAGAGATCTAAGGCTTGGATTCTGGAGATAACCATCCAGCTGACATGTATTATTAGACGAATGTACGACGAGTCTTCGAGATTTAGAACGTTCACTTGAGGAACCGGTGCTTGCATCAACAATTTGTAAGAAATTCTCTTCTTCGCCACTGCGTAGACAAACTTCTCTCAACATGTCATGCAAGCGACATGTTGTAAATCTCGAAGTTTTGTCTCTTTCAGAAATAACCATGTTTCTCTCCACCAATTCTTCTATGTATCCATCTGTAACCTCTTGAATGCTCGCTCCATTGTGATACCTTGGCCTTGGTATTCCTTCTGCAGCCCAGTAGTAGGACAAATTTTCTACATCTATTTCATAATCTTCTGGAAAATGAGCGAGTAGAGGAAGCAGTGCTTCAAATAGATAGGCAGCTCTTCATAGCTCAAATACAATATACTGTAAACAGAACTCATATCTCTGCCATTGAACTTAAAATCTCCAACGATGAGATATTTAATAATCTCATTTGTCTTTTTCCAGTCACGCCATGTGTATTTCGTAGCTAGCAATCCTCCTAACACCTTAAGAGCCAGCGGTAGACCTCCACAATGTTTGATTATCTCTTTACCCGCCTCTTCCATTTCCACATCAACATTGACATCTACACAACATCATCAAGATATGTCGAAATTACATGAATGTTCGTAAGAAATATAATTGTTGAAAGAAATTATTAAGGGAAAGTGACTGATTGTTATCAACAAAGGAAGCAAAAACTAGTGTTTTGGTATCTTACCGGTAGTGTTTTCTTTTGGAGACGCTATCCTTCGAAAAAGTGTCCAACTTTCTTGGGGAGTTAGACAATCCACTTCTAAACATGTTAGGGCATCTCCATTGGAGGATTTAAGGGGGGGGTTCACACGTTTTTCGAGAGGAACAGTGATGAACTCGGCGCGCGTGGGTTCGTCGTGGTGAACCCGGTTCGTCACGAGTTCACCACGTGGCGGACTGTGATTCGCGGATTTTTTTTTTGAAAAGTAAACGAAAAAAAAAAAAATACAGCTGGCAATCCCCACCTCAGTATCACTGATGTGGATGCCCTTAGATCTTCTCGTAATATGCCAGTCGTGACACCTTCGTTGCGAGAAGTAAGTAGTACCTTCCAACCTATACAAAATATTATCGTCTTTTACATAACAACGATAATAACAGCAACAAAAAGAAATTATAAGGTTATATGCAGTATCGGCCATGGACAAAGCCTAACAAAACATTTGCATTGACCCCTAAATTAAAAAAAAAAAAATTAAATATTCATAGATTGTATTTACCCAAACGATAATGATCTAGACATCTAGTGCAGTGAATCATAAGATGTTACCTCTTTTGCGTGGAAACATTGGTTTTATTATATTCCAATCTTCTTGTGTCCATATGTCATCAAGAACAATCAAAGCCTTTTGTGTTTCCAAGAATTGATGTATTTTTTCTTGAAGTTCGTCTTCTGTCATCTCTGACTCTTTATGTCCTGGCATAAGTTTCCGTAAGATCGTCTGCCACACATACTTCCTTGTAAGCTTTTGTGAAACACATACCCATGCAAGTCTTGAAAAATGACTTTTTATTTTCTCATGATTAAAAACTTGTCTTGCGAGTGTGGTTTTACCAATACCACCCATTCCAGTTATACAAACCACTTGACAGCTATCTTCCTCCATTAATTTGCCAACCAATATCTCAATATTTCTCTCCAATCCCACAGGATGATCTTCGTTATCGCTGGAAAATGTTTGCCGGATTTCCCTTTGTCTTTCCCGAAGAGACTGCATATAAGCTGCATTGTCATTGACTCTGGTGCTATGACTATGCATATCGCTTATCACCTTAGCGATCCTCTTACTAAGGGATTTCATTTCGAAAGAAATTTTCCAACGATCAGCCATAATGCAAGCGAGCTGTCTGATACGTTTCTTGATGCCACCTGTGTTCCAGAGTTCTTCCTTTAGAATAAAGGTCTCGATTATATCTTCTGCATCGTAGAGAATTTCTTTGGTCACTTTCACAGTGTTTCTCACCATTTCGTTTCTATGTTTCTCGATATCTGCATCTCTCAAGAAAATCCTTAACTTTTCTAGTTCACGTTTGAGTTCAGTGAATTGTTCATCCACTCCCTTAAATCGATCAGATTCTCTGACTAGGAGTTCCCAAAGCTTCTCAAATCCAAACAACAAAAGTGTCTCGGCCATTTGTCTCCTGCCCAAAGTACTAGAAAAGCCAAAAAAAAGGTGTTTAAAGGTTTAAAAATAGAGGAGACTTTTTCAGCTACAAAAAATCTCTACCAAGTTCCAATAAATCCTATTGAACAAAACAATCACTCAAGATCACAAAGACAGAGACCAAATGACTCCACAGAGATTCCAAAGAAGAAACTAACGAAAAAATCAAGTGTCATACAAAAAGGAAAACTACTCACCTCTCCAAAGCACCAACAAACGCGCCGCCCTTCGGAAGAGAGAGATGACCAAGTGACCAACCTCAATCATGTCTTGTAAGTATTGATTGGATCCATTAGACTTTTCAACGTGTATTAATGGTTTTTCTCAAGTGGGATGGTAGGATCGGGACGTATATTATATGTTGGATAGTAATAAGGTAGTAATGACAAAAGCATACATCAAAATTCAAAACTATTGTAAATTTGTAATCAATCATTTGTTACTGCACTTTAAGCACTTTAAGGAAGCTGTAGGAACAGAATGATTATCCGTGTGGTGCGCGGCAACTGAGTTGATCACTGTTGAATTAGTCAATCGGTGATGGAGATCAAATAGAATACTTAAACCAAAACAGGTAAATCAAAATATTTTGAAAATATTCATAATAGATTTGTACAAAGAGGTTAGAAGTTTTAATCCAACTACGTGAGCTTTGGATAAACAGTTGTTTATGTCTTTCTAGTTTCCGCATTATGTTTCTAATTTTACAAATTTATATTCTTTAAACTACGTTGACAAGTACTCGTCAGCAAATTTATGGTTTTGATTCTTGTTTTAGGTCAAACTATATCTACCATCGAATCTCAACAGTCACGACAATGTTGTGTAACGTTACAGAGTAACCTGCGGCTAGAGTATTCTTCTTTCTTGGTGTTGTCTTACTTCAGTTCCTTTTATCCAATACTAATTTGTTTGTAATTTCTATCAAAGATCAAAAAAGAAATATAATCTTACTTAACATGTTTATAAAAATCCACCTTTAAATAGTTTAATTGTTTGATCCAAAAATACAGTTATATTTTCTATATACTAAATAGTGTTTCGACATTATTTTATTATTTTTAGAGAGTTCATTGAGTTAATAGGTGCTAATGTTAAGCGACTCAGACACCGGTTCACCGACTTATAGTCGCGGGGAAGAATCGGGGCCTCGGGGGATTTCTTGTGAACCGGGTACAATTTGAGAATAAGCTCATTCGGATCGGTCTGCCATTTAGCGGCAAAGTATGACCAAAGAAAATATTTAATTTTGGAAAACAACATAATGAACATGATAAATAGTGATGCTGTTTCCATTGGTGAATATTACAATTTTTTTCATTTTATTAAAAGAAACACTTAAAAGTTTTACAGAATAAAGTCCTGAAATCTCCACCGAATTAGAACCAAAAAGAGATAAAATCAATAGACCACAGCCAGTCATCCACCAATCCAAAAACAAACTTAAAAATATTTTCCTGAAAAAAAAAAGATAACGGAGGTTGAGGTAAAAGCAAAAGACTACGAAAGACCTAACAGACAGACCCCAAAACGACAACGACGTTAGATCTTTTCTACTCATCATCTTCATCTCCAACCTTGTACGAACTAAAAATGCTCGACCTTAAACTTCCACTCGCCACTCACAGCATCATAAGAGACGAACTGAGCTCCTTGCTCTTCAGCTTTCCTCTTAAGCATTTCCTTGTACTTTTCCACCCTCGGGCCTTCCTTCACTTGCTTCCCGCTCTTCTTGTCCATGCATTTTATGTTGAGCAACGTTACTTCCGCAGGCTTGTTCAGTCCCTGACCAACAGGAGGTTTCTGACTCTCGTCCATGTACACAAGCACTTCCCTGTTGTTGAACTGAACTAACTTCTCCAAATCGAGATTACGCACGTCCGTCTCTCCAAGAAATTTTATGCTGCCGTAACCGTGTCTCCCGACGACAAAGTCCCTCACCCTTCCGGTATAACCAGGATTAGCCTTTTCCTTGGCAGCTAGTTCTGGGATTCGAGGCTCTGTGAAATACTCAGCGTGATGCAGCTTTGGCAGCAGTGACTCGATTTCTGCTCTACATGGTGAACTCTTTGTGCCGTTTTTGTCGCTTCCGTTATTTTCATGTGCCACGTTAAGTTTCTCATTGGCTTTTACCGGAGGAGCATCACGAACTCCACCATTATTCTTATCTGCGGATATTAATGATCAAGTTAGACAATGGTTTCCAAAAAAAGCACAAACATGAATCACTGTTTTATTACACACGCATATGTTGAATACTTACTCTCATTGTTGGCTCCATTAGTAATAACCCCATTCGATCTCTTACCTGAAATTCAAATGTAAAAACGGTCAAGTGGGTCATCTTACGAGCATAAGCATTCTCCGAATATTCAAAAACAGAGGTAGTATATGAAAGTGTTCGAAGTGGAAACTTCTCACTTCATTGCCATTTAAAACTAGTAATAAGCCAACGAATGTAAATAAGCAAGCTTACCATTCTCCTGCAGAGGGGTCGTCTCATCCTTCAGCGGTGCTGCTGTTTCCTTTTTAAGTGGGCGTATAAGCAAAGCTCTCGGGTTTTCCCTTGGAGTGAAAGACGCATCAGCTTTGGGTGTATTGAAGTTCTCTTCATCCATGAAGAATGGAACCTGAAAAGACAATTAATTGAGAAACAAAGAACTTCAGTAACGAAAATATAAACATAGCAGTAGAATGCAAGAACAAACAGAGATTCAGAAAGCAGTAAACATACCTTTGGACTATCATCCCCAGGACGGTACTTTCTTGGAGGCAGCATGACTCGTCTTTGTAAAAGATGTCGAGAAGTCAGGAGAGGTGATACTCTGGCTGGTGCAGGTCTATCAACGACCTGAGTAGAAAGAAAACAATGAGTTTGTAACATGGAGTCATTGCTTTAAAGAGAAAAAATTGGTTTGTTCGTGTTGAAGGAAAGCACAATAAACTTACAGGCAAGCTAGAGATTCCATACTGAATCGAAGGTGAATTTCCACCTTGACCAATTGAAATCTGAGGCACAGCAGGAAGCGTTCCAAATGGGTTCGCAACAATGTTTGGTTGCGTAGCAGTGGGGTTAGCCATGGCAGGCCTGTCAAAACAAAGAAGATAATGAGCCGTAAATAAAATATCTAAAAGGAGAAATAAGAAGCTCGAGAAACTGATTTACTTACAGTTGCCCAGAGTTGAATTGACCAGAGTTGTTGAAACTAAAAGATGGTTGAGTTGGCTGAGTTGATTGCTGGGATGTCAAACCAGCAGGCTACAAAAATAAACCAGCGTTAGAAAAGTGAAAGAGACATTGAGCTACAAAATAAATTACCTTTGTTTGACCAAAGGGAGAGATGCTTGTATTAAAGGATGGAGAGCTTGTAGACTGGTTCGGGAATCCAGTGGAAGGTGTACTGAAAATGCTAGGTTGGGTACTTGTAAACCCAGAATTAGTCTGTGCAAATGAGGGGTTTGAGCTAAACAGCGGAGCTGACTGACTGTTGTTAAAGTTTCCACTGCTAAATGCTGGAGTTGACACTTGTGCAGGAGTCGAGCTAAACAGTGACGGAGAGGAGTTAAATGAACTGAAGGCTGACGAAGAGGCAAATGAAGGAGTGCTCGATGGACCAAATGGCTGCGTTGTGGTTGTTGCAAAACCAGAGGATGTTCCAAAACCGGGTGTGGTATTTGATGAAGTTCCAAACAAGGATGGGGTAGTAGGTTGGCCAAAGGGAGACGAAAAATTGGTGTTAGTTGCTGGGGTGTTCTGGCTGAACAGGTTTGGTGTGCTTTGAAATGTGTTTGTAGGGTTCGCAGATGGCTGGCCGAACGGACTTGGGTTTTGGGATATTGTGCTTTGAAAGGGGTTTGTTGGGTTCGCAGATGGCTGGCCAAAAGGACTTGGGTTTGGGGATATTGTGCTTTGAAAGGCGTTTGTTGGGTTCGTAGATGGCTGGCCAAAGGGATTTGGGTTTGGGGCTATTGTGCTTTGAAAGGCATTTGTTGGGTTCGCAGATGGCTGGCCAAAAGGACTTGGGTTTGGGGCTATTGTGCTTTGAAAGGGGCTTGTTGAATTTGTAGGTGTCTGGCCGAAAGGGCTTGTGGGCGTCTGAGAGAACACACTAGTTTGACCTGAAGGAAGTTTTCCACCTAAAAATTGAACAAGAAAATCAATATTTTGAAAATAAAATACAAACATCTAATGTAAGACAAATGGATATGGTTTTGTGTACCTTTATCTCCTCGTTGGTAGTCCTCCCACCTTAGCTCCTCATGGCATTTTTCTTTGTGGACAGTCATGGCAGATATGGACTGAAACTTCCCAGGGGGACCAGTTCCAGAGTCTGTATCTATTGTAGATGTATATGGCGTGACCCTGCTACCGCTTTGTTGATTCTGATTCCCAAAGGTTGAGGTCGAAGCCTGAGAACCTGCAAGACAAAACATGTAAGTATGTAACCATATGTTGGATGGGAACTTGCAAATCTAATTATGTAACTGAATAAGAATAGCTAAAAGAGAACCTTGAGCTCCAAAGGGAGATTGCATAGACTGTCCGAAAGCAGGCGAGGAGCCAAAACCAAACGCAGAAGTGGTTGACGCCCCAAAGGAAGGAGTGCTTGCCGCACCAAACGCAGGGGTACCAAAAGCACCTCCAGAACCAAAAGCATTGTTGCCAAATGCACTGCCAGAGTTACCAAAGGCAGGAGTGGGTGACGCGCCAAATGCAGGTGAGCTTGAGGCGCCAAACGCAGGTGTGGTTGAGGCGCCGAAGGTAGATGTATTTGTGGAGCCAAAGGCAGATGTACTTGTGGAGCCAAAGGCAGGGGTGGTAGAGGCACCAAAGGGTGAAGATGACCCGAAAGTGCTGTTTCCAAAAGCAGGCTGTGATTGTTGTGTGGTGCTTCCGAAAGTATTTGACTGAGGCGTTGAGAAGCCATTATTCTGTCCAAAAGTTGAAGTGCCTAAAAATAAAAGAAAAATACTTATCATACAAGCTTGAAATAATAACATCTAACATCCAAAGTATAAGTTAACAATGTCAGTCCTAGTGTGAGAAAGTAAGTTCCCATCAATGTTCAAGCAATATATTATTGGCAAAAAAAAAGAATAAAAACAAGGCAATAGAAATACTTACCACCAAAAGGTGAAGTCGAATTGCCAAACGCAGGAGCAGAAGGTGCTCCAAAGCTCGGAGTAGAGCTCCCAAACCCTTGCGATGAAGCACCAAAAGGGGAAGAAGCTTGAGTCTGCCCAAACACACCGGTTGAAGTGCCTCCAAACACAGAACCACCAGTCTGCGCTCCAAAAGGACTAGAAGCTTGAGCCTGCCCAAACACACCTGTTGAAGTGCCTCCAAACATAGATCCACCAGTCTGCGCGCCGAAAGGACTAGAAGCACCAAAAGGTTTTGGAGCAAAGGGATTATTATTAATAGTCGCGTTGTTGTTCTGACCAAACACAGATTGAGTTTGGCTCCCAAAGGGACTGCTGCTGCTAGATCCCTGTCCAAAAGCTGTAAACAAAATCATTCAGCGTGTCAAGTTTCCAATGACAAAAAAAGCTATAAACATAGTAAAACCCGGTAAAGAGATACGAGGACTTACGATTAGATGCACCAAACATCTTCTTATATATGTTCACAACTGTATTAACGAAAAATAGACTGTTTCTTTTAGCCTGGTACAAGAAAGCAAAAGATTTCACGAATCACATAAACGACGCTAAAACATGTGAACGTGACACAACTTAGTGAGACGGATACGGATGAAGAAATCAAATTGATGTACGATGAAGATAGTCATGAATGTAACACTAAACACTCAAAATCGAACCGATATCACACACAATGCAGCACGCGACTCGATAAATCAGACCGATACAAACGAAACCTAACTCCAGCAAAGAGCGTAACTAATGTCACAACCCACGAAAACTTTGGAAAAGCCGCCGCAAATTGGAACAAATTAGGTTTCATTCTCGAATCAGAGAGGGATTCAGGGAAACGAACCTGAAAGTGCGACGAGGAATCAAACGGAGACGATGGCAATGAGAGATAGAGAGAGAACTCGCCGGAATACGATGGTTAATGTTTTTGGAGGAAGGAGGAGGTAAAAGTTGGGGTTATATAGAAAGGAACTGGCAGGAGGTGGGTTGCGTCGTTCTCAAGTGCGTCAAGCTTACGCCTAGCGTCTTTCCGACGCATTTTGTGATTTGTTAACCGGTTTTGCTTCGCGTTATCCGACCGACCCAACCTTGATTTCTTTCTTACCCGGTTCGCTAATGTTAAGATTAATTCTTTTTTTTTATATAATTATATTATTATTGTGTAAAAGTTTTTTTTTATTACGGTTACTCTTCCGGTTCCGTTAGCGTTCAAATCGTGTGACAGTCTTTACTGGTTTTTAAATCGATCCGCAGCTAACTCATCCCGGTCATAACTTATTCCAAACAAAGAGGATTTTGAAAAAAGAAATTTTTTTTTTTTTTAAATCCTGATTTCCGTATTAAAGTTTTTAAGAAAAAGAGATTAACAAAATTAAAATGGTAGTTAAAAAAAAATTAAATTGCTACAGATACTAATAAGAAATTATTTAGTAGTATTTTTTTCTTAAAAATCCTAGACAAAATTGAATTGTAAAAATAAAATGTAACACAATTACGACACATGTTAATAAATAATCAAGATTTTGACATGTGTTAAAAGATAGTATCATAAATATATAATTACCTAATAAAATAGTTCATAATAATTTTTGTCTTTATGTCCAAATCAAAAGAGAATTATAAAAATCCATTTCAAAATAGTTTTCCTTTTAATTCCTAATTTTTCTTTCTAAAGATCCTAAATAATAGAGATTTATAAAAGAGAAAAATAGTAATTAAAAACTGAAAATTTACAAATACTAATAAAAAATTAGTTAGCAGTAATTTCCTTTTTAAAACATCTTAAACAAAAGGGAATTGTAAAAGATATTTGAAAGTAATTTTTCTTTTCTTTTCTTTTTTATTCCTTTTCAAAATAACTTAAACAAAAGAGATTCATCAAAAAAAATTGGTACTTTTTAAACCAACAAAGAATTAAAAATCCTACAAATACTAACTGCAAGTATAGATCCAACTAGTGTTATGTATGTCTTCTAGAGCGCCATTTTGTGTGATTCTTTTGCAGTGTTTTGATCTCGCACAAGAGATAGGCTTATATTCCATCAATGGATTGCAAAATCAAATGGCCACATTTTTTTTTCTTTATTGGGTTTTTACTTCAAAAAGAAAAAAGCTCTTAAATCTTTGTGTTCTTAAGGGACAAAAAGAAATTTAGAAAAAAATACAATTAAAAAAGTTAATCTTTATGTTCATCATTAAATTCTTGACCAAGAGCTAACTGATGATAATTCATGTAATCAATCCCATTTAAACGGACGCAACAAAGAATCTGCTCCGGTAACTCCTCCGGTTTATTCCCCTGAAAAAATGAGATTTCACAAGTGAAATAACCATTAGAATGTACCAAACTATCACGCAAAAATCACAAAATCTTTTACCTGGATAGTGAGTCCAACATCAAGAACACAGTTCTTGAGCCTATCTAAAAATGCTTCAAACCCTTTCCTCGATATGTAGCTGAATCTGTGCATATCAATATCAATCTCAAAGTAGTTCTCACCCTACACAGATCAAAACTTCAAGAGTCAGTTTAAAGGAATTCCATTTGTTATATAATACTTGTTGTGACATACCGAATAAAACTCATGTTGTGGACGTGAAAGCACAGGCTTTTCGTTATAAGCATTCATGAGCTTCTTCTCTGCACCATTCAACTGGAGATCGTCTACGTTTGCAACGCGTCCCAATATCTTTAACCGTTCTCTAAACGGCACATTTGCATCCATAGCAAAGCCTCTAACTTTCTCAACCTCATCATCTATCAATCTCTACAAAAAGATTTCAAAAACATGCATGAGCATAGAGCAAGAAGACAGAATCAAGAAGTGGGGAGATTAGTTTACCTGAATGTTTTCTATAAAATGAGGTGGAAGCTCTTTTAAATAATTATCAGAAAGTTTAAAGTATAAAACAAAGTTCATCCCTTCTCCATCAGTTTCACCTTGAAAGATTGCAGCTGGATACAAAGGAATCTACAGGAGCATTCAAAGTTAAGCACAAACAAACAAGAAACACTAGTGCAAAAGAAGAACGATTTAGACAACATACCTGAACATTTACAACGAGGATAGATGGGAGCTTGGTCGGGGTTGTACTAACAACAGGAAGCTCCACGTATTGCGCTATATGGTTTATTTTACGTTGAGATAAGAATACATCAACACCAAAAGGATTATATGCAGCATAGTTTGGTGCAAACTCTTTCTTCTTGTCTCTACCCAAACAAAACAAAAGAATGTTAGTAAGTACTCAAAACAAGAATCTCTGTTTGCATGTTTTACCTGAAATAAGTTTTGCTACGAACACGGAAGCTACTCGGCTCAATGATAGACCAACAATCCAACATCTTCTTCTCAAGCGGACAGAAAGGAACCTGAGTCCCTGCAACAGGTCTCTGCAACTGCATTTTCGTAGAAACTGCAGAGAAACAAAAGTGAGTGTCTTCAGAAACAAATGCCAAAGGAGAAAGCTACAAAAGTTTGATGCTTACATAAAGGACCAGTAGCGTGTCCTTCTCTCCACTTGAAAGACAGTTTAAGCGCAGCTTTCTTCCTCGTACCCGGAGGACTCGAGCTTAGAGACCTTCTCTTTTCAATAGAAGGAACGGTCGAGTTAAGACAAGGCAAACAGTTGCTGGGAAGAATCCCACAGCTCTCCAACAACCCTCCTTCGTCTTTTCTCGAGCTGTTATCGCCAGCGTTTGAAGATATCTCGTCGATGTAAACAGGCTGCTTAGTGTCGGTCAGAGCACTCTCTGATTTCGATTGTGAGATGATGGCGGCTTCGTCTACGCTTAGTGAGTTCCTAGCGGAGCCTCCGAGGTTGGAGTCTTTCACGGATGACATGCTTGATACTGAGATACGCTCAGCTTCCTTTACTGACAAGACATCTGAAAACCAAAAACATGTAAACTATGATGTATTGAATCCTATGAAGAATCAAAATGGTGTTCAAAGAAGGTTGCTTGTTGTACCTTCAACGCTGTGAAAATCATCATCACAGTCTGTTTCAAAGGCGAGGTTGGAATCAAACCATGCTTCATCAGCACTAGCTGTTTGATTACAAAAAAAAAAAAAGTTCCAATCTTTAATCACAAACTGTTTGCTAAAGACCAACAAAACAATCAATGGATCAAAGGCTAAAGTTTAAGCCTTTGAGAAAGCCCATGAAGCTGAATTGATTATGGAACGTGAAATCAAGAACAAGATCAAGAGAGAGAGAGACCTTGGAAGGTGGGATTGGTGAAGGAAGGAACGCGAATGTCGAAAGATCCGTCAGATAAGCGAGAAGAAGACACAACTCTCTTCTTATGAATCTTTCGTCTTGTCCGATTCTTTCTCCGCTTGCTTGACCTTACTCTCCCTCCTACGCAGCTCCTAGGCGTTGACACGCAACCTCCCATCTCTCTCTCCTCTGATCTCAAAAATCAGAACTTTCAGAGAGAGAAAGCTGGTTCCTTTCTCTCTCCTCTCTCTCTCTGACCAAAAAATCAGGTAGGATCTGGCAGACACGATCCACAAATCCACTAGTAAGGAAAAACCCAGAAAGTTTAAGCTAGAAATGTGGTTCCTTTTTCACGAGAAGAGAGAGAAAAAGAAAGAAGAAGGAAACACAGACAACTAGACAAACAGTTTGGTGAGGAAGATGAACTTCTTCTTCTCTTTTTCTTCTTTACTTTCCAAACAATAATCAGTAAATAGAAGAAAGTTGTTGAAAATCTCTTCTTTGGTTAATTATTGGGATTAGGAAGTCAAATGTTTTATCAAAATGACAAGTTGTTGATACTTATCGCATATCCGGTGCGTTCACGGCATCTCCTAATAAAGCCATTATCTTGGTCTCACTTCCCTTGTTTTGATTTACAATTTAAGCAATACTTTGGGTTTTCTTTTTAACGTTTTCTAGTAGATTACAATGTTATTATTTGGAGATTTTTTTCTTTATATTGTAAACACATCCATGTAATGGACAATGAGAGTGACATAGATTAGGGTGGTAAAATTTTTTGTAAAACATGATTAGAGTTGTAAATTTTGGTTTTTGACATCAGTAGGGTGGTAAATATATATATATTTGTTTATCTTAGATGAACAAGGTTGTGCCAAATAGTTGAAAGATGAATCTCTTATAAGAATGTAACTAGAGTTTAACTCGAACATTCATGTATATATTTTTTCATTTTATAAATATATAATTTTGATATTGAATTAACATTTTAAATATATATAAAACATTTAGTGTTATATATTATTATGTTACTATATAGTTTTACTGTTTTGGTTTTTTTATTTGACACTAATATATAATGATTGTTCTATACACAATTTACTTTGTTATTTATTGTTATTGCATATTAATATATTTTTCTAATTTGGTACAATAAATTAATAATATTAAATAATCAAATAGATAATCACCTTCAAAATATACATTTTTTTTTTAATTTCTACAGTTTGCATACAATACATTTTAAAATTTATTTAGTTATACTATAGAAAAAATATTAATTTAGAATATTTTTATATTTTCATGTCATGTTAAAAAAAAAATATACTCTAGCATTTATCATTTTAGTATATTGCAAGATTTTTTTAGTCAATACCTGTTCTATCTAAGTAATTTTAGAATAATGCAAAATTTATGTACAAGAAGTTGTAAACAGAAATATTATTTTACAAGTAAATACACTGTTTTCTTTATAATAAAATCTTAGTTAACATTAGTTGATAATAATATTATAGTACTAATTACAGATGTATTACAATATGTTAACATTTTAAAATTTATTTAATTATACCACAGAAAATATATTATTTAGAATAATTTATACATCCATGTTGTGTTTAAAAGTATACTTTAACATTTATCGTTTTCGCATATTGCGAAATTTTAAAAATAAATACATTGTTCTGTTTAAATGATTTACATATTATGCAAGATTTATGTAATGGAATTGTATACATAAATATTACTTTATAAGTAAATACATTGTTCATTTTTATAATAATATCTTAGTTAACATTAATTGATAATAATTCATATTACTAATTAGGAACTTAACTAATACATCATTTTATAAAACATATTTGAAGCTTTTAGTGAAATTTTGCTAGATTTTTCTCAACAGATCTTTATAACTAAAAAATTAAATTTATAGTTGAAATTAATTTATTATTAATATAGTTATGAATTATTAATATTTTCTAAACATGTATATATATTTAATTGATAAATTTTAAAAAATCAAATAAATCATATTAGAAATTTTCCTACTATGACTTTGATGCAGTAGTAGATTTTGTAATAACTCTATTTAATAGATTAGATTCAAATATATATATATACTTGAGAAGAGAATACAGTTTTCATAAATTTATTATAGATTATATTTATATGACAAATATTAATTAAATTTAAAAAATATAAGGAAAAAAATCATAAATCTATTCTAGGACTAGAAGATATATGTATCCTGTCCCAGTTTGATTTGTGCAATATCTAGTACCAAAATCTATTCAGATTATCTGCGGTTTTGAGCTTGATTTTTATTAGCAGGTTACCACGAAGAAGTTGTAGAAATAAGGGTTTTCATTATTTTGAGAATAACCATAGTAATTTATAGCATTTTAGATATATTAATGTTTTATGCGGTTTGTTAGGATTTCCGGTGTTTCATTGTTTCTATCCTTTTAATTTTAGAGTTAATTTTTTCGAATTCTTCATTTTGTGTGTAATCGTATTTTTTGCTATAGGTCATCCTTGTTTTTCTGTCAAAAATAAAATAATATAATATTTTACATTTAACAAAATGAGTATGTTATTTGTGTATTTAACAAAACAAAATATGTAATTGTGAAAATATTGGGGGTATGTCGTATTCATTTGTCTATTTGGTTAGTTTGGCAGTCGAACAGTAAGCAACCAAGTCACTACGAGAAAAGTAGGGGACACTTAAATCACACGTGTTAAAATTTTAGTGGTGATGCTGGTAGTGGTCCACCTCACACGAAGGATTTGTTGTCTTGTCCCTTTTACTTTTTTTTGTGCAATCATTAAATTGAAAAAAATTAGTCTCTGATCAAAAAAAAATAGTCTACAATATATATTATTATTTTATTATTTTATTTTTGAATATTATTTGATACTTCTTTTAATACTTCTTGATGCTAGAGGTTTTGAGTCTATATTTCGATCACCGTAGTAGTAGTGGTACTTAGTCTTTACTCTTTACAAATAAAATTTTTTTATTGGAGGTTGTTTTTTACCACTTTATCTTGGACTATAATCTGTCTCTATTTTCATTTTTATATTTTCTCGTAAAATAGAAAAAAATTATTATAGAGATGGATTTATTCCAATCTTTGCCTTTATAATATAATTCCTCTATTTTTTAAGAAAATATATAGAGAATTGCTATTCACATATCTAAATATAGAGATAAAAAAATAAGATACTTCTATATTTTCCTCTAAAATAGAAAAATTCTATTATAAAAACATACACTAAAACACATCTACCTCTATAATAGAAATTTCTATTTTAGAGAAAAATACATAGATGTATATTAGAGATGCTCTTACAATGAGGTAGTTATTATAAAAATTTACCTTATAAGTTTCAGTCTTGGAAAGTATTTGTATCCAAGTGGTGCTTCCTTGTCACAAATGAGTATTAAAGATTTCGAGTTTGAACTTATGTCACCATGATGGTGTATATTAACCCGTATGTCCATGTCGTAAGTGAGATTAGTGAATATAAAAAGTTTATTGTAATTGCTGTGAAGTGATTGTATCCTATTGATACTTTCTTCTCATAGATGAATGTTAGAGCAACATTATTGGTTAGCATCTAAAAACACCTATCTAATTAAACTAATATTACTATTTTAATATTATTTATTTATCTAATTATATTTAATTTTTTATTAAAACTTAAAAGATCAATAATTGGATAATAAATGGACATTTGACATTAATGCTCCTAATGAATTTCTTAGATGTTGTAATTTAGTAACTTCTTCACACTCTCTCTCCTATTTTTCTAATTTGTTTTTTTTTTATTTTTAAGGTTAGGAATTCCATTGTATACTTCCATTGGAAATGCTTTTAGAGATCCTCTATCACTACAGTGGTATTTAACCTATCTGAATAAAAATCTCTTGCATATGCGTAGGTACAAATGATATATAATAACCTCTATTCCAGGCCATAGATGGAGTTTTTTCTAGACATAGTCATTTTTCGATTGGATTTAGTAACTACAAAAAATTTATTCAAATAGTTTTATTTATATTTGAGTTTAAACCTAGGCAGTTAATATGATTATCTGGTAATAAATAATCTGAATATCCTAAATATTAGTCGAACGGCATTTCAGATTTGAGCCCGGCAATGTGATATCAATCTTAGCAGCATCTAATATATACCACACACTCACACAATAACAAAAATGAGATCGTTACATTTTTGAAGTGTTTTCAACTGCATAGTAAATAGTATGAAAGATTTTTCTTAAGCTTAGAAAGAAAACTATAAGCAAGTCTTTTGAAATTTTATAATCAACTAAGTATATGGAGGTGGTGAATAAAATGTATAAATGAATATGGTTGCGGGATGAAATGGAGAGGACTAGGGTTGGCAGGAAAACTAAATTAAAATAGAACGTTGTGTCCAACTTATCTATTTTGCTTTTGACAACTATACAATATTCTTCTTCATGGACATTCACTCAATTTTCTTTCTTTTTTTCCTTTTTCTTTCTTTTTTTCTAGTTTTTATATAAGTAGCAATACTTGTCACCAAAATCTTAGAAAACTAGCACGATTGGTGGTATATGACTACTTTTATAAAGTTAGAAAATGTTGTTTTCCTGTTTTATTAATTTTATTTTCCCAATTCAAAATGTTGTTTTTATTGGTTTGGCATTTTGCCAACTGGTATAATTTTGATTTTGAATGATTAGATGAAGGAAACTTATAAGTGGATGAATTTGTTCTCTTCTGATATGATTGGTATATAGTAAATTTGCATAAATGTATCTTTAGTACAGTTTTGTAATCATTTTTTAAATGATAGTAATGTACATCGGTGTACCTTACTCAGAAATTCACATCCGCAATACCACAACAATTCCACTGCCTATCATTCTCATATAATTCTTTGTGTTGTCAAAAACAAGTCGACGGTTCTGAGCCCTGCTCATAATCTGCTCGCAGACTAGGATAGTAAGATTTGCATTACTCTACATTTACCTGTCTCTTTGTAAACCGTTTTCGTTTGTCTCTCAGTAAGCTTCCCTTATAATGTTCTATACTTTCTGTAATGAAAAAAAAAATCATGAAGGTGTCACATACTCAAAACATCCGTAATTAACGAGCTTCAAAAGACCACAGTATTTAGTTGCAAATACGTCTTGTAGGATCAACTATAATCTACTATATTCAATTTGTAAGTACTACAAAACTAGTCGCCTTTAGTATTTTAAACAAACAAATTTATTGATAAAACCCCTTAACTCTTTTGGATAGAAAAAACCACTCAACTAATATTTTAACATTTTAAATTTCCAATTTATGAATTGTTAACGTTTGTAACCCTCCGTCTAGGCATGTACATTTCTGATACCTTTTAAAGTTTGGATCAAATATTTTAGATTTTCAGGTATTTCGGTATTGAGATCTCGAACCCATTCGGATATTTTAGTATTTTACATATGGGTCGAGTTCGGATATTTTACTTCGGGTTTGGTTATATATTTTGATTTTGAAAAAATCAAATTCCTCATTGCTCAAAGTTTTTAAGTAGTTAAAAATTTTACCATTAACTTAATTAATTTTTCTAATTTTTAATAGTTTAGACGATTAATAGGTTTAGAGATAAAACTTTGAAAATAGAAAAAAAAATCATTTCGTTGTTATTTTAAGATTTTGCATGCAACTTTTGTTAATGCACGACGAAGTTTGACATGTATTTAAAGTGAGTTTTAAACAACTATGTCTGCAATTATATAGATTATCTGTTTTTGTGTAGCATCAATAGAAATATTTTGAATTAAATGAGAGAAGTAAACTAGGAATATATGGTTAAGTATAAAAATGTTTGGTCATTTTTGGATATCCATTGTGGTTCGGATATTGCCCATCTGGATTCAGATATCCAGTCTCTCCTAACTCAATACTCGTTCAAGTATTTTGCCATTTCGGTTTGAATTTCGTTTTCGAGTCAAATGGATATCGATTAAAATTCTCATACCTACCTCCGTCTATAATACATCTATTTTAAATGAAAAATAGTTAAGACTTAAGAGTTTAATTTAAGGAATTTATCACTAAAGACTTGTCAAATAACTTATAAGAACTAAAGAAATGTAGCGTGGAAATACTAATTTTATAAATTTGAGCTATTGTATTTATAAATAGTTTTATTTTATATTTATTTTAGTGTCAAAGAAAACTCCAATTAAGTTTAGTTAGGATACCTTTAAACTAAATATTTCCTTGTAGCATCGTTTCTAACGATACTTTAGAGAAATGATCCAATCCATTAAATAAAATCAGTTTAGGGGTCTTTGCGTTAATATTTAGTTTATGGGTTTTACCTGGTACAAACTTAGTTGAAGATTTTCACCGTTAAAAATCTTTTATCAAATAAATAAAATAGATAAATTAATATTTATAAATAATTTAATTCCTTTTTGTAAATTTGGTTAAGAGTTCATAAACAATATATAAGGGATTATAAAGGCATAGAAAATCAGTGTAACTTTGTATAATCATTTAAATTATTTTAAAACTCTTATAAAAACCAATCTAAAAATAATTTAAATTAATTTATAAGTCTTTATGTATTATTTTATTAATTTTATAACCAACTATAAGGCCTTACAAATGATTAATAAGGCTTTATAATTTTTTTTCAAAAGCCTATATAATTCACGATATATTGTCTATTAACTATATAAATGATTTATAAGCCTTTAAAAGTTATTTTACAAATCCTTATAAGCTTTACACATTATTTTACAAATAATATAAGTAGTTTATAAGTCTTTGCAAATATCTAATAAGCTCTTATAAATGTTTAATGATTTTTTATAAATAAGATTATAAACTTGTAAAAACATTTTTATTTTTAAACTCTTTAGCTGATTTTATTATATCTTATATGTGATTGTTAAGGCTATACAATTGATTGTTATGCCTTTATAGCCCCATATACATATTTTATAATATTTTATAACTAATCTTATAAGTTATTATAAATAATTTTATAAATCTTAATCTATTATAGCCGTTTTATAAACTTCTATCCAATTTTGCAAGTTTTTAGACAAACTTTTGTCAGCTTTTATTGATGAAACCCCTCAAATAATTTTTTTTTAAACTATAATGGCATTATAAACGACATTAAAATATTCAATCCAAAATAAACGGTATTATGGACAGAATACAAACGTGTTGTCAGTTGATGATTTAAAATATTAAAAATTAATTGAAAGATTTTTTTTGTTCAAAAATAATTTAGGGGTTTGATCACTACATACTCTAACTTATATTGCTTCAGTTATTCATTTTTATTATATTAGGTTACAAACAATTCTTCTGAATATACCACAATTACTAGTGGCAATTAAAAAGAAACCATAATATCTTATTTGATTTCCATCAAAATAAAAAACAGATTACAAAGAAATTTATTTAGTTCGGTTCTTACACATTGAAAATATTTTTATTACATTTTTATAATTTGATAAATGTTATTTTGGAAAAACAGAAAACTAGCACGTCAGCAATCAATTTAAAGTTGCATAAGAAAATCTAGCCATAAAGTTTATGAAAACTCTTCAGCCTGCTAAGAGTTCAAACTGCAATAGTAACTAAAAAGGTCAAATGAAAACCATCATTTTAATTTTTAATATCATATATTTAAATCACTATTTAGTATTAAGTGAGTAGAAATTTAAAAATTATCATATATTTGAGTTATTTCATTTAATATATACTTAGAAATTAGTTCGTCGAAGATGGATTCATATTATACCTATTTTAGTTTCTTTTTCAACACCTATTATTGGATTTGACAATTAACTTTAACTAAATTAAATTTTTATCAAAAATTAAATGTTAAAATTTCAACTTTTTAAAAAATTAAGCAAGACATCTAATCATATATACATGTATAATTGATCATATATTTGTCAAATCACAATATTTCAGAAAATAGATGAAATAAACATTGATTTTAATTTATTAAATATCATAGAATTAAGTTCATGGGAATAACATGGGCGAGAGAAATGTAAAAAATAGTTTTTAAATAATTTTTTTGTTATTTCAAAAGATAATTTAAATTGTACTATTTAATAAATGAATCTAAACAAAATAGTGATCAAATCAATTGTCATAATTATTTTGATTAACAAAAATATCTTTGATTTGTCTTTATGATAAACGCACCACGAAACTCATTTAAATAGATAATTTGTAGAATATTAGCTTCTTCTTTTTCTTAAACGAGACCTGCGTTCTACTACGCCCAAGCAGTCCAATGTAGACGGAGGCAGATAGATCCACGCATTATCCTTGACTGACTTAGAACCATAGACATTTCTCCTTGTACGGACTGACACCTAACAATGGCGAGTCAAAGTCTGTGTTCTTCTTTTGTTTTTTCTATTTAATATTTTTTGTATTTTGTAGTCTACGCTACGCCTACAAAATTAGGTTAATACTCTACCAGGGGCACATTTTAGTAAAGTAAAAACCATAAAAACATAAATTCATAAAACTCAAGTTGCTTGCCCGAAAAAGGTGCTTGTCGATACATGGAATGATAATAAATAATATATATATATATATATAATTTAAAAAAAAACTCAAGAAAGTTACAAAAATCCGTGGGTGCATATATATGTTTCGGCTTAATTTTTTTTTTTTTTGATAATCTTTCGGCTTAAATTTTGTCGAAGTATAAATAATATTTTGTAAAATAAATCTTTATAAAAAATAGTCGGGTAGTCGGGTGCTCTTATACACATAATCACCTAAACAGATTTGCCGCTCAAGACTGCGATAGTCGTGGAAGCACTTGATCAAGATCTAAAGACTTCTACACTGATCTGAGATTCAAATTCTAGAGGATTTAATTTCTTTCATATATAAAAACAAGTTTATTAGAGGTTTCAGGGTAGTATATACAAAGTCGTTTGTTGTGATCGTGTATTACAAAGAGAGCATTTCCATCAAAAATATCGTATATGCATAACCGTTTGTCGATCTGAATATTACGGAAAAAGCTTCATCATAAAATTGTCTTTTTCATCAATATTGCATACGTTACAAGCAGTTTATCATTATTTGTGACAAGATATTGTATAATGATGTACTTAGTCTTAGAAAAAAAAGACTACGATGGTTTTTCTCTTTTTTGGTCAGAATATCTCTTTTTTGGTCAGAATATGTTATTCTATAAAAAATAATTTTTGTGTAAATGTTAAATTCTATTTTACTTGAAAGTATCCAACGAAGGAAATATTAAGTGAAATACAACGTTACATTGTAATTTAATCAAAATATTGATCTCATTCATTGAGTTTACTCGATGCTTTCTTCTGTAATCAGATATCTGCAGCAATTGGTAACTCCCGAATCAATGATATGTGGCAATGTGACAGGACAGATCAATTAGCCTCCATAAAGATGACCAACTATCGTACCAGAACTAGGTAGAACCAGTGTCGGGCCTAGCATTACTATGATGCATTTGAATGGAGCCCACATTTTTGTGGGCCTCACAATTTAAAAAATATTTTATAAAATAATTATATTTGTATATTTGACTAAAAATAAAATAACAAAATACACATAACAAAAATAAACTATAAATATCTATATTTTTTTAGAAATGATTTCAATTATTTATATGTTTCTTTAAAATTTACAATTATTGTTCAATTAAAATTTACATAATAATTTATTTAATTATTTAATTTATTCTAGTAATATAAAAAGTGTTATATCTAATTTTGTATGGGCCTTCGAATCAGGACAAGCACTGGGTAGAATACCCGCTTCTCACTTTCAGTTAATAGAATTATTTCGATGTATCTTGATATTTGAGAATAATTTTCTCCACTGGGGTTTGATTTCACATAGATAAATCAGAAAGAACCTTTTAAGAATATATTCTGATCCATTGTGTCCAAAGAGATGGATGCATGCTAATAGATTTCCACAAAATCTTTAAACAACAGAGCTTATTCACCTTGCAAATCATCCTGATTATCAATCCTCCTTTATTGGTTTGCCACGTCAATTAAAAAAGTTTTGCTTTACAAGAGTTTAGCTCCATCCTGAACCAGACAAATGCAAAACATATCTTACCAATCTCATTTATTGGGAGATGAAACACTATTAGCTAGAAGTTAGTGATGACTAGTTTTGTGAGTTGCATGCTAGAATAGGATAAGAAACACGCCTTCTAATAATGTCAGGTAGTCAATTCTTGACATTCTCATTGTCGTTAATGGCAATCCAAAATAACGAACCAGCGGTGTTCCAGTTGCAAATGGGGATCAAGCTTCTATTTGTAACTAAGTTTGTGTTGAGACTCTAACCTTATAGCCAGTTGATTTTCCATACTGGTTTTTAGACTTGAGATATCACACAAACTTTTCAACCATGAAGTTCACGCCTTCAGTTAAACGGATATGTTTCTGTCAGAAAGTATCACTAGATCATTTGCAAAACATAGGTATGTGATCAACATGTTCTTATAGTGTGGGTGGTAACCATGTGTTATTCCTGAGCTGATTTTCTAGTAACTTCGACAAGACATTCATACTTATAATATAAAGAGATAGGGCAAGATTGCACATAGTATCGGGATCGTACGTGGGACCCCAGTTCCCCCAAGTTCTTTCCATTTTCGTATCATAGTTAAGCTTACGTGATCCTATTAAACACCGCTAGATGCCGATGATCGAGCAGTCCACATAATAAGAGGGTAGATACACCCGCATCAGAAGGTAAGAATCTATAATTGATCTGAGAAGACCTCGCCACGAACCCAGTCTTGTGCATTTATTTTTGTTAATCTCTTGTTGTTTTGGTAAGAACTCAGTTTGGTCAGCAAGCGTTTGAGGATCAGGAGATGCAGTTTGGGTCGCAGTCTAGAAGGGAATACAGTAGAGGAGCATCACCAGAGTGGTTGCCTATGCAGATAGGATCAGGGGGTTTTCAAAGAGCATCCTCATAAATAACATCTTTTTTACTACAGCTAAGAGAAGACCGAGCAAAAAGGCATACATACATATGAATCTCTCTCTCATTATAGGGATATAATTACATCATTATAGGGATATAATTACACGGATGTGAATATAGATACGTCGTAAGAAAAGAAAGGTAAGAAAGATAAGAAAGATATAGATGTACACAAGTTGGTTCCAATATCAAGCAAAAGGATGAGAAGTGTTTCGGTTTGAGAATATTGTTAAAAATGTAACCCTTTTCCATGGTCGGATCTGAGATTTTGGAGGCTTGAAACATTTTTTAAAGAATTTTAGTGAATTTTTTTTTTTCGAAATTTGGGGACCGATACTTATATAAAAAACCTCCAAAATTTTTACGGGTCAAGGCAAATGTTTCACTTGGCCTATGCTCAGATTCTTCACATGCTCTGTGAAAGAAGAAACTTCTTGTACAAGAAAGTACCTTCTTTTGTTAAATTTTTAATATAGATTGTGTTTCTGTTCTCTTTGTTGAATAGAGTTGATGAACAGAAGAATTAACGTATCTATGGTATCTATCGCTTTAAATAAGGATCGCTAGATTATGAGAACATCTGGAAGTTGTTGATGAGATGGGTTATGTATGAATGAATTATTTTTATGATGCTTAAATGTTCATCCTCAGAGTATCACACTGTCTTAAGAGTTTAAGCAGATACTATATTAGTCTTTTGAGTTTCTCCATCTGTGGAATCTACATACAGATGAAGATAGCGTTTCCATAAAGGAGGTCCCAAAGCTTCTAGACTCAAAACACAAAGTGACTCAGCCATAAATCTCCTCCTCAAACACCAGAGGAGAGTTCATGTGTTCATAATTTACTGAAAAGTTCAACGACTATGATAGACTATTATTTAGGATTCAACAAATCTTTGTACAGAGACGTGAACATTTTTCAAAGATAGACAAAATGCAAAATAATCGGTATGCTGTTCATTTCGTTTGAATCTCTTCCTCTGGAGCCAATAAGCATCAATTTCCTGAGCACTAAGACATGATCCTCCATGTCCTGCCTCCTTGCTTTGAATCGCCACACCAACCGTAACACCTCCAGTTTAGTTGGATCTCTGCTAAAGATCCATTAGAAAGTTGACGCCAAATTGACAGCAACCGACAAAACCAGCTGTAGCGACAAGTCTTAGAGACGATCTCAGGTACCTACTTGCCATGTGTCATTTTACATTAAAACATGATAATGGTTCTAGGAGATGTGTTTTTGTAGTGCTTTATTAGTTAGAAAAAATCTGCTAAAGATCCATTAGAAGAGTTGACACCACCTTGAATCACTGCATGTTATCTTATATACATGGCCTAGTTTTTTGAATCAGGTCCATTTGATTTCTCAACTTTTGAGCTCTTTGACTTTTCTCACCTTCTTTTTTTTTGGAATGAATATTAAATTTATTCAACTCAAAAATCTTTTTTACAAAGAATGCATCATGTTTCTATGTGTAACCTAAATTAACAAAACTTTTTTTTTCCTAAAAGGAAAAATGTGTTAACGAGTTTCCAACCATCTCCTCATATTGCTTCCATGCCCTTTTCTCCCCAGCAACCTGATTGTAGAAATCTTGTTCCTGATGTGTTTGTCAATATAACACTGCATCTGTGTCACAGTTTGTGACGGCTCACTATGCTTTCGCCCATTCCTTTCCTGCCAAACTGAGTATACAGTTGATTGGAACACTGACCGAAGAAGAAAGAGTTGAGTTTTGTCTTGTCTTTTGTCGACCATCAATATTAGAAGAGTGGACCAGTTACTTGGGTAAAGATTGCCTGGGAGCTTAGCAGTTAGCCCCTTCCATATATCACCCGAGAAGGTGCACTCAAAAAAGAAATGGTCCCTTGTCTCCTCCATAGCATTGCAAAAAAACACAGGTTGCATCCGCTTGAGGGAACCACTTTACCATCCTGTCTCCTGTAGCCAGCCTATTGTGCACTACAATCCAAGTTATAAGAGTGAATTTAGGTGTTGCAGAAGCAAACCAAATACCCTTATGCCAGTCTCGAAGTGGAGTAGGTGATCGTGTTAGGATCCAGGTAGCTTTCGTGTTGAAACTGTTTTTAAAGATATCCCCTCATGAGCAGATAAACAGAGTTTCATGAGACAGAGGATTGAATTTTGGGTATCTCAAATAACATACAGAACATAGAGTAAACATATTACTTACCAATAAGGCAGCGAGGTGATTCGTGTTCATATCGTTGGCCCTTGTCTTTCCTATTTTCCTCAATATCCCAATTTCATTTCAAGTAGTGTTTTGTGAATTTGGCGAAACAGGTTCTGGTCATAGCTGAAGAGTTTCAACGTCAAGGCAGCTATAGATGAAAAAATAGATAAAATATAAAGACAACACTAATTCAAAATTATTAATATAGTCCACCTCTCTCAAATCCCAATCAACATAGGTACATATACGACTTGTACATGAGATTGAGAACCCCCTATCTCTCTCTCCAGACAAACGTAAAACAGTTTACACCCAAAAAAAAAACTTAAAAGAAGTGCAGGAGATCAAATTTCAGCCAGACATCTCGTTGAACATCTTTTTCGTGTCATCCACTACTCATGTGACCGGTGGATCTATTTTATGTTTCACCTGCGATGAAATTGAAAACCAACATGGATTTACGATCAGGTTCACAACCATCAGTGGGGATGCAGAAATATATTTTATATCTGGGGTCATTATAAATTTAATATTAATTAAATAAATATATTTAAATAAAAATAAAAGTAAATAAATATTTTTCATAAATTTATCCAAACTCTTTTTAAAATATTTTTTAATTATCTAAAACATAATTTTTAATTTAGTAAAGATGTTTAATTTTGAAACCCACATTTTGAAAAGATACAAAATAATTTTTTTAAGGCTAAAATCAAAACATATCATTTTTGGGGAGGTTTATACTTGGAAACATGGACATGATTTCATTTTGCAGTTAATAAGAGAAAATACAATGAATATTCTGTAAATAAAATAGAATCGATATGTTGGGAAATTAGGTGGTATAACCAAACAAAAACCCTTAATTCATTATATAACCAAAATCACATTCTCTCTCCTATTCTCTCTTCCTATCTCTCTCTAACCTCTTTCTACAAAACTAATTTAAATTTTTTTTTGGTTATATCACAAATAAACCCTTATTAGTTTTCATTTTTTTGTGATGAAACAATAATGAAATTTTTTTTTAAAGAAACAGTGAGAAGTTAAGAACATGACACGGGATCAAATACAAATTTATTAGGGGATCATTTATAGGAAATTGCTATAATTACCGAAAAAATTATTAATTTAACCGGTGTCAACTGACCCCCCAAAGCTGATAATAGATCCGTCCCTGCAACCATACATAGCATCTATCACATTCCAATGAAATAGCCTCATATCTTTACGATAAGGAGAGCAAATAATGATATTTAGATCTGGGGAAATGTCTTTTACCTCCATAATGAGAGTCTAACAGAAGGGATGTGTTGGACTTTGTAATAATCTTCTCCTCCTTCCAACAATCTCTTCTTCCATTCTTCTCTCATGTTTTCCACTCTCAATTCCTTTAAGGAAGTGATGAATCGCAGCCCATCAGGAAGCTTTTTAATTTCTGGCAACCCCAAATAGTCAGAGTATGGAGAAGTGGCATGGAGCCTTCTTCTAGTTTCCACTTTTCCAACTTCTCACAACCACTAATAGAGAGAAAAAGGAGAAGGGCATGGTGCCTTCTTCTACTATCCACTCTTCCAAATTTTACAACAACTAATTTGGAGAATATGGAGAAGGGACATGGAGCCTTCTTCTACCATCCACTCTTCCCACTCCTCTAGTTCCTTCAATTCAAGATTCTTCAGTTGAGGAAACCCACCCCTTGAACATACCATTCTCCTCCCACAGAATGATCCTTTTGCTAACAAAACCTCTTTCAATTGCACCATCTTCTCTAGAACCGGCATAGGATCTTCCTCCGTACGACATCCAGTTAGAGATATGGTGGTAAGATGAGAAGGCAAGCATCTCAATTTGCATTTTTCTCCAATATGTTCAACACTCAAATCCTCCAAGGAAGTGATGAATCGCAGTCCATCAGGAAGCTTTAATTTTTGCACTCGTAAATAGAGAGAATGTGGAGAAGACGCATGGATCCTTCTTCTACTATCCACTCTTCCAAATTTTACAACAACTAATTTGGAGAATATGGAGAAGGGACATGGAGCCTTCTTCTACCATCCACTCTTCCCACTCCTCTAGTTCCTTCAATTCAAGATTCTTCAGTTGAGGAAACCCACCCCTTGAACATACCATTCTCCTCCCACAGAATGATCCTTTTGCTAACAAAACCTCTTTCAATTGCACCATCTTCTCTAGAATCGGCATTGGATCTTCCTCCGTACGACATCCAGTTAGAGATATGGTGGTAAGATGAGAAGGCAAGCATCTCAATTTGCATTTTTCTCCAATATGTTCAACCCTCAGATCTTCCAGGGAAGTGATGAATCGCAGCCCATCAGGAAGCTTTTTTAATTTCTGGCAACCCCAAATAGTCAGAGTATGGAGAAGTGGCATGGAGCCTTCTTCTACCATCCACTCTTCCCACTCCTCTAGTTCCTTCAATTCAAGATTCTTCAGTTGAGGAAACCCACCCCTTGAACATACCATTCTCCTCCCACAGAATGATCCTTTTGCTAACAAAACCTCTTTCAATTGCACCATCTTCTCTAGAATCGGCATTGGATCTTCCTCCGTACGACATCCAGTTAGAGATATGGTGGTAAGATGAGAAGGCAAGCATCTCAATTTGCATTTTTCTCCAATATGTTCAACACTCAAATCCTCCAAGGAAGTGATGAATCGCAGTCCATCAGGAAGCTTTAATTTTTTGCACTCGTAAATAGAGAGAATGTGGAGAAGACGCATGGATCCTTCTTCTACTATCCACTCTTCCAAATTTTTACAACAACTAATTTGGAGAATATGGAGAAGGGACATGGAGCCTTCTTCTAGTTTCCACTTTTCCAACTTCTCACAACCACTAATAGAGAGAAAAAGGAGAAGGGGCATGGATCCTTCTTCTACTATCCATTCGTCCCACTCATCTAATCCAATAAATTGGAGTATCTGCAATTGAGGAAACCCACCCCTCGAACAGACCATTCTCTTTCCACTGAAAGATCTTTCCCCTAACCAAACCTTTTTCAAGTGAAGCAACTTCCCCATAATCGGCATCGGATCCTCTTCCAAACGACACAGCTCTAGATATATTCCTGTGAGGTGAGAAGGAAAGTGTTGCGCATCAGGTAACCTTGGCATATATATCTCCAACGTCAGCTGTCTGAGATGAACGCTATCCAAAACAAATCCTCCTTCATCTTCATTCGTTGGAACATGCTTTTTACGGTTATTTATGGTAAGATTTTCCAGGTGTGTAATTTTACTTAGAGATGAAGATAGGGTTTTCATGGAACACCCTTTACCCTCGGTATACACGGAAAGGATCTTGAGCTTTGTCATACCATGGAGATCACTCAAACTCCCATGCTCCATCGAGAAATTCTTCAATGTCTCCAGCTTGACCAGATTTCCCAGTTCCATCTTTACCGTATCATGTAAACTACCCGGCAAATACAGGTAAGTCAATTCTCGCATCTCTTTCAAGATATTGGGCATGTAGACTTGACAAGTTACATCTAGGTTTAAATAGAGCAGCTGCTTCAGATTCCGCATAGAAGAAGGTAGATGATTTACATATGCATCTTTTAAACTCAAATATCTCAGGTGGATGAGCTTCCCGATGCTAGATGGTACCTTCCCGCCTTCAAACTTCACCAAAGAGAGATCTAACACTCTCATCAACATTAGCCTTGTAAAGAATAACCCTGTTGTGTTCCAGTATCCTCTATCGGGGATAAACAAGAGAGTTCTAAGGCTTGAATTCTTCACCTCCGTATCAACATCAAATGTATCAGCAGGCCAACGTACAACAGAAAGTCTGCGAGATTTACAAGGAGATTTGGAGGTTGCAGTTGATGTTCCTTGAATAATTTGTAGAAAATTCTCTTCTTCAGCTTTCCGTAAACAAACTTCTCTCATCATGTCATGCAACTGGCATGTTTCAAATCTTGAAGTTTCAACGTCTCTTTCAGAAACAACCATGTTTCTCTTCACCAATTCTTCTATGTATCCATCTCCCACATCTCGGATGCTTTCTCTATCGTAATACCTTGGTGGCCTTGGTATTCCTTCCGAAGCCCAGTAATAGGACAACGTCTCCACATCTATCTGATAATCTTCTGGGAAATGGGCTAAGTAGAGAAAGCAGTATTTCAAATAGGCAGGCAGCTCTTCTAAGCTCAGATACAAAACATGATAAACAATATTTCTTTCATTGAAGCTAGTCCCGCCGACAATATGAGATCCAATACTTTTATAAACCCTTTTCCACTCATGCAATGTGTATTGCGCAGCTAACAATCCTCCTAACACTTTTAATGCCAAGGGTAGTCCTCCACAATGTTTGATCATTTGCTTTCCCATCTCTTCCATTTCTTCATCAACCTTGAATTCTACACACAAGCAATTACAAGAATGTTCAAAAGGATCATATCTCTTGGACACATTGTAGTCTATTTTCTTTAATTTACTAGAACAGCAAAATCTAAATAGGTCGTCCTTGAAAACTTACCAGCTGTGTCTTTCATAGGAAATGTTATCCTTTGAAAAAGATCCCAACTTTCTTCAAAAGTTAGGCATTTTGGTCTGAATGTAACACATTTTGGATCTGCATGTAATGCCCATCCCTCATTGCGAGAAGTAAGTAATACCTTGCATCCTGTAACAAAATTATATTTTCATGATAAACTTTAAAAAGACATACGTATGTAGGTGTAGGATAATGAGATTCACCTTTTTTAGGCAGAAACACATCCTTGATTCGGTCCCAATCTCCTTCTCTCCATATATCATCAATGACGATCAAAGCCTTTTGTGTTTCCATAGCTTCAGAGAGTTTTTCTTGAAGTACATACTCTGTCAACTCTAACACCTTGATTTCTGGTCTGAGTTGTTGCAAGATCGTCTGCGAGACATCCTTCCTTGTAAATTGTTGTGAAACACATACCCATGCCAGTCTTGGAAAATGACTTTTTATAGTCTCATGTTTAAAAACTTTTCTTGCGAGTGTTGTCTTACCAATACCACCCATCCCGGTTATAGAAACCACTCGAGTGTTATCTTCCCCCACCAAATGGCCAACCAATATCTCAACATTTTCCTTCCACCCAACAAGATGGTCTCCATTATCGCCAGAAAACGTTCGTATTTCCTGTAGAGTTTGTCTATATCCTTCATTGACAATGGTTACCTGTTGTACTCCATGACATTTCATATTACGAATCACCTTAGAGATCCTCTTACTCATGGCTTCCATATCGAAAGCAAGTCTCCTGCGCTCAAAAATACCGCAAGAAAGCTTCCTCGCGCTGTTCTTGATACCACATGTATTTCCGAGTTCTTCCTTTAGAAGAAAGGTTTCGACCATATCTTCCGTATCGAAAACAATTTCTTTGATATCTTCGATAATGTTTCCCATCATGGCACTTGTATGTTTCTTGGCCTCTGCATCTTCCAGAAAACACCTTAACATCTCCACATCACTTTTTAATCCATTGAGTTGCTCATCAACGCCCTGAAGTCGCTCAGATTCTTGGACAATGAGGTTCCAAAGCCTCTCGACTCCAAATGATAAAAGTGCCTCAGCCATAACTCTCCTGCTCAAACATGAAATTAGAGTAATCAATAACCTCTAGAGGATGTTCATATAATCTTTTTTAGTCAAAAAAAAAAAGTTCATATAATCCGGATAATATTTTTCTGCAAATTCTAGTCTGGATAATATAATCCTATTTTGTGAGATTTAATCAACGAAAGATATAAACAATTGAGATGAAATAAATATTCAAAATACAAAAGAAACAAAAATCACCTCTTGGAAATCCCTTTTCGTCCAACTTATCTGTATAAAGAAAATATGAGAATGTGTTTTAGTTAGAACTTAGAACTTAGAACTCAGCTGAAGTTGATTATTCTCAGTCAACACTAACCGACACAACCAGCTGTATTCACGATGAGGAGTAAATCTATATTATAGCCACTTTCACGATGGGAGTGAATCTACTTTAGCTAGGCTGACATTTTATCCGTTAATTTTGATTCGATTCGTTATTTGTTCGATTCGATCCGAAAAATCCGAATATCCGTAATCTCCCTCAAAACAAAGCAAATATTAAAACTCAATACCATTAAAAGTGAAGCAAATCACAAATACTACAAAAATTAATATCCGATCCGGGCCGACATTTATACAAATAGATGTATATATATAACTAAATATAGATTTTTAAATGTATAATTTTATATAGTTATTATTTTAACATATCATTTTATTATTTTATTTACAGATTTAATTATAATGGTATTAGATTAAGAAAAGAATATCAAATATGTATAAAACTACAATTTTTCTAAATTTTTTTTGTTTTATTAAAATATTTGATTAATTTTTAAAATATTAAAAACATATAGTTCCACTAATTTTATATATATATTTTACTTTATATTATGTACAATATATTTTTAGAAAACAAATTTTTATTTTAGATTTACTTAAATATCCGTAAGTATTCGCAAATATCCAAAAAATCTGGATATCCAAAAAACCGAATATCCGTATTTCTCCGAAACAAAGTAAATAGGAAAATTAGATATCCGTTAAATTTGAAGCAAATCACAAATACTGAAAATTATGCTATTATCCGATCCGTGCACATCCCTAATTGTAGTAACTTACATTTTGGCTCAAAAGATAAGGGGATAATACGAGTTTGTATTACAACGCTATGATCTTCTGTTGAATGAAATAAAAGTTGTAACATTTTCTGTAGTTGTTGTGAAAAGGTTATAAACTTGTTAAAACAAATTATAGCTTGTGTTAAGATTGTTGATGTTGTATATTTAGTTAAATGTAGGAAGTATCTTAGGAAATATCATAGAAGTCTATAACATGGAACATGGAACACTAACAATGAGCCCGGTCCACTAGCAGCAGCGTTAAATGCATTCATCCAATCCTCTCCCACTCCTCAATGAATCCTCAATCATCATGTACTTGAGAGGTGATGAAGTTTACTACTTGGATTGATACATTCACTCTGTATTGATAGGATCCTTTTCATCAGCACACCAATTCATCAAAAAATAATAGAGAAAATAAACAATAATTTTAAATGAAACAAGTACAATAATTCAAATCTTGGCTGTGGGGCTGATAAAGCACATTGACAAAGGGATCAGAAACAAACTTCTCACAGTCAGGAAGATGATAGATCATTCATACGATGAAGGAGCATCATTGGTTCATTCATGTTCATATGTTGCATTACATGTAAACAAAGGCTTTTGAGTGTACATAACTTTATTATCCAATTCATAAAACAGTGTTTTTGTTTAAGAACTCTGCTAAAGACCCATTAGAAGAGTTAACGCCAAGTCGACACCAACCCACACAACCAGCTGTATTAACGATGATGTGGGAATCCTTTGGCTATAAAGTCTTAGAAACAATCTCCTGTAGCAATGTATTAACTTGGTTCAGTGGTTAAAAGCACTGAAATAACTTGATTCAGAAACAAAAAAAAACTCTTGTAGCTACTTGCCATGTGTCATTTTACATAAGAAAAACTTTGCGATTTGTTTTCTTAGTGCTTCAGTTAGCTAAAGGCTGCTAGTCACAGTCACTTAGAGGATAACTATCTAATTCAACACAAGAGATGTATTGGACTTTGTAATAATCTTCTCCTCCTTCCGACAATCTCCTCTCCCACTCCTCTCCCATATAATAACAGAACAGCTTCTCCAAGGAAGTGATGTATCGCAGCCCCGTCAGGAAGCTCCTTTAACTTTGGACAACAAGCAATTTTGAGATAATGGAGAAGGGGCATGGAGCCTTCTTCTATTATCCATTCTTGTTGCAATCGTGAATTTTAAGATAATGAAGAAGAGGCATGGAACCTTCTTCTACTATCCACTCTTCCCATTCCTTTAATCCTTCTATTTCTAGCTCGAGCAAACCATTCTCCTCCCACTGAAAGATTCACGCCATAATCTAATATATTTCAATTGACTCAACCTCTCTAGAATCGGCATTGGATCCTCTTTCAAATGACACTCAGTTAGAACTATGTTGGTAAGGTGATGAGGAAAGTGTTTCTCATCAGGTAACCTTGGCATATATATCTTCAACTCGAGCAGTTTGAGATGAACAAAATCCCAAACAAATCCTTCTTCATCATCATTCTTAGGAGAATAGAACTGGTTGTTATCTATAGTAAGTGTCTCCAAGTGTCTAATTTTACTCAGAGATGAAGATAGAGTTTCCATGGTACACCCTTTACCTCTGATATAGATAGAGAGGGTCCTGAGCCGTGTCATACCTTGGAGATCACTCACACACCCGTGCTCTGTTGATAAATTCTTCAACGTCTCCAGCCTGACCAGATTTCCCAATTCTATCTTTACTTTCTTATGTTTTTTTCAACGGTAAATTGAGGTATATCAGTTTTCTCATCTCTTTGAAGATATTGGGCATGTACAGTTCAGAGTAATATCTTACAGATAAGTTTAAATAGAGCAGCTGCTTCAGATTCCGCATAGAAGAAGGTAGATGAGTTACATATGCCTCTTTAAACTCAAATATCTTAAGTGGTTAGCTTCCCGATGCTAGAGGGTACCTTCCCTCCTTCAAACCTGACCTCAGAGAGATCTAACATTCTCATCAATTGTAACCTTGTAAAGAATAAACACGCCGCCTTCCATTCATAGCGTGTGATAAACAAGAGAGTTCTAAGGCATGGATTCTTCAACTTCGTCTCGACATTAAATGTTTCAGCAGACCAATGTACAGCGATTCTGCGACATTTAGAAGGAGATTCAAAGTTTGCAGTTGATGAACCTTGAACAGTTTGAAGAAAATTCTCTTCTTTAGCTTTGTGCAAACAAACTTCTCTCATCATGTCATGCAACTGACATGTTTCGAATCTTGAAGTACAAACGTTCTTTTCAGAAATAACCATGTTTCTCTTCACAAGTTCTTCTATGTATCCATCTGCAACGTCGCTAACGCTCGCTCAATCATAATACCTCGGTCTTGGTATTCCTTCTGCCCCCCAGTAATAGGACAATGTCCCCACATCTATTTGATAATCTTCTGGAAAATGAGCAAGGTAAAGGAAGCAATGCTTCAAATAAGCAGGCAGCTCTTCAAAGCTTAGATTCAAAACATGGTAAACTGAATTGATATTCCTGTCCTCGAAGCCAGCACCTCTAACGATGTGAGCTTTAATATTTTCATATATCCTATTCCACTCATTGAATGTGTAATGTGCAGCGAACAACCTTCCCAGCACTTTTACGGCCAAGGGTAGACCTCCACAGTGTTTGATCATCTGCTTTCCCATCTTTTCCATTTTTTCATCAACCTTATATTCTACACATATCAATCACAAGAATGTCGGTCCGGTTGTGTCTTCCTTAGGACATGCTATCCTTTGAAAAAGATTCCAACTTTCTTCAAAAGTTAGGTAATCAGGTACGAAGGCGACAGATTTTGGATCTGCATGTAATCCCACTCTCTCATTGCGAGGGGCAAGTAGTACCTTCCATCCTGCAGCACATTTTATATTTTCATAATGTTTTCATGATCAAACTGTGATCTTTAGAAAAGACAGCCTAACGAGGAGGTTCACCTTTTTTCGGTAGAGACACATGTTTGATTCGGTCCCAGTCTCCTTCTTTCCATATATCATCTAAGACGATCAAAGCCTTTTGTGTTTCCAAGACTGTGACGAGATTTTCTTGAAGTACATCCTCTGTCATCTCTAACACCTTGAGTTCCGGCCTTAGTTGTTGCAAAATCGTCTGCGACAAATACTTCCTCAAACTGTTGTGAAACTGACAAGTTTAGATCTCAATAATGTTTTCTCTTGTATTACATTTACCATACGGCCTTAGCTTTATACATATCGAAGATCTTAACCTAATGAGATAAGGCAAGACTATATACACGTATCTATCCAAATAGGAAATATTACATATTCCCAAGACCCCCCCTCAAGTTGGAGCATGCAAATTGAGAATGCCCAACTTGGAGATAAAAATATCAAACTCTTTCCGCCCTAAAGCCTTCGTCAAGATGTCAACCATTTGCTCCTTTGTAGACACATGATATGGCTTGATCACTCCCTTAATAATCTCATCACGGACCGCATGACAATCCACTTCAATATGTTTCGTACGCTCATGAAAAACTGGATTCAAGCTAATATAAATCGCAGGCTTGCTATCACATCTTATTGTCATCGGCCCCTTATGTGTGAATCCCATCTCAAGTAGTAGCGCTTTGACCCACTGCAGCTCGCGTGTTACCTCATGCATGGCGCGATATTCAGCTTCCGCGGATGAACATGAGACAGTATCTTGCTTCCTAGTTTGCCAAGAGATAGGAGATGAACCAAGTTGTACAATCCAGCCAGTAAGGGATCTTCTTGTTAGCGGACATGCAGCCCAATCTGAATCACACCATCCAGTAAAATGAAGAGAAGGTTGAGCACTCAGTAATATACCTTGACCCATAGTTCCTTTGAGGTATCGAACAACCTTTAAGGCTGCAAGCCAATGTTCTTGACGAGGACAATGCATAAACTGGGACAATATATGTATTGCATAAGTAAGATCAGGCCGTGTCGCAGCGAGATATATGAGGCGTCCTACTAGACGTCTGTAACTCTCTGGATCCGAAAGAAGAGGTCCGGAAGCCAAGCTCAAACGATGGTTCTGATCAATCGGTGATCCAACAGGCTTACACCCGAGAAGTCCCACTTCTGCAACAATATCAATAGCATATTTTCGTTGACACAAATATATACCTTTGGGACTCCTAGAAACTTCCAAACCAAGAAAGTATTTTAGAACTCCAAGATCCTTCATGTGGAAACAGGTTGACAAGTAATCTTTGAACTCTTGAATTTTTGGTGGAGAATTTCCAGAGATAATTAAGTCATCGACATACACCAAAACCCGCAGCGACACTCCTTTCTTCAAGTAAATAAAAAGAGAATAGTCTGACTTTGTCTGAGTAAATCCATACGTACGCAGCGCATCAGCAAGTTTAGCAAACCAGCATCTAGGCGATTGTTTGAGCCCATAAAGTGATTTACGTAGACGGCATACTCGTGTTTCATTCGGAGAACCAAACCCTTGAGGCAGCTTCATATATACTTCCTCATCCAAATCTCCATGGAGGAAAGCATTATGTACATCCATCTGATGTACTTCATGATTCATTTTAGCTGCAAAATCCAAGAACAAGCGGACAGTGGTCATCTTAGCCACTGGTGAAAAAGTCTCAGTATAATCCAGTCCCTCGGTTTGGTGATTCCCTAACACCACCAGCCTGGCTTTATATCGTTCAATAGTTCCGTCTGCTCGAAATTTTATCGTAAACACCCATTTGCTTCCCAAAGCTTTCTTGCCCGGTGGTAAGTATTCAAGATCCCAAGTGTGTTGGTCTTCTAGAGCTCGAATTTCAATTCCTGCTGCATCACGCCATACCTTATCTTTCATGGCTTCGTTGAATGATCTCGGTTCGGCTTGAGCTGTTAATGCCATAATAAAATTTCGGTGGTTTTCCGAAAAATTAGCACAAGATAGATAATCTGAGATAGGATAAACCGGACCTGAGAGATGCTGTGGAGATGATGAGGGTGAGACGAGAGAGGGAGACGCGAGGCGTACTGTATTAGCGACGAAACCTTGAAGACGAGTGGAAGGTTTCTTAACGCGATGACCTCTGCCAAGCAATTGTGTAGCAGGTTCTGGTTCAATATGTGCATTTTCTGTAGTGATAGGTGGGGTCTGAGCAGTAGTGTGATGCTCAATTTCCACTTCTGAGCTAGCATCATCATCATCCTGAGGTAGAACAGGTGACGATATAAGAGGATGTGTAGGCTGAGGCTGCATAGAGCTCGTCTGAAATGGGAATATTTTCTCTCGAAATACCACATCGCGTGATGAAAACACAAGCTTGCGTTCTAAGTCATATAGTTTCCAACCCTTCTTTCCATATGGATAGCCTAAGAACACACATCGACGCGTACGAGAACTGAACTTATCACCTTTGTGATCCTTGTTATGCGCAAACGCCAGGCAGCCAAAGACTCGCAAATGTTTGTACGACGGAGCCGTTCCATACAACATTTCAAACGGTGTCTTGTTGTCCAGTAGAGCAGACGGAGTTCTATTGATGAGATGGCCTGCTGCAAGGATGCATTCACCCCAATATTCAATAGGTAGATGAGCCTGAAATCTCAATGCTCTCGCTATGTTAAGGATATGTCTGTGCTTCCGTTCAGCTCGACCATTCTGCTGCGGAGTGTGGACACATGAGGTTTCGTGTATGATCCCATGTTCCTGAAAATAACTCGTAAGACACAGAAACTCAGCCATTATCACTTCGAATGGTCTTGACTTTCTTGGAAAATTGACGTTCGATCATAGAAAGGAATTCTCGCAAATGTTGAGCAACTTTTGCTTTGTCAGGTAACAGGTATAACCAGACTGCACGTGAATAGTCATCAACAATGGTCAAAAAATAACGAGATCCACAGAATGCAGTAGTACGATAAGGCCCCCATAAATCGCAATGAATCAAATCAAAAACTGCATTCGCTTTATTAGAACTTTCTGAAAAAATCTGCCGAGTTTGTTTAGCTCGTAAACACACGTCACAATTCTGAAATAAGATATCACTATCACTAGGTAGGCTACGTAAACCAGGGACCAGGCTGGTAACACGCGGAGATGGATGGCCCAGGCGACTATGCCACAAAGTAAGATCATCGCAGACTTTTGTATGTAGAGCCGCTGGAACTTCAATTCCCAAACCAGTACAGTCCCTCTCTCGCTCACCCACTCCAATCAGCATCCTCGGCGCGGTCCTGCAAAATAAGAAGTTTATCCGTTACTTGACCAACAAGATGTCTATCTGTGACGAGCTGACCAAAAGAAATCAGGTTCGTGGAAACCAGGGACCAAGTAAACATTCATAAGAGATAAATTAGAAGTAAGTCGAATAGTGCCCTGTTTTGTAGAGAGAACAGTTGGCCCAGCAGGTAATATAACCGAGATTGATCAATATCCTTTATCTCTTCTAGAAGATCAAGTCTCCCTGTCATATGATGCGCTATACCGTATCTAAAATCCAAGAAACATCATCCTTACCACTTAATCGTTCAGTAGGTTTGATGCCGTTGATAACACGCTGTATGAGCTGCCATTGCTCATCGGTGATTCCGCTTAGACCCTGACGATCAGTGTCAGTAACCGCCACATTAGAACTAGCAGGCGCCGAATGGGCGTTAACAATTTGAGTTGAATTTGCACGAGGTCCATTGCCACGACCACGACCCGTCGGAGCAGTCTTGATGCGTGCCTTGTCCGGATACCAATCAGGGTATCCTATCACCCTGAAACATGCTGAAGCCTCGTGTCCCTTGCGTCCGCAGACCGTGCATTGACGAGACCAATCACGATTTCCTGGCCCAGTTCGAGGCTGGAAACCTTCAATACCACTTTGTCTTGAGACATCTTTAGTCTGGACTGTGGGAGTATTCGGAGGATAACGAGATTGCTGTGCCTGTGAGGCAAAGCTCATGACTGCTGCTTCCTGATTGACGGCAGCTCGGATTATCTCGTTCTGAAGCACAGTTTGATAGGCGCTGTCGAGGTCAGGTAGAGGTGAGATGGCGAGATTTGAGACCTAATAACTCCATGAACTGAGTCATCAAGTCCTGCTAAGAAGTCATGAACACGTAATGTTTCTGCTTCTTTTTCATGTGATGTATTAAGGTCGCAAGTACACCTCCCACATTCACAACGTTTTGTGTTTAAACACTCTGCAATACCATCCCATAATTTCGTCAATTTGCCAAAGTATTCATCCACCGTCGATCCATTCTGTTTACAAGTTGCAAGAGAGTTGCATAGTTGTTGAAGACGAGCACCACTCTTGATAGAAAAATGCTTCTTGATAATGTCCCATAAGTCCTTAGCAACTTCGCGAGTCGAGATAGTCGAACGAAGCTTGGGCTCGATGGTTTGCTTAATCCAACCAACAAGGAGGTGGTTGTTGGCTGTCCAATCCTCGAGATAAGGAGAATCAGCAGCCGGTTTTGGTATACTACCATCGAGGAAACCAAACTTTTTACGTGAGCTAACAGCCATTCGGAAGTTAATAGCCCACTCCTCATAGTTGTTTCCATTGAGAAGAGGATGAGAAATCACTGCGCCTGGATTGTCTCCAGAGGTTAGATCATACGGAGAGATAGTCTTCCGCTTAGGTTCAGCAACGGTGGCCGCCATATCGAAGTTTCACAATCAAAAGAAGAAGCCGAGAGGCTGTTTATGAAATTGATTAGGGATGCTCTGTTTTTGTGAAGTAAAACAGAGTACGTAAACAAGAGCCGAGAGGCTTGAAGAAAAAATTTTTGGTTTTAGATCGCTTGCTCTGATACCATGACAAGTTTAGATCTCAATAATGTTTTCTCTTGTATTACATTGACCATACGGCCTTAGCTTTATACATATCGAAGATCTTAACCTAATGAGATAAGGCAAGACTATATACACGTATGTATCCAAATAGAAAATATTACATATTCCCAAGAGAAACACATACCCACGCCAATCCTGGAAAATGACTTTTTATTGTCTCATGATTAAAAACTTGTCTTGCGAGAGTGGTTTTCCCAAGACCGCCCATCCCTGTTATAGAAACCACTTTACTGCCATCCTCCTTCACCAAATAGCCGATCAACTTCTCAACATTTCTCTCCAACCCAACAAGATGGTTTTCGTCTTCTCTAGAAAACGTTTGTCGCATTTCTCTTTGTTTTTTCTGTAGAGACTGCGTACACTCGTCGTTGACAATGACCTTCTGTACGCCAAGATTCTGCATATCACGAATCACCTTAGAGATCCTCTTACGTATGGTTTTCATATCAAACGCGAGCCCCACACGTTTCACAGTAACGTATGCCAATCTTCTCATGTTGTTCCTGCTGCTGCTTGATTCTCTGAGTTCTTTCTTCAGAATAAAGGTTTCGATGATATCTTCTGCGTCGAAGACAATTTCTTTGACGTCTTTGATAGTTTTTCTCACCATGGCACTTGTATGTTTCTTGGCATCTGCATCTTCCAAAAAGCACCTTAGCATTTCCAAATCATTTTTCAATCCATCGAACTGCTCTCCAACTCCTTGAAATCGCTCAGTTTCTCGGACAAGGAGGTTCCAAAGCCTCTCGATTCCAAATGATAAAAGTACCTCAGCCATAAATCTCCAGCTTAACCATGAAATAAGTAATCAATAACCACTAGAGGAAGATCATTGAGTTCATAGTTCGGATAATATGTCACTGCAAACTATAGTCCAGATAATATGTACTATTTTGTGGGCTTTAATATCTGAAAGATATATACGAACTAATTTAGATGGAATAATATTCAAAATACAAAACTTAAAATCACCTCTTGGAAATCTCGTTTCTTCCAACTGATCTGTATAAAGAAAATATGCGAATGTGTTTTAGTTAGAACTCAGCTGAAGACTTATTACAAGAAATGATTATTCTCAGTCAACACAAACCAGCTGTATTGATGATGATGATTAGTGAATCTATTGTAGCCACATTTTCACGATTTTAGCCACTTACATTTGACTCAAAAGGTAAAGGGTATAGTACGAGTTTGTGTTATAATGATTTGATCTTCTGTCCAATGAAATAAAACTTGTAACATTTTCTTTAAAGAATGTTGTGAAAAGGTTATAATCCTGTTAAAACAAAATATAGTTGGTGTTAAGATTCTTGATGTATATTTATTTTAGTAAAAAGAGTTCTCACTGCCTCCAGATTGCGCTGATGCAATTGAGACCGATTAATTAGCGCAACCCAAGGAATATGTTACGATTTGGTTATGAAAAGGTAGCAATCCTGATAAACAACGTAGGATTACGTTCTTATTGATCAGAGACTTATACAAAGAAAGAAACCATGAATCAAACTCTCTCTCTCTCTCTCTCTCTCTCTCTCTCTCTCTCTCTCTCTCTGCAACAACTCTGTAATTTCTAGATAATCTTCTCGCTCTGTCGATCCTGCTACTTATACTTTAAGTAGGTCATGCCACGAAGCCCAACTAGTCATGTGGCGGTACGTTACTCGTACGTCCAGTGCCACAGATCCTCCTCCCAGTCCCTTATTCCTTTGGCATGCTTCCTTGAACTTGCACCTGAGAGCCCCAACACTCTCATGAGCCAACATTATTGTTTGGGCCTTGCTGCGCGTCATTGGCATCAGAACAGGGTGTCCAATTAAGCTATTCAAAACTGCAGACTTCCCAGCTCTCTGGTCCAACAAGCAAAGCGAGAAAGCTTAACCCTTATAAGTTTTTTTACATAACAGAGAGTTCAATTGAAAAACAAATCACGATTGATCAGACCAGTAAATCTCTTACGTTTTTCTCATAGTTACAAATATGAAACACATCATCAACCAATTGCTGATGAAGAGAAGCACAAGAAAAAAAGCTACGAAGCTTAAGAATGCATCCTACCAAACTCCTAGGATACGGAAACCTTTCACAACAAACCTCACCGAGATCCAAGATACGGCATCCAAAAGTCTACACTAGATAACAACAAACCGCATGGACGAAAAGGAAAAAGGTATTAGTTAACAAAGCTGTTTTCTCATTAACCTTAATCAAATGATTTACAAGTGTTTATATAGAGCTTTACATCAGCTATTGTACACTAACTAACTAACAACTTGACTCTATACGGTTACAACTAACATAGAGCTGTGCAGAGAGTTTATATATATATATATATATATTGATAGTGGAAAAGTTTGACACTCCAAACTTGCATTAGATTGTAGAATTGTGAGAGCTTGGGAATGAAAACACAATGAACTTCAAACACTAGATTGTAGTATTGGTAGTGAGCCATGAAAGAATCCAAGTAATGATCCAAACCAACCAGAATGAGCCTTGATGATCTTTCCATGCAAATCATAAAAATGTGGCTCTGTCCATTTATAAGCTCATGATAACCAATATCAAATGCACTCCATGGTCTAAGCATACTCCTCATTTCCATTAGCATCAAGCATCACTGTAAGCAGGAGATATCCATGAAAGTACCATACGCAGGAAACTGAAATCAGCTCCTTCGACACATAAATGACTGCACCTTCTTGTGAATGTATTGATTTACGGCAACACTGAAACTGTTTTCACCATTTGTTGCTCATCAAGAAAACACAAAACAAGCCAGAGTAGGGGTAACTGCAATGTTGCAGGTTTAGATGATAAACCAAAATTCTCCTGGCTTGAAACAGAATTTGATGACGCAGTTCTTTCCTCAGATGTTAACAGCTCCATTGGTAACCACTAGGTATCAGCGGGGAAGCAAACACAATGTTTTTTATGTAGGAAAACACTCACTTCAACACCAGCCAAGTGGAGAAGAAATTTGTCTTCAAACTCACGGCAAAGCTCCAAAGCTAAAGGCCCCTTGTACCTTCAGCACTCCTAACCAGTTGAGACTTACCCTGAAGCCTGTGCATGTAAGAAAATAATTTGAGAGTTCAGAGTTTTCATAAGAACCAAAATCATGTCCCTGAATAACCATCCAGAAAAATAAAACAAAAGACAGTGATCACATGTTGGGAGATGAAAGAAACATATCAGCTTCACAAGAGGATGAGCATGGACCAGTGATCATATAATGGAACAAACATTTCTGTTACAAATCATGAGAATGCGCTACTGAAATTCCAGGTAACTAAGCCTAAAGATTGACGTCTTCATTTGCAAATATGACATATTAAACTAATCATATGTGAAGATATTTGGTACCCTGAGCTTAATTTTCCTACGAATCTGGCTATTCTGCCAAGTTTGCTTTATGGAGCACCAGTCAAAATGGATTTGAGGCTTTCACTCTCAGTAGTACGCCAATCAGTTTTCTAAAGAGTTTTCACTGCCTCAAAATTGCGCTGATGCTGAGCATTGTGGTGTTAAGGTTTGTGTGTTCATATTGTTGGAAGCTCTTCCTCTGGAGCCAATAAACATTAATTTCTGAGCATTAAGACTCTATCCTGCGTTTACTGCCTCCTTGCTATTAATCGCCACACCAGCCTTAACACCTCCAGTTTAGTTAGAACTCTGCTAAAGACCCATTAGAAGAGTTGATACCGAGTCGACACAAACCAACAAATTAAAACCAGCTGTAGCGAAGATGATGTGTGAATCTATTTGGGTAGAAAGTCTTAGAGACAATTTCTTGTAGCTACTTGCCATGTGTCATTTTACATAAGAAAAATGACTAGGGTTCAAGGCGATGTGTTTTTAGTGCTAAACATCCATTAGAAGAATTTGACTCCACCTTGAATCAAATCCAATACACTTATAGTCTTGTATGGAGCACTGCATGCTATCTTGTATACAAGGCATAATTAATAAGATCATTGTCATCGATCAGCACACCAATTCATAAAAATAAAAAAAAAACTAAAACTAAACAAGTACGTGTGATATAGAGTGAAAACATTGATGGTTCCTAACAAATAAGGCTACGAGGTGCTCTTTATAAATATCTCTCTCAATATCTCGTTTCATTTCTATAAACAAACATCTCTATAAATAATTATGGAAACAGAGTTTTACTTCAAGTAGAGTTCTAACGTCAAGGAAGCCGTAGACGGAGAATTTCAAAGCCTAGTCGCTTGACAAGAAGAAAAAAATCGAAGAAAATGTAAAGATAATAAAAACATAGCTTTTTGAAAAAAAAAAAAAAAAATAGAAGGTAGTTCATATAAAACCTCGCTCTCTCTCTCAAGTAACTCAGTAAGACATTTCGTCAACATCTTACCCGTCATCCAATCCTCATGTGACAATGTATGTTTAACTTACGATGAAATTAGAAATTTGCGAACAGGTTCACAAGCATATATAGCATCTATCACATTATAGCTTAACGATCAGGAGCCAACAATCTCTTCTTCCATTCTGAGAATTCAACAGAAGGGATGTATTAAGGAAGTGCTGATTCGCAGCCCATCACTCCATCAGGAAGCTCCTCTAACTTTGGACAATTCTTAATACAGAGAGTATGGAGAAGGGGCATGGAGCCTTCAATTCTTCTACTATCCACTCTTCCCACTCCTTAAATACATAAAATCATAGCTTCTGCAATTGAAGAAATCCACCCTTTGTGCAAACCATTATTCTCCAGCTGAAAGATCTTTTCATTAAATATACCTCTTTCGGTTGACCCAACTTCTCAAGTATTGGCATTGGATCATCTTTCATACGACACGTAGTTAGAGTTATCCTTGTTAGGTGAGTAGGAAAGTGTCTCATCAGGTAAACTTGCATATATATATATCCAACGATATCTGTCTGAGATGAATTTATAAAAGATGAAGTATATTTTGATCAAAAAAAAAAGATGAAGTATATGTTTACACTGCTATATAAGCCAGGTACAGATTGCACATATGTTTATACTTCAAATAGGTTATAACCGTTTTTCCCTAGTAAAAAGTAAAAACAAACCCAAGAACAAGACACTAGTAACCGGAGAAATATCAATCTCCAGCTAGCAAACTCACTCAGTTCAAAACAAAAACTCATTCGGTTCATCAACTAGTAAGAAATCACCAGATACTAGCCTTAGGAGAAAAAGACTACAATGCCTTGTCATCGAGTTTGCCACAAGATATCCATCCACAACTCTAGCATAGAGATGGTGATACCTGACTAAGACTCAATTTCGACTCAACTTATCGTAACTCATATAACACTCACCCGATCCCGACATAAACATGGTTTTCTCGTTTTGAATAAATTTTACATTCAACAAAAGAAAACACACAAGTGTCTACAAAATACTGCACAATCCCAAACTCGTCCCTTTCAAACGAAAATAAAAACTTTAGATCTTTCTAGTGATCATCTCCAAGCTTGTAAGAACTAAAAATGCTGGAACTTCCATTCTCTTAAGGGAGAGAGAAACACTTCAAACATAGTGTTTAAGTAGAGGAATTCTCAATAATAAAACCTTCAAATATCATCCAATATGAAGATTTTCCAGGTGCTTCAGTTGACATAGAGATGAAGATAGAGCTTCAAGAGTACACTCCTCACCGTTGAATATGATTGAAAGACCCCTAAGCCTTGTCATACTGTGAAGATTAGTGACACTGCTATGCTTTGTTGAGAAATTCCCAAGTCTCTCCAAGTTGATTAGATTACCTAATTCCAACTTTGTCTCTTCTCGTATAAACCTTGGTAAAGTGAGGTATCTCAGCTCTCGCAATTCCTTTAAGAAATCAGACATGAAGATTGGACCTCCACCTTCCCATACATCTAGACTTAGACAGAGCAGCAACTTTAAATTCTGGATGGAAGAAGGCAGATGAGTTACATGTGCCTCATGTAAACTCAAGTATCTCAAGTGGATGAGATTTCCAATGCTAGAGGGAAACTTCCCTTCATCAAACTTGGCATAGGAGAGATCTAAAACCCTCATCAACTTTAGCTGCGAAAAGCATAACCCTGATGCCCTCCACATATGCACACGGAGCAATAGAGATCGAAGCTTTGGATTATTTATAGGTAACGTATTATCACACGAATGCACGACGAGCCTGCGGGAATTACAAAGAGACTGATAGTCTGCAATTAGGGACACAGTACTTGCATCAACAATTTGTAGGAAATTCTCTTCTTTAGCTTTAAGCAGACAAACTTCTCTCATCATGTCATGCAGCTGACATGTTTCAAATTTTGAAGTCCGCATGTCTCTTTCAGAAATGACCATGTTTCTCTTCACCAGTTCTGCCATGTATCCATTTGCAACCTCTCGAATGGTCGCTCCATCGTAATACTTCGGCTTCGGAATTCCTTCTGCGGCCCAATAATAGGACAGCTCCCCCAAATTTATTGTATAATCTTCTGGAAAGTGGGCAAGATAGAGGAAACAATGCTTCAAATAAATGGGCAGCTCTTCAAAGCTCAGGTACAAAACATGATATACCGAACTGATATTCCTATCACTAAAGCTAGTCCCTCCAACGATATGAGATCTAATATTCTCATATATTCTGTTCCACTCGGGTAATGTGTATTGTTGAGCTAACAATCCACCTAACACCTTAACAGCCAACGGCAGACCTCCACAATGTTTGATCATCTGCTTTCCCAGCTCCTCCATTTCTTCATCTACGCAACATTATAACGATATGGTATAGTCACAAGTATATCTGTAATCAAACATATTGGGGTGATATTATTGAGAAAATCAGATTGTAATCATCCTAAGCAATACGGTCATTGATTATTACCAACATGGAGAACTAAAAGTTATTTAAATTTGTTTACCTGTGTTGTTTTCTCTCGGAAACGCTATCTTTCGAAAAAGTATCCAACTTTCTTCCAGAGTTAGAAAATCTGGTTTACTATTGAAACATGTGGGATCTGCTCGTAATGCGACACCCTCGTTGCGAGAAGTAAGAAGTACCTTCCAACCTATACAAAAATATTTCACATTTTTTTTACATGACTCGTAAAAAAAAAAAAAAATGACATAATGCTTTCCGACCCAAACTATATACACAATGTGAGCCTCGTTACCCAAATGGTAACAATATAAAACATAATGATCAAATGCATGTACTAGACCTTTTTTTCGTGGAAACATTGGTTTTATCATGTCCCAATCTTCTTCTCTCCATATATCATCAAGAACAATCAAAACCTTTTGTGTTTCCAATACTTGAGAAAGTTTTTCTTGAAGTTCGTCTCCTTTCATCTCTGAGACTTTACATTCTGGCCTAAGTTTTCGCAAAATCGTCTGCCACACGTAATCCCTCGTAAACTGCTGTGAGAGACATACCCATGCGAGACCTGCAAAATGACTTTTTACTGTCTCATGATTGAAAACTTGTCTTGCAAGGGTGGTTTTACCAATACCGCCCATCCCTGTTATTGAAACCACTTGACTGCTATCTTCTTCCACCACATAGCTTGCCAAACTCTTAACTTTTTGATCCAAACCCACAAGAACATTTTCATTGTCGTTGGAAAATGTTTCTCGCATTTCTCTCTGTCTTTCTTGTAGAGATTGTGGATACCCGTCACTAGCAGTGACCTGTTGTACGCCAAGACTCTGCATATCGCGGATCACCTTAGATATCCTCTTACTTATGGCTTTCATATCGAAAGCAAGTATCCTGCGTTCTGAAATAACCCGAGGAAGTCTTCTCACATTGTTGATGATGCCACTTGTATTTCCGAGTTTTTTCTTTAGAAGAAAAGTTTCCACGATATCTTCTGTGTCTAAAATAATTTCTTTGACCTCTTTGATAGTGTTTCTCACCATGGCACTTGTATGTTTCTTGGCATCTGCATCTTCCAGAAAACACCTTAACATATTCAGATCACTTTTCAATCCATTGAATTGCTCTTCAACTCCCTGAAATCGCTCTGATTCTCGGACAAGGAGGTTCCAAAGCCTCTCGACTCCAAACGACAAAAGTGACTCAGCCATAAACTCTCCTGCTTAACCATGAAACAAGTACTCAATAACCCACTAGAGGAAGACCCTTGAGTTCATAACTCGGAGGATATTTGTTTTGCAAAATCTACAGAATTCGTATATACTATTTTGTGGGATTTAATCCACAAAATAAGTAAACAACTGAAATAAAAATAAACACGCAAAATACAGAAGTAAAAATCACCTCTTGAAAATCGCTTTTCGTCCAACAGATCTGTATAAAGAAAAATATGCGAATGCGTTGTAGTTAGAACTCAGCTGCGAAGAAGACCGATTACAAGAGTTGATTTTTCTCAGTCAACACCAAACGGCAAAAGACAGCACATTGACACATTACTCGAGACTTTATGCGTGTCTAGTTTCTTTTCCATCACAAGCACACGTGTCAAGACGTTGCTGCTTCACCTTCTTTGTGGAGATCCTCACCGCCATGTTCACCGGAGTTTCAGCTATGCTTTTCTCTGATGTTGTAGATAGACGAAATCACCGTCCAATAATCTTATCTGAAGTCGCCCACCCGTGCCCATCACAAACTTACTAAAGAAACTCATTCCATCTCTGGTATCATATACACTGGGTGAAAGACTGGCTGTCACATGGCATCTCTTAAAACTGAATAAATATCTGTTTGTATGCAAATAAATGAATTTTCACTAGTTTCATTGGTAAAGTTCCTCCGTGATATCTTTAAATTAGGGGTGGAACAGATCGGGTATCCGGGATATTTCGAGGTATCCGGATCCGGATCCTTATCCGGCGGATCCATGATTTTACTATCCTTATCCGGATCCGGGGTTCTCGGATATCCAGGTGTCGGATATCCTTCTAAAAATTGTAATATCCGGCGGATATCGAATCCGGATCTCGGATAATAAGTCTCAAACCTACTTTAAATCTTGCTTCAATTCCCACCAATATTACATTTAGAATTTTTTTCTCATTTAAAATTCACCATTTGATCCAGCCTCCAAATATATCCATGGGTCAGGACTAGGTCTGGACGTTCAGATTCAAATCAGACATTTTAAATTTTTGAGTTTCCGGATTTACACTCTTAATTCATGTTCAGACATATTATTAGTATAGTTTCGCATAACAGTGTTAATGTAAGATAAATGAGTTACACAGACTAGAACACACAATAACACATCTACTCTATTAATTTAGACTCCTAAATTTTATCTATTTAAAAAATTGTCATTTAAATTTGCACATATTCACAACTCAGAAATAATTATAACATTGAAAAGTATATTCTTAAGTTTGATTCTTCCGCTGTGCAAACACTAACAAACGTAACAATAATTTACATATCAAATTATATTATCCCTTAACCAATTCTAACCAAATGAAATACCAATCAGTATAATGACATGATTTGTTCCACGTGATGCAATTGTTTTGAGAAATGAGCCACTAAAGCTTTGCAAATGTGTTCATTTGTTACAATTCTATTTTTACTCCAATTTTAATACATGGTCCAAGGAAACCATTTAACTCAATATATTGTGATATATCAAATTTTTCTTAGACGTTGAATTATATAATTCAGTAGATTTTAATACATCTGGTTCCACTAATTAAACAATACTAAAAATGTATATAATTTAATAAAATTTTATAGTTTTAACATTTTAGGTGTTTACACAACTACAGGTGTAAATATTTTAAATGCATAAACAAACACCCTTGATAAAACCTAATCACGTTTTGTATAACAATATAAGAACTATTTACAAAATTCTGCAAACATAAGATATAATAAATTTAAACTATATCACATAATTTATTTTTCGTTTTTTTAACTTTATTAACAAATATATCTCATGAAAATCTAAACAAATGGTATGTAAAATAAACTTAGTTGATTAATAAATGAGTTGCTTGATTAGAAAAAAGATTCAAATTTATTTTTATCATAAATATTTTTTAAAAATAACAAAATTTTATGAAAAATAAATATATACATATATATAAAATTTATTATGTTTAAAACAAATACAATAATATTTTTAGCAAATATTTTATTTTCCTTTCTAAATATTTCAATTTTCTTTCAAAATTCGAATCTTAACAAAAAAAAATATCACAAGATATTTATTCATTATGCAGTTGTAATATATATATATATATATATATATATGTATAGTATGTAAACTTTAAACAAAAATCTTCAAAATCATCTCAATAACAAGTATTTTTTAAGAAATAAAATATAAATTAAACTCATATAAAATAAATTTTATAATAACTGTTTTCTAAATAATAAAAAAAATTATATATTATTGTTATTTATGATTTTAAATTTAAAACTTTTGTTAGAAGTTAGAAATAAGGGGAAATTTCAATTCTTTTTTTTCGATGACAAAATATATATATATATATATATTATTTATCATTACATTTTAAATATTTTAAATTTAAAATTAATAAAATATAATTTTTTGATTATATAAAATAAAATTAAACAATTTAAATAATTAAATGTAATTAAAATATATCCCGCGTTAAACGCGGGTTAGAATCTAGTGGATAATTCTTTCCAAGAAATATGATTAGATTAAGGGCCTGACTGGTGTAACCGCATCGGTTGCGGTTGCGGAAGTTTGCGGATGCGGATGGTTGCGGTTTTAAGCATTTTCTAGAGATTTGTACGACTGGTACATCGGTTAAAAATTGGTGCGTTTTCGGGACTTTTATGACTGATAAACTACCAAACACAACAATTATTACATAATAAATTAACAATATTTACATTTTATATAATTATAAAAGTACTAAAAATCATAATATTATAATAAATATAAAAATTATATTTATAAAATCATAATATTAATTTTTAAAAAATTATAGAAAATATTTTTGTTTTAAAGTTTTATAATATAATATGTATACATTTTACAATCTCTATTATTTCAATTTAAAATTTTTATTGAATATTTTTAGCTTTATTTTTAATTTTTATTTTTTTAAAGAAAAAAAATTTACCCTCCCGCAACCGACCGAAACCGCAAACGCTAGTTGGAACCAGCTTTTGATTATAAGAGGTTCGGAGCGGTTTGAAGTGATTCGTAGCGTTTTATGTGATTGTTTCAAAACGCCAACAACCGTTATCAACCATAAAAACTGTGTTTGCGGGTGGTATCGGGAAAACCAGTCAAACCCTAATCCTTTTAAAACACACAGAAGTTCTTTCTAAAAGCAATTTTTCAATCAAGCTCAAGACAAATTTTGATTTGTTGACTAGTCTCACTCGTTCACAAATCTGTAACAGTCTTTGAACCATTCAAATTCCTAACCCCTAGATGTTTTGCCTTTCTCTATTCGGACGTACAAAGCTCTCTTTTGCTAAAAGCTCTCTATATGTGTGTAGACCGGCAACACAATACCAAACCCTCTTTATATATTTAAGAGGAAACCCTAGATCTAAAGATCTACCTGATGGAAATTTTTTATATTTTGTTCTTCATCGAATAAGCCAATCTTCCTTTTCTCTTCAGATCGATTGCTTTTTCTCTAAGACTTCCTTTTACTGACCCTTCAGTAAATATTCCTTTAAGACATCTGCCTAGACACGTATACCTCACACGTGCACCCCACAACTCACTTGTCCCATATCGTAGTTCATGTCGCAGAACTATTTCAGCTCTGCTACAATTCTGCTATAGCTCTGTCTTAATCATACATCTTCAAATAATACTTCGGGTTTAAATCAAAGTTGTATTGTATCTAAAACTCATAAAGTAATTATAAATATATCCAAAAAACAAAATTTAAAAGTAAAATATAAAGAAAAACCGTAAACCGAAAAAATCAATAAAACACATATCAGTCAGATAAAACAATAATAAATGTTAAATCAAACATGAAACAAATATTATTTGTAACAATATGCATTACAAATAATTGACCGAGAGCTTCTGGTCAAGTGGTAAGGGGAAGGACTTGGGATGTCACCACATTTCAGGTTCGATCCACCTGCTATGCGAAACTAAGTCACATTCTCCTGGTCATCCTACACGGATATGGGCTACCGCTTTTTAGCCTATTTGAATACCCGGAGAGAGGATCTATCCGTGGGCTGCACCTCCCACCCGATGGTTAGGTCTGTGTCTTTGATAGACCCGGGTTTAACCATTTTTTAGCAAAAAAACAATATGCATTACCTTATAAAAGCAATACCGTAAACTCTATATATTTCTTCAAGAAACGAAGCGGTTTCAGGTAGGTATTTGGTCGAACTTAGCCTTCCACCGTCCCACTTGGCGAGTCATTTTTTCATTCAATTTGGCCCTGAAAGATTGGCGGGGGAGGCCCGTGAAACCAGTTTCTCAATAATATATTTGCTGGAAAACCAATAAGTAAATTAATATAAATAAATTTAAATTAAAATTTTATTGAAAATAAATGATTTACTGAAAACGAGTAAAACCTCCCCCCTCACAGCATGTTTAGGGGTTTGGTTCCAATTAGCATGCGCTTTTTATAAATATCATTTAAGAAATTGACGGACTGTTGCCGGTACACTCCCGTCACCATCAAACCTAAACACAGAAAACTGAAAACTACAACCAAATTAATTATAATTATAGAAAACAATGTAGGTTAATTAAATTTATAAACTTGCTAGACTGTATTAGGAGGAAAATCTGGGTGCAGGTGAGGAAGACGATCATGCACAAGACTAGCCAAAAGCATTTCAACGGTCACTTCATCTACCACCCGCTGTTGCATGACAGGCTCGGGTATTGGGGCCGGGGCTGGTATCTGGGTGTTCGAAATAGCTGAACTCTAACACATTTCCGTCTGGGAACTAGAAGAAAAGACTGGAGTAGTATGAATATATGAACTCCTCCAACCAGATAAAAACCGACTATAATCATTTCTCGACTATAGTTATTTCTTGACATCTGCAAGGAAAAAAATAAAAATATTTACCGTGTTAATATTTCTAAATATGACTCGTTCTAACATTTTTTACAAGGATATAATATTTTATTGTGTACCCTTGCAAATGGTATAATATTTTATTGTGTATCCTTGCAAATGGTTGGTTAATTTCATGTGTAAGAATCCCCATAATCCATCACGATACTCTTTCGTCACTTCACCAGCTTCCGGATCTCTATGTTGTACATCCATACCCGTAATGCGTAAATTTCATATTCGGAAGATATTTTTCTTCTTCTTCTTTTTTTTTTTGATGTAAACAACTCTACTCAGGTTTGCTATTTATAGACTTTTTAAAAACAATTGCAAGGTAATTGCAAAAAAAAATCCGCAAGGGAAAATATATTTGCGAGAAATTATTCTCTTGAAGATAATTTTGTACTCATAGAAAAAAATGTGTTCGATTTTTGTGAGAGAATTACAACAAAGCAAACATTACATGCAAATACCTCGCAAAATCCTCACAAATCTACGAAGCAAATATTCACTTGCAGGTTTGTGAGGGATTTGTAAGAAGTAAGAACATTGGAAATTCTATAGTAAATTTGTAAGAGGATGTTTTTTTCGTAAATCTTTGTGGGATTCACGAAGGAATAGTTGTGCCTCACAAATCCCTCGCAGATCCATCACAATTTTGCGAGGTAAAGTTTCCCTTGCAAATTGTGTTTTTTGGTACTGTTTACCTTGGAGTACGAAAAATCATGGAGAAAAGATTACCAACAGCTTTATGCAAGATTTGGATATATTTTATAAAAAAAATATGAAAATATATTTCTTGAGAACTTGGTTAAGATAGCCATTTAATCTAATAGTGTAAGTAGAGAGAAGTGTGCCTTGTATTCGGTACCACCTTAAACAGAGAAAGAGATCACACATAAGAGTTTTAATAGTTCTCCAAAAATGTGTTAATGGTTCTCCAATAACAAACCTGTGAATCAAATAGGTTCTACTAATACTTGTAAGATAATCCCGACTGTGGCGGTGCCGGTGGGAGCCTGTTTGGTGTGGTGCGACGGTTGCTTCCACCAGACACAGAAGAATCATCCTCACATTCCGAGCAGCTGGATCACTGTACCTTCGGCTATGACCACCAGATCCATACCTTTTTAGAGCATCTCCAATGGGGGTATCTATCCATTGGAGTTCTAAACACCCATATATATGTATATGTATATGTATATATTATATATATGTATGTAGGTGTGGAATTCACAATTTTATGGAAAAACTCCAATGGGTAGATACCCCCATTGAAGGTGCTCTTAATGAGTCCGGTCCACTCGCAGCAGCACTAAACGCATTCATCCAATCCTCCCCAGTAGACCCGGCCTCCATTGGTTCTCGACCTGCTTTCTGCAAATTTATACAACACAAGACAATGAGTTAATTTTGTTGTTACATATTAGCATAGTATTCAGAGGGCAGATGTCCACCAATGCCACTGTCAGACCAGCTTGAAGCAACAGCTGCTCGTGAATGCTAAGCTGTCTTGTGAGTTTTGAAAGAAGAGATGACTGCTTCTAGTAACGGTCTCTTCTTCTTTTGACATTCTGATCCTCTTGAATCAACGATTCTATCCTATCGTTTGTATATCAAATGCAACAGAGAGAGAGATATAAGCACCACGCCATAGCCGTGTTAAGTAACAATAATACATTGGGAAAGATATGAAACCTGATAAAATTGAGTAAAATTCTGACTTCTTTCATGTCCATGTCCTGTCCGAAATTGTGTTGTTTTCTATTTGAATTTACTTTACGAATTTGATACTATGAGAGTTGAGAGTGATCTATCCTTATCACAGTTTTCATTGGTTTTGTGTTGATTTTGATAGGTTTCATGCATCTACATTTTGCAAATAGCTTACAGAGGTTTTCCATGTAGTTTTTGAGGTACTGAGATTTTGCATGAAGTTTGTTGCTCAAGTGTAGTTGATGAATGAAAATCTTACTTTACTATGTTTCCACTTTAATCTTTTTTTTTAACTAGTTGTCTTATTACACTCACTGTTTTTCTGATCACATGAGATCATTCGAGTTTACCAATGATAGTCTGATGTTTATTCAGTACCGTTAACTTTACTAAATACTCTATAAATACTGTGCTGCTTTAACAGAGTCTGATCTTATAGTCTGAGATTCAGGGAATGTATGATTTATGATCATATACTGAATCCAGACAAAGATCAATCGGATATCTTAATATGTTTATTGTCATGAGTAAAGACCACTGAGAGATCTATAAGAACTTCATCGCAGGTTGTTTAATTACGCCGGTGGTTTTATTTTTAGATCTATAAAGATCTTTTGAAGAGTTCTAAGTTCATGATCTGATTCTCGTCCAACTGCTCCGAATCGTCATTCTATTATTTTATGGTAAAAATATGTCACAGCCTTGAATTTTTTATTTTTATCTGGAAAGATATATACAATCCGGACTTCTGACTAGTTCGGCTGTACATAATCTCTAAAATAGTAACCCTTTAACAAAGTTTGTAATTGCAAATTTTCTAGAAGCATAAAACCATATCCATAACCAATGACGCAAGACGAGATCTGATAAAAGGAATAAGTAATTTGAACCGGACAAAGTAGTGAGTAAGAAGAGACGACTTTGTTTTACCTCAAACTCCTTGAGAGGACCGCAACCTCTATAAAACTTCCACTAAAGTTTACAATTTATGAGGCATAAACAAAGAAAATCACATTTGACCAAAAAAAACCCAAAGAAAATCACATTTTGAATTTTAAATTTTGAACTTTGAATTGTTTATTAACATTTATAACTTTCAAACTAACAACTTTAAATATCAAATATCGAATGCATCATTAGTTTCTTGAGTAATTACAGTATTATGATATCGATGTTCAAGCTAAAAAAAATTTACATCTAAGAAAAATCTAAAGAAAGTAGACAATTAGGATTTTTTTTCTTAAATATTATCATCATCAGTTCCTTGAGTTATTACAACATTTGATGTAGATGTTCAGGCTATGTTTCCAATAGGCAGCAGATAATATGTAACCAAGAACATTGTCTTTTTGCATATTTACACCTATAAACATTTGAGTTATCACGAAGAGAAAAGATACACAATTTTCTGCTCATTCAGCTGTCTGAAAATTAACAACTATGAAAGAAACAGACAAGAAACAAAACGTAACAAGGAAATAAATTAAAGAACGTTTTTGCTCGGTCACGCGGTATTTTCACGAGCAGCCAGAATACGAAAATTCTACTTGCTAGGAGGAGAATGATGACGAACAGTTCTTGGATTGAACGATGTTCTGTTTTCAATACTCAATTTCCTAGCGAAATCTTTCTTCTTCATCGCGTATGGGGAAGATCTTCTGCTTCCGCTTTGTTCCTTGATCGTTGGAACCAAGTACCAAGCAATACAAGTGACCATGATCGCAACAGATCTTCCAAAGAAAACCAATAAAATAAGAACCAATATGACAGTCACAGAAAAGAACCTATTCGGTCTCGCGATCTTCTTCAGATTCTCGTTCAAAACGCAGCTCTGTTTCTCCTCTGTTTCAGGCTCTGTTTTCTTCGTTTCCTCTGTTTTCGATTCGTTGACCACTGCCTTGACTTTAGCAGCAGGAGCAACATCTTTGGTCTTCTTCTGGAGATAAGATGATCTGATAACGACGGGGACACACTCGCCGGAACTTGTGAACACGAATCTGACAAGAGGCGGGCCGCCGGAATCTAGCTTCTTGGAGTAGATGCTCTGTCTCTTCTCGTCGAGCTCTGAGAGAAGCTTAGAGAATTTGTCTAGTCCACGGTTTGAATAAGGGTTCTTGGTCGGTTTTCTTGATTTTCTTGGCAAAGAACAAGAAGATCTCAATGGACTCATCATTTCTATTTTAGTTGATGATCCTTTGGTTTCTTTTATCTTGTGCTGTTCTTGTGAGATTAAGAGAGGTTCAGGGTCTTTTTGTTTGCTTTGTTTTTGGTTATGGAGGATTTGATTCACAGACAAGAGAGACGACCTTGGTATTAATATACGAAATGTGTATTATTTTTTTTTTAAGGCTTGACGCGATAAGAATAGTTGTTTAATGAAATTGATAGGAAAGAAAATCGTTTCTAAAATATTTAAAAATTGGATTTAAGGATTTGACACCATCTGATGAAATGAAGCGTTATAACTGGTCAAATCTCGTGGTCTCAGGATTTTATACTCTTTCAAGAGATTGTGAATGAATGAATGCTTATACAGCTGGACATTTTATCCGTTAAATTTGATTCGATTCGTTATTCAGTTCGATTCGATACGAAAATTACGAATATCCGTAAACTTTCGAAGCAAAGCAAATCACAAATATTAAAATTTTGGAAAGCGAATATCCGATCCGGCAATATATAAATACATGTATATCTTGATTATATTTTAAAGTTTTTAAATGTATAAAAGTATATAATTATTATTCTAACATATAATTTGACAAACTCTATTCACATTATTACTTATATAAAAGTATTACATTAAAAGAAGAGAAAAAATTCATGATAATTATAATTTTTTCTTAAGTTTTGTGTTATTATAATTGTTAATTAAGTTTAAAAAATTTACAAAATATGTAGATTCACTATTTCTTTTAATTTTTATTTTATATATCATGCAAAAAAATATCTTATAAAACAAACTTGTATCGAATTTTTAAGATTATTTGTATTAATCAAAACAGATGAGATATCCGTAAGTATTTGTAAATATCCGCAAATATTTATTTATTTTCCGAATATCCGTATATTTCCGAAGCAAAGCAAATCCAAAAATTAGATATTTGTGACATTCGAAGTAAATCACAAATATCTTCAAAAATCCGGATATCCGATCCGCGCCCAGACCTAAATATAAGAAGTTTCTTGGAATAAAATATTACATCATCGCCTATGTGTATTAAGTTTTGGTCAGTTGGTCTTATTGATTGACTTTCTTGCGGAAGAAGTTAAAACTGAACAAAAGCCGTTTTCTTTTGCAAGTTTCCACAATGGATACTAAAATAATATTTACTAGTTGTCGACCGTAATTTTATTTTGGCTTCAAGAAAAGCGAAATCTGGTTGGAAGTTTCGAAATCTAATTTTATTTTTAATTAGTTTTAAGTGGTACTTGACATCTAATTTGATGCTCACAAGGAGGTTACCTGGTTTATTGATTTTAAATTATTTTTAATTAGATGGATAAAGTGGTATTTGGCAACTAATTTGATGCATGTATACTATATATATGCTCACAAGGAGGTGTTACCTAGTTTATTAAGAACTAGTCAATCAATAAGACCTACCGACCAAAATGAAAAACTAATATTAAAATTTAGATGACAAATTAGTTCACAAGGAGGTTATCTGGTCTCAAATCCCGATGGAGAATGTTGGCTGAATGAATATACTTAATGTTTAAGGGTAAACTGGTTCAAGAACAATCTAAAGAGAGAAGCGGGGCGAACAAAGACGTTTTATAGATCTGAGATTTGTGATTACAAACGGAAGGAAAGAGTGACTAAACAGCCTCCGGAATACAAGACGGCGAGTCTCTATGAACTTATAAAAACCCTAGATCTAGCCGCTCGAGTGGTGTGTCTAAGTCTGGATGCCCTTCGATGTTGTCTTCCTTCCTTTTATAGACTGTCCTCGTTAAGCCACTAACTTCGTCTTGAGTCTTGTTGGGCTTTTCCCCTAAACGGGCTTTAGATGTCGGCCTACTAGAGCGTCTTCGTCGGCCGGTTCGAGATGAGCCACTCTAGCAGCGTGACTAAAGATGCTCCAAAGCCAAGCTGTTCTGTCTTCTTTAGGAGCCACGTAAGCCGTCTTAGCGAGTTAGGTTTCCATATTTGATGGGCCTTGTGGAGGTGCAACCCATCTCCTACAATAAGTCCCCGGTTCACTTACGAGCGTGCGGGGACTCGAGTGAATTTCTAACCAGTTTAATCGAATGGTGGAACCTAAAGCGGCGTCCGCTTTGTTTGTTGCAAGCGTGTTTAACTCATCATCGAGCATGTCAGCAGCGTGACTAAAGATGCTCCAAAGCCAAGCTGTTCTGTCTTCTTTAGGAGCCACGTAAGCCGTCTTAGCGAGTTAGGTTTCCATATTTGATGGGCCTTGTGGAGGTGCAACCCATCTCCTACAATAAGTCCCCGGTTCACTTACGAGCGTGCGGGGACTCGAGTGAATTTCTAACCAGTTTAATCGAATGGTGGAACCTAAAGCGGCAGCGTCCGCTTTGTTTGTTGCAAGCGTGTTTAACTCATCATCGAGCATGTCAGCAGCGTGACTAGGGCGTCTGTTCTGGGGTGTCGACTTTCGGGGATGTGCTTGGTAATCGTGGCGAAGCACGCCTACCGTGAGACTAGGAAGTCTGTTCTGGAAGGTTGATCTTCGTGAACGTGCTTAGTAGTCCGTGGCGAGCATGTCTACCGTGAGACTAGGAAGTCTGTTCTGGAAGGTTGATCTTCGAGGAGCGTGCTTAGTAGTCCGTGGCGAGCATGTCTAGTCGTGAGACTAGGATGTCGATTTATCAGCTGGGCGATGGTTAGTAGGAGCATGTTCGGGAGACCAACCGGAGCATGTCAAGGCGCGAGGCTAAGATGTCGGTTAGTCGGCTAGGGCTCTGTCTCATGGGAGCATGCTTAGTCGACCGCCGAGAACGCAGCTTAACGTCTTGGCGTAGAGCGTCTTTCTCGAGGGTGCCCATGTTGATGTGAACGGTTTGATATGAACCGGCATGATCTGAATCGAGAATCTGGTTTGATGATAACGGATCGGTTAAAGGCGAGAAGGTGAACCATCGCTAAGAGGCTCCTTCTAAAGCCCGATTAGGCCCTTTTAGGTGCAATTAATGCCATGGGAAGCGTGCCTTAATCTTTACTATAAATAGGTAGCTTCCCATCGCTTTCTTCATTCTTCTCTGCATATCAGGTATCTCTCTTCTCTCCCTTCTCTCTACTTTCTCTCTCTAAGTTCGCTATTAGGTAACCCGGTCGTTCCATTGAACTGGTCGTTCGTCTTGAGGGTTTGTTGGAATGGTTCCGACAAGTCGGTTCACCCTTGAAGAGAAAGGAAAAGCCGCGGCGTGCCCTTCGAGCCCTTCCGTAGATCTGACCGCCGAAGGGAGTCCGCTTGACGAGTTTAGTCTCCTTCATCGGGATGCAGTGCGGGATGCAGCGGGTTCAGATTTGTCGCGACGTCATCCGGCAAGCGATGCGCGCAGATCCGGCGCCGCCGAGGGTGTCGAGAGCGGTTCGACTCGGGCGGGTGACCTGTCAAATAGTGAAGATGACGATGGAGGCGGCGACGAGGGCAGTTCTAGTCGATCGGCTAGTCAGTCCGGCGACTCCGATTGCGAAAGAGATAGTGACTCGGATTCGTATATCCCGAGTCCACAGACTCTGTGGGAGAGACATCGGCGTGTTCGCTTCGATCAGATCGAATGTAGACCCACCGTTTATTGTCCTGATGGGACCTTTGAGGAGCTATCCCCGCTTCCGCCGGAACTGCTACGGGACCCGTGGTTCGACGGTCAACGCTGGGGGAATGTGTTCGCGACTCGCTCTAACCACAGCTCTGTGAGGGATTTACTAAGACGCTACAAAGGAGTCGGCGTGACGTACATAGTACCTTCTCGGAGCAAAGACCACAGTCTCCTCCGATTGGCTACCGATTAATGCATGCGAATCGTTCTTCAAGATCACGGAAGCTATGGTTCCCAATACCTCGGCTAATCACATCATCATTGAGGCGGCGGGTGTTGCGATCAACCGTTGAAAATTGGTTCGATTCGTAACGCGGTCATGCTGATGGTAATGGCCGCAGATCTCGACATCTCGATGGCGGTGAGGGTGTTTGAGGCCAGCGACTCTGAAGGCTGAATCGGACTGCTTATTCTCGGTTAAAATCGTCCGAGTTACAATGTTCTCACCGGTCATCGAGAAAGACAGCGGCGGCGTTAAGTACTTTTACGTTAGGGCCGACGAACAGTCTTCAAGAGCCGCTGAGGATGAATTTCTGTCTGGCGGGTTAATAAGATCGGTAGAGACTCATAGTCGCCGGCTCGTTAGCTTTACAATTTTGCTGAATTTTCTGTTTCATCTTGCGCGTCATCCGTGTACAATTGCATATCCGGAGAAGTTCTTCGAGAGTGCTCGAGAATAGCTACGCACAGTCACCTTCGTTGGCGGACTTGGCGAGGGAGTGGATCGTCGTCGACAGGCTCGTATCGCGAGAGGTATTTACCTTGATTCGTTGGGCTTTGACTTGTCTTCTCGCTTGACACGCTTGTTGTTTATTTATATATATTTTTTTATCCGTGTAGTTGGTGGGAATCGAGGTATCCATTGGAAGTCGGAACCCGCAGTCGCGATTAACTCTCTTTACGGAAGCAGCAGAAAATACTTAAAGAGGCGAGGAAGATGTCTGGGACTCCGGATTTGAGTGCTCTCCTCAAGGGAAAACTGCAGCTGCTGAAGAAGTCGTCTAGGATGGGGGAAGTCGATGCTTCCGAAGGAAACGACTCCCATCCGATCGATGATCCTGTCGGCGCTGGCCTTCCTTCTCCCCAGCCCGCGAGAGAGCTCAGAAGAAGGCCGAGAAGAACGAAGCTCCGCAACCTGAGGAACCTGCTCCTGAAGGTGGGAGTATCCCTGGTGGAGGTTCTTCGGGGAGTTCGAAGAAGGGGAAGAAGAAGGGAAAAAGGTCGCGTGGAAAGCCGGCGGTCTTTGCGTCGAGGAGCACTCGAGGAAGAAGGCCAAAAGTGGGAAAACCAATGAGGCACAGCAATCTCGAGGACTCGGGTCCAATCTGGCGGATGTCCAGGAACCTTTACGCGAAGAGGACGTGGCTGAGGATCGTGGCCAGCCGGCGGATGCCTCTTTTGAAACTGTGCAAGGACAGACTAAATGCTTGGTTGAGCGCGAGGCTTCCCCGACTAAGGGCGCGCGAATCGGTCCTCCCGGAGTTAGTGTTTCGGAAGGCTCTCTTGGAAAGCAGTCAAGGGTCGAGTTCGAAGATCGCGTCGAGTTTCTGTACGACGAGGCAACGCCGCTGCTGGGTAACCCGACTCGGTGCGCGGAGCTCACTCGGCAGATTCGAGGTGGTCCTAGAGAGTTGCCACCTGTCGGAGATCTTTTCGCCGAAAGACCGGAGTTTCTGATCTTCAAAGCTAGTGCGCGTCGCGGAGTGGTTTCCTCCGCACCATCGTGCGTTTCGCCATTACGCCGGATCTCGCCACCGTGGATGCATTTGAGGAGGACCCGCTTGCGTTGTATCTGTATAGTTAAATCGTTCATGGCGGCGTAATGGCCTGCGCCTTTTTAGTCGTCGGCTTCCCATTTCTCGGACGGCAAGACACCATTTAAGAGGTAATTAATGAACTCGGCGCCGATCAACGGACTGTTGGTCCGACTGGGTCATCTCAGTGTCGTTGATAGAGGCGGCGATGGTAGCGCCTCGGCTGAAATGCTGATGCTTGGTTCGTCGATGTGATGTATTGGGATGGTCCTCTTGACTTGATCACGGAGCCTGCTGCCAAGGGCTGCTAGTCGTCAGCTGGCGTTAATCGCCACGAGGCACCTTAGTGAGCTCGAAGAATTGAATTCTCTTGCTAAGTCTTGGGCGGCGGAGGTAAGCGTCCATTGATTAGTTCGCGGCGTCGTAATCTCCGTTGAACTGACTGGCTACTAGCCGTGAATCACAATACGCACTTAGACGCTTTGCTTTGGCGGCCTTTGCCAAACGAAGGCCGGCTATTAATGATTCGTACTTCGGCCGTTGTTCGGCGGAAACCAAAGCTGAAAGATTGTCGTATCAGTTCACCGGTTGGGGATTGAGCTGGACACCAGCGCTGAGCCTTTGTTCGCCGAGGAGCCGCCTACATGCGTATCCGGTTCTGGTTTAGTGGTTGCAAATCCTGCTCTAGTTCGGTGCCAACTCGACAAGGAAGTCGGCTAGGACTGAGCTTTGCGGCTGTTCGATTTTGTAAGTAATATCTAGCTCGCCGAAGTTCCACAGCCCACTTGGTGAGGCGACCAGCCCGGTTTGTGTTCTGCGGGGCCGGTGCGGGCGGCTGATCGGTGAGTACCTCAACCGTGGTGCGACCGAAGTATGGGCGCAACTTCCTCGCTGCTTCTACTACGGTAGGGCCATCTTCTCGAGGGTTGGATAACGAAGTCTCCGGCCTGTCATCGCTGCTTGTGTAGAAGATCGGCTTTTGCTCCCCTCGGTCCTCTTTAATGAGGGCGCTGCGGCTGTGGCTGGACACCGCAATGTAGAGTGACGGGGCGTCTCGCCGTGCGGCAGCAGGAAGGCGAGGTCGTGAGGTACTTCTTCGGTTGTTGGAAAGCCTCCTCGCACCTCTCGTCCCAAATGAACTTTTATTGCCGCGGAGAAGGTCGTAAAAGGGAGACATTTGTCGGTCGATCGGAGATAAACCTGTTAAGGCGGCGATGCGACCAGTTAACCGTTGAACCAGCGGCTGTTCTTGGGGCTAGGAAGGTCGAGGACGGCGGATATTTGCTTCGATTGGCTTCTATGCCTCGTTGGGTAACGATATAGCCGAGGAACTTCGCTGAGGAGACTCGAGCGTGCATTTGGCGGTTAACTTCATTCCGTACTTGTTGAGTACTTCAAAACAAGCGTAAATGGCTAAGATGATCTTCCGCGTGCAGTGACTTGACTAGCATATCGTCGATGTATACCTCCATGGTTTGACCCGGTTTGTCTGCGAACATGCGGTTAACGAGCGCTGGTATGTCGCGCCCGGCGTTCTTCGGGCGAAGGGCATCACTTTATAACAGTATGTTCCTCGATCCGTAATGAAGGCCGCTTTCGCTGGTCGCCGTGGTGCATCATAATTTGATTGTAACCTGAGAATGCGCCCATGAAGGTAAGCATCTCGTTTCCTGCGGTTGACTCCACGAGTCGGTCAATACTCGGTAGCGGATAGCTGTCGCCGGACAAGCTTTGTTAAGGTCGGTGAAGTCGATGCAGGCGCGACTTCCGTTCTTCTTTGACTACTACCGGGTTAGCTAGCCACTCGGTAGCGAACCTCGTGATCGAGCCGCCCCGGTAGTCGTTCGACTTCTTCGTTCACGCCTTTGATCGATCCGGTCCTAATTTGCGGCTTCGGCGGATGGGCTTGAATGCGGGTCGACATTAAGCTCGTGGGTTGTGATAGCGGATCGATCCCTTTCATGTCCGATAGGGACCATGCAAAGGTGGATCGTTATTTCTAAGGAATGTGAGTAGTGCACGCTGCATGTCGTCGACGAAGGCGCCGGTCGCACCGTCTTGCTGGGGTCGGAATCGTCTATCGGCATCTCTAGGATCTCGTCCTTCTGAGGATAGGTTAAGCTGGTGGGATGAGAAACAGCGTTAACGAGGGATGGTGAACGCTGTAGTTTGGCGGTGGCTATCAGCAAGTCTCGCTGCTTGCTGGTCTCGGGACGGTTTTGACTGTCCGTCTACCCCGGAACTTGATGCACTGGTGGTAGGTAGACGGTATTGCTTGCATCGAGTGTATCCATGGAGTCGAGGATGGCGTGATAGGTGCCTTGGTGCTAACCACGGCGAATTTAACCGCCCCGGTAACGCCGCACGCCGGACGGGAAGACGGATTGTGCCAAGAATGGTTTCGAAGAACCGTTGAAACCTGTCGGCGTCCTCGGCGAAGGTTTTACGCTGGCGAGATCGATTCCCATCTTTTCCGCGTTGCTTTCGAAAGATAAGGTCGACGGAGCTGCCTGTGTCGATCAGCACTTTGGTTACATCATATTCACCGATTTCGAGGACGACTAGCAAGGGATCGTTGTGTGGGACGTGGACTCCAATCAGATCATCGGAAGAAAAGCTGATCGGGGTGTGGCTCGGCGGCTTCGTGGGCCATCGCTTCGAGGCGGTTGCTTGGCGCCGGTAATCTTTGACTGAACGGACAGAGTCGCCACAGGTGACGAGCGCCAAGATGGCGTTCAATCGTGGTGTAGCGATCGTTCGTTTGATATCTAAGAACGCGCGAAGGTCCACAGAGACGCTCTGGTCGTCCGGCTTCGATGGCACCGGTTTGTCAGATGACGTTGGTCGCTCTAACCGCCTCCTAAGATCTGTTGGCTTGGAACGATTGAGCCGCACGCGTAAATCGGTTTCCTTGGCGTTGAGTTGGTCGCGCAGATCGGTGACTGGCGAATCGGTCGACGAGGTATGCTCGGCGGTTTCCAGACGTTGTGACTTGCTGGCTAGGAGCTTAAAGCGAAGGTCGGCGCAGTTGACTTCATCGCATGTTGTGGCCTTGCGCTTGAGGAGGTTCCGCAAGTCGCTTGGCGTTGGTGGGCACTCATCCTCATCGTCAGACGATAGGGGGTGCTGAGAACGTATCACTTCGATGCGTTGTCGATTCGACGGTTGCTCCTCGTCCGCCGAGGAGGTGTCGTTAATCGCGTCGTCTGCGGGTTTGTTATTCTCTCGGCGTTGCTCCTCGCCTTTACCGCCAGACTTTCGTTGGGCGCGCTTCTCCTTATTCTTGGACCAACTCTTGCCGGTTTTCTGCTTTGGTTTTGGAGGTTGGACTTTGAAGTCGCCGCTCTCAACCTTTGAAAGGAATTGGGCGTACGCCATCCGACACTCAGATGTGTCGTGCCCCTTGACATCGTGGTATTTGCAGTGCTTGGTGAGGTCAACTCCTTTAGAGGATCCGGCACCCGTAGTAGGTGGCGCGGGTAGTGTGGGTGGAGCTGGCGGCAGGACTAGCAGAATTTTTCGTGGCTGCAGTCTCGCGATTGTACACGTTCCAAGGCTCGCTGCGTACCGAGAAGCTCGTGACTGGTCGGTTGTTTTCGTCGACAACGAACAAGAGACCGTTCTTCGGATTGTTTTTATCGGCATGGGCGTGTTGGCGTGGCTCCTGTTTTGCTTCAGCGGGTTTAGGCATCGGTGTCTTTGCAACGCCATGCTTAACCAAGATTGCTTTGGTATCTTCCTCCATGCGGATGAAGTTGTGCGAGCGGGCGATGGCGTCTTGGAGTGACGTGGAAGGGCCTCGATACAAGTCCTCTCGGAACTTGGAATCCGTGCGAGTATTCATCGAGGCGTCGATGGCGATGTGGTCGTGGATGTCGATCCTGGACACGACCGATTTGAAGCGCCCATGAAGTCGCGAAGGTTCTGGTCTTTCGTCGCTTGAGGTTCCATAAGCTGGGCGCCGTCGTTTCGCAGCAAACATGATGTAGGTCTTCGTGAACGCCGACGAAAGTTCCACGAAGCTGCTGATGGAGTTTTCGAGAGTCCCGAGAACCAGGTTAAAGCTTGTTCGTGAAGTGTCTCCACGAACAGTTGACGATGGCGGCATCCTTCTCATCATCGGGTAGTAGTCGAGCGAGCCATCGCGATGTTGAAGGCTGTCATATGCTCCACGGACAGCCACCGGTTTGTCTTGTGGGGCGGCGCATCTTTTCTATTTTTCGGAAGTTGACGCCGGTCAGCTGGTGAACGGGTACGTTCGGTGGAGGCGAACGCCTCGATTTGTGGCGCAGCACTAGTGACCTTGTGAATGGTGGAGCTCATCCGCTGAAAGTTGAGTTTGAAGCGGCTATCTCACGTATGGTCGTGAGATCTGGACCGCTGGAGCTGCTTCGTGGGGAAGTCTCGGTGGGTTCTAACTCTTCGGGCGCCGGCGGCTGGAACCGTGGGGTTAGTGTTGAAGAGTTGTCGTCGGAAGGTCGAGGGTTACTCGTTTGTCGTGAGCCATTGTCCGGCCGCAACGAGCATAGCGAGTTGAGCTTGGGTTGCCGTATCTCGTCTGTTGGCGGCAGCGCCATGACCGAGCTCATGAAGTCGGCGGAAGAGTCGGGTTGGAGGGTGGATTTGGCTCCTCCACGGCGTCGCCGGAGGTGCTCGGATCTCCGTGCATGATGGATCCAACGCTACTTTGTTCGGGGCCCACGGTGGGCCAAATTGTTTGAGGGTAAACTGGTTCAAGAACAATCTAAAGAGAGAAGCGGGGCGAACAAAGACGTTTTATAGATCTGAGATTTGTGATTACAAACGGAAGGAAAGAGTGACTAAACAGCCTCCGGAATACAAGACGGCGAGTCTCTATGAACTTATAAAAACCCTAGATCTAGCCGCTCGAGTGGTGTGTCTAAGTCTGGATGCCCTTCTCGATGTTGTCTTCCTTCCTTTTATAGACTGTCCTCTCGTTCGCCCTAACTCGTCTTGAGTCTTGTTGGGCTTTTTCCCCCTAAACGGGCTTTAGATGTCGGCCTACTAGAACGTCTTCGTCAGCCGGTTCCAGATGAGCCACTCTAGCCGCGTGACTAAAGATGCTCCAAAGCCAAGCTGTTCCTGTCTTCTTTAGGAGCCACGTAAGCCGTCTTAGCGAGTTAGGTTTCCATATTTGATGGGCCTTGTGGAGGGTGCAACCCATCTCCTACACTTAAGCCCTGGAAGCAACTACACAAAAAAATAATAAGACAAAAGCAAACACATAAACAAATGCAAAACAAAACATCATACCTGGAACAAGAAGTATAGGCAATGGTCATTACTTAATTAACACTTAAGAAGACTTAATAGTCTGGTGAATGCATGACGTAGTAGCTTGAGTTCTTGACGCATCGATCCTGTTCTCAAACACATTGTGGATCTTCTTGACCTCTACTCTCTCGCTAGTCTCTTTATTAACAGATGAGCAAACTACAACGTACGCTCCTCGGCCTAGAGGTTTGATGTGGACGTATTTGGTGTCGATCTCGAAGAGTGTTCGCCACATTGAGAGTAATGCTTGCCTTGATTCTTGACTCCATTTGGTGGACCAACCTGAGTCACCATTCTTCTTCCTTCTCAAAACAAGATCAAACTCTTATCCCTCTAAGCTCAAATTTTATCTGTTAATGAAGTTACTGTTTCAGATCACTCGAGTTAACATTTTTTTTTATCAAAAGGGTAACAAAAGAAAGTAACTAAGTTTGAATCTAGATGATGTTGAGGTTTAGTTGGAACGGTTTGAATTTTGAAGAGAGCTTACCTGGTAAGGTAAGAGTGTTGGAGACGAATCAGATTTGTCAGTGAGGAAGCGAAGATCGCCCGTGAGATTCGGTGGAGAGAGAGTTTTTGGGCAAGTCAAGAACCAAGGGAAGCATTACAAAAAAGATAGGCTTGTAACTGTCTGTATCCTCGCCCAATTTTATTTGCACTATTACATGATAAATTTTATAATGTCGACGTAAATAACAAGAAGTGGACGTGCCGGAGTGGTTATCGGGCATGACTAGAAATCATGTGGGCTTTGCCCGCGCAGGTTCGAATCCTGCCGTTCACGTTTTGTCAAAGAGTTTTTTATTTAACATTCCACTTAATATATGTATTGTACGCCGAAAACTCTAGTTAAAAGCCCATACGGTCTCTCGCTCTCTCTTTGTCTCTCTCTCTCTCTTTTTTTTTTTGTTCTGGGGTTTTCTCTCCTTCTACTTGGTTCGTCGTCGTCTCTCTGCACATACAGGTATCTCTACACAGTCTTTGATATACGTATTTGGTTCTATGATCTGTTAAGATTCCGAGATTGATTACTCCCAAACCTTTCTTGTAGATGGCGACACGGAGATCCGCAAGTATGCCGTCGCGGTTGCGGCAGCTTCTTTCCGGCGAAGGCTCTATCGGTCCCTCTATTAGACTCGACGCCGAGCCTGTGAGTTCCTTCAATTTAATTAGGGCTTTTCTTGAGTGAATTTAATTAGGGTTTCTTTTTTATCTTCCACTATCGAGAGTTAATCTACAATGTCTTGTATTGTGTTGCAGCCTCCTGAGATCAAATCGTTTATTGAGAAAGTGATCCAGAGTCCACTCTCTGATATTGCTTTACCTCTCTCTGGCTTTCGATGGGAGTACAGTAAGGTAGTTAATAATAATACTTAGTAGCCTTTCTCATATTGTCCTTTTGTGGGGTTCCTCACATGATTGATTGATTATTCCAGGGTAACTTCCATCACTGGAGACCTCTTTTTCTCCATTTTGACAAGTATTTCAAGAGTTTCTTATCAAATAGGAATGACCTTCTCTTGTCTGATAACATTCTGGAAGATGAGGATCCTTTTCCCAAGTACACTGTTCTTCAAATTCTTCGGGTTATGCAGATCATTCTCGAAAATTGTCCCAACAAAAGTTCCTTTGATGGGTTAGAGGTATGCCTCCTTTGTTCTGATGCATTTTTCTGATGTCTATATTAAAGCTCATTGACTTAGTTATTGTTTACTTTTTTGCAGCACTTTAAGCTCCTACTTGCGTCCACAGATCCAGAGGTTCTCATTGCAGCCCTGGAAACTCTTGCAGCCCTTGTGAAAATCAGCTCCTCTAAGCTACACAGGAGTGGAAAATTGATTGGATGTGGTTCTGTAAACAGCTTCCTTCTCTCTATTGCCCAGGGCTGGGGTAGCAAAGAGGAGGGATTGGGTTTGTATTCCTGCGTTGTGGCTAACGAGAGCAACCAGGAAGAAGGTCTCACCTTATTTCCTTCCGACTTGGATAATAATCACAACGAAGCAGCTTCTCGGATCGGTTCTACTGTTTATTTTGAGTTGCGTGGACAGAGTGCCCAGAGAATAGATGATGGTAGTAGTAGTGCTAGTTCTTCCTCAAGGGTGATACATATTCCTGATTTACACTTGAGGAAGGAGGATGATCTAGTGTTAATGAAGGAGTGTATAGAGCTTTACAATGTTCCCCCAGAGCTCAGGTTCTCTCTACTGACCCGAGTCAGATATGCTCATGCCTTTCGTTCTTCCAGAATCTGCCGGTTGTATAGCAGGATCTGCCTACTTGCCTTTGTTGTACTTGTTCAGTCAAGTGATGCTCAAGAAGAACTTGCATCCTTTTTTGCAAATGAACCCGAGTATACAAATGAATTAATAAGAATTGTCAGATCTGAAGAACCAATCCCTGGAACCATTAGAACTCTTGCCATGCTTGCATTGGGCGCTCAATTGGCTGTATACTCGGCCTCTCATGATCGAGCCAGGATCCTCAGCAGATCTAGCATCAGTTTCGCTGTAGGCAACAGAATGATTCTGCTTAATGTGCTTCAGAAAGCCGTGCTATCTTTGAAGATTTCTAGTGATCCATCATCCATTGCTTTTGTTGAGGCGCTACTTCAGTTTTATTTGCTTCATATTGTTTCCTCGTCATCATCTGGAAGCACTATAAGAGGGTCTGGAATGGTTCCCACATTTCTCCCTCTCTTGGAGTATACTGATCCGACTCACCTACATCTTGTGTATATGGCTGTTAAAGCACTACAAAAGCTCATGGATTATAGCAGTTCTGCAGTACCTCTACTCAGGGATCTTGGGGGAGTAGAACTCTTGTCTCAGAGATTAGAGTTAGAGGTTCATCACATTCTTAAGTTGACTGGAGAGAACAACAGTGATATGGTAGTTGGTGAATCTTTAGAAATAAATGGTGATCAGTTGCTCTCCCGAAAGAGACTCATCAAGGTTCTTTTGAAGTCTCTTGGTTCTTCTACGTATACTCCTGGCAATGCGAATAGGTCTCAAAGTTCTCAGGATAGTACGTTGCCTGCCACTTTGTCTTTGATATACAGGAATGCAGATAAATTTGGTGGTGATATCTATTACTCAGCTGTGACAGTTATGAGTGACTTAATCCACAAAGACCCAACATCTCTTACTTCCCTGTTCGAAATGGGCCTCCCTGAAGCATTTCTGTCTTCAGTTGTATCAGGAATACTTCCTTCTTCCAAGGCTATTGCATGCATTCCAAATGGCTTGGGTGCAATATCTCTTAATAGCAAAGGATTGGAGATAGTAAAAGAAACTTCTGCATTGCGCTTCCTTGTTGATGTATTTACTTCCAAGAAGTATGTTCTAGCTATGAATGAGGCCATTGTTCCGTTTACAAATGCTGTGGAAGAGCTTTTGCGTCATGTTTCATCTCTGAGATCCACCGGTGTTGAAATAATCATTGAAATTGTGGATAGAATTGCATGCTTTGGAGAGAGTAGTTCGTCATCATCTTCTGTAAATCTGGCTGAAAGTACTGCAATGGAAATGGATTCAGATGTGAACAACATAAATGGCGTCAGTCATGAGCAGTTTGTTCAACTCTGCATCTTTCATCTGATAATTCTGCTCCACAGAACAATGGAGAATGCTGAGACGTCTCGTCTCTTTGTGGAGAAATCTGGCATTGAGGCGTTACTTAAGCTTCTCTTGCGACCTAGCATTGCTCAGTCTTCTGAAGGGGTATCTATTGCCTTGCACAGCACCATTGTTTTTAAGGGTTTTACGCAGCATCACTCTGCTTCTCTTGCTCGGGCCTTTTGCTCTTCTCTTCGTGATCAGGTGAAGAAAGCTTTAGAAGGACTGAAGGATCTCTCGGGAACATTCTTACTTGATCGAAAACTTTCTCCAAGCTGTGGAATTTTTTCTTCTCTTTTCCTTGTGGAGTTTCTTCTGTTTCTAGCTGCATCAAAGGATAACCGTTGGGTGACTGCATTGCTTTCAGAGTTTGCAAATGGAAGCAAGGATGTTCTGGAGAGTATAGGCCATCTGCACCGTCAAATTCTATGGCATATAGCAGTTTACGAGAGTGCAACGCTGGAAAGTCCAAATACTTCTCCCGAACCAGAGCAAACAGAGCTGTCTATAAATGGAACGGAAGGACAAAGGTTCAGTTCTTTTAGACAGTTTCTTGATCCATCATTTCAGAGGAGAACGTCAGGATGGAGCGCAGAATCGCAATTCTTTGATTTAATAAATCTTTACCGTGATCTTGGACGTGCATCGACTGGATTTCAACCACGACCAGTCAGTGATGGTCCCTCTAGTTCATCAGACGCTTCCGGTAACAGAGAGCTTGAAAGAGATGGATCCTATTATACATCATGCTGTGACATGGTGAGGTCATTGGCCTTCCACATCACATACATATTCCAAGAGTTAGGGAAGGCAATGCTGCTCCAATCTCGTAGGAGAGAAGATACAGTAAATGTATCTCCGTCATCCAAGTTAGCTGCCTCAGTTTTTGCTACAATTTCCCTGGATCACTTAAATTTTGAAGGCCATGAGATTGCAGCTGAGGCATCAAAGTCAACTAAATGTCTCTACCTTGGCAAGGTTGTTGACTTCATCGATGCTGTCCTTCTTGACAGGCCTGATTCGTGTAATCCTGTTCTGATAAACTGCTTTTATGGCCGGGGGGTGATTCAGACGGTTTTGACAACATTCGATGCTACTAGCCAGCTTTTATTTTCAATCAATAGGAGCTACTCATCTCCCATGGAGACTGATGATGTTAAAGGAAAGCAGGATGAAAAGGAAGACACAGATCATGCGTGGATATATGGTCCGCTGGCTAGCTACGGGAAGCTCATGGACCATTTGGTTACGTCATCGTTTATCCTATCACCATCCACAAAACACTTGCTCGTTCAACCAGTAGAAAATGGGAATATTCCATTTCCACAAGATGCTGAGACATTTGTAAAGATCCTGCAGTCCATTGTGTTGAAAGCTGTACTTCCGGTTTGGACTCATCCACTATTTACGGAATGTAGTTATGATTTCGTCACTGCCCTCATTTCCATCATCAAGCACGTGTATTCTGGAGTTGAATTGAAAAGCTTAGGTGGCAACGGTAGCGCTCGTGTGACAGGTCCACCTCCCAGTGAAACAACGATTTCAACAATTGTGGAGATGGGGTTCTCCAGATCCAGAGCAGAAGAAGCTTTGAGACAGGTTGGATCTAACAGTGTTGAGTTAGCCATGGAATGGCTGTTTTCCCACCCAGAAGAAATTCAAGAGGATGATGAGCTTGCTCGTGCTCTTGCAATGTCCCTTGGAAATTCTGAATCAGATACGAAGCAGAATGTTGTAGATGAAACTCGAGAACAGATTGAAGCAGAAGTAGTCTCACTGCCACCAGTTGAAGAGCTTATAACAACATGTACGAAGCTTTTGCAGATGAAAGAACCCCTTGCTTTTCCCGTTAGAGACTTGCTGGTATTGATATGCTCAGAAAACAATGGGGAACACCGATCTGGTGTTATATCTTGCCTTCTTAGCCGGATTAAGGATTGTTGTCCTGTCTTCGATGACACAAAGAACAATCTGCTCTCTGCTCTGTTGCATGTTTTGGCTTTGATTCTACATGAAGATGCAGGTTCCCGCGAAGTTGCGCTGAAGGCGGGTATTGTAAGACTTGTGTGTGATGTTCTCTCAGAGTGGGATTCTGGTTGTATTGACAAGGAAAAGTTTAATGTTCCAAAGTGGGTGACAACAGGATTTCTTGCCATTGATAGGCTGCTACAAGTGGACCAGAAATTAAATACTGAGCTTATAGAAGAGTTGAAGAAAGACGAGACATCTCTGGCCATTGATGAGGGCAAACAAGACAAGCTGCAATCAGTTTTTGGCTCTCCACAGCTTGTTGATGTTGACGATCAGAAGAAGTTGATTGAGATTGCTTGTACATGTATACGGAATCAGCTTCCTTCTGAAACCATGCATGCTGTTCTACAACTGTGTTCTACATTGACTAGGAAGCATTCTGTTGCTGTCTGCTTTCTTGATTTTGGAGGTGTGCAAGGACTGCTTTCTCTGCCAGGTAATAGTCTCTTTCCAGGGTTTGACTCAGTTGCTGCTAGTATCATTCGTCATGTTCTTGAAGATCCCCAAACGCTTCAGCAAGCCATGGAATCTGAGATAAAACATGCACTTGCAACACTTTCCAACAGGCACTCAAATCCGAGAATCTCTCCACGCAATTTTTTGTTGAATGTGAATTCTGTGATTGCTCGGGATCCAGTCACTTTTATCCAGGCCGCTCGTTCTATATGCCAAGTGGAGATGGTTGGTGAAAGACCTTACATCATATTAGTGAAAGAAAAAGAGAAATCAAAAGACAAAGAGAAGGATAAGGATAAGGATAAGGACAGAGCTGACAAAGAGAAATCTCAGACTTCTAATGAAGTTGCAACTACCACTCCCTCTGGTAGCTCCAAGGCCAAAGTTTACAGGAAGCCTCCTCAGTCGTTCATTGCTGTTGTTGAGCTACTTCTGGATTCTATGTGTAATTTCATTCCTCCTGCAAAAGATGACATGGTTGAAGGTGATTCTACTTCAGCAGACATGGATATTGATCTTGCCTCTATTAAGGGAAAAGGCAAAGCGGTTGCTGCTACACCTGAAGAAAAGAAAGCTCTTTCACAGGATATCTCAGCTTCATTGGCTAAAACTGTTTTCATTCTGAAGCTTTTGAGCGAGATGCTGTTAATGTATTCTTCCTCAATCCATATAATACTTCGAAGAGATGCTGAAATTAACAGTCTTAGAGGTCCTCAACAGAAGAGTGGTCAAGTTGGTGGAATATTTCATCATATTCTTCACAAGTTTATTCCATACTCAAGGGTGAAGAAGGAAAAGAAATCTGAGAGTGACTGGCGGCAAAAGCTGGCAAGTAGGGCTAATCAGTTTTTAGTGGGTGCATCTGTTAGATCTGCTGAAGCAAGGAAGAGGATATTTTCTGACATCAGCAGTATCTTCAGTGACTTCATAGATACCTCCAATGCGCCTAAACCTCCAGTTAATGAAATACACATTTTAATAGATCTGTTGAGTGATATGCTCTCTGCTCGGTCACCTACTGGATCACATATATCTGCAGAAGCTTCGAATACTTTTGTTGATGCTGGATTGGTTATGTCTCTTACTCGTACTCTTGAAGTGTTGGACTTGGACAATGTAGAATCTCCCAAAGCTGTAACAGGAATCATAAAAGTTTTGGAGTTGGTGACTAAGGAACATGCCCATTCTGCTGTTTCGAACTCGAAGAATGAAAATGTGAACAACTCATCTGATCAAATTCAATCCGCGAGAGGAGATACCACTGCTGATACTTCTGAAGCAGGGGAAATTATGCTGCGGTTGAATCATGATTCCATGACAGCTGATCATGTGGAGAATTTTGGCGGTTCCCGCACTTACGTTGGTTCAGAAGATGTGACAGATGACATGGAGCATGATCAAGACTTGGATGAAGGTTTTGCGGCAGGTGGGGATGATTATATGCAAGAAGCAGCTGAGGATGCTAGGGGGTTGGAAAACGGGATTGGGTCGATGGGTATAGAGTTTGAGATGCATACCCACGTGCAGGAAAATCTTGATGAAGAGGAAGACGAAGAGATGTCTGGTGATGAGGGTGACGAAATAGATGAGGACGAAAACGATAATGAAGAAGAAGACGAAGAGGACAATGACTTGGAAGAAGAAGAAGAAGAAGATGATGTACATCACCTACCTCATCATGACACTGACCAAGATGATCATGAGCTCGAGGATGATGAATTTGAAGAGGAAATACTGGTTGAAGAGGATGAAGAGGATGAAGATGATGAAGATCGGGTAATTCTCAGGTTTGAGGATGGAATCAATGGGCTAAACGTTCTTGATCATTTGGAGGTTCTTAGAGATCATAGATTTTCTGATGAAACACTTCATGTAATGCCTGTTGAAGTTTTTGGCTCGAGACGTCAAGGACGAACAACTTCTATTTACAGCCTTCTTGGGAGAACTGGGGATGGTGCTACTCCTTCTCAGCATCCTCTCTTATCGGGATCTCCATCACTTCCAGTGTCCCAAAGTCAAACAGGTTCTCTTTTGTTTTTTGTACTAGTGTTTATTTCCCTTTCTGTTATCTTTTCAAAACAGATTCTTCTCAGCGTTTTGTTTGTGTTGATCTTCCTAAAGGAATAATTTGTTAATCGACCGTTTTCTTCCCTTTGTAGAAAGCGCACGCGATCATACTGTTGGAGGTAGGGATTCCAACGGTAGTTCTTCGTCACGGCTGGATGCTATATTCCGATCTTTGAGGAATGGCCGGCAGGGGCATCGTTTGAATTTATGGGCTGATGACAGCCAGCAAATTGTGGGATCTGGCGCTTCTACCGTACCACAAGGCCTTGAAGATTTGCTGGTATCTCAGTTGAGACGTTCCGGCTCTGATAATCCTTCTGATCAGAATCCATCACTCTTGGCACCTCAATCACAGGCTGAGAGTGGGCAGCCCCAGGAGGCAACTGTCAGACCTGAAGTTCCAGATGAAAACGCCACTGACAATGGAGGTGCCAATGTGTCTGCACCCTCTATCGTTTCGCCAGTTGCATCTGCTCCCCCGGAAACACGAGCCACTGCTACTGATTCTGTCTCAAGCTCGCGATCTCAGTCAGTAGAAATGCAATATGATCCAAATGATTCAACTGTTCGGGATGTCGAAGCGGTGAGTCAAGAAAGCGGTGGGAGTGGGGCAACCTTGGGTGAAAGCCTTAGGAGTTTGGATGTTGAGATTGGAAGTGCTGATGGACATGATGATGGTGCAGAAAGGCATGATGTACAGCCAGCTATGCGCTCAAGAAGAGCAAATTTGTCAGTTGGGCCATCTTCAACTGGGCGAGAAGCTTCTCTTTACAGTGTAACTGAGGTTTCTGAGAACTCCGGTCACGAGGCTGAGCAGGATAATCCACCAGAGGAGCAACCAGTTAACAGGGATGTTGCTTCTAGTTCTATTGATCCGGCATTTTTAGATGCCCTACCTGAGGGACTGCGAGCTGAAGTCCTTTCAGCTCAGCAAGGACAAGCGCCACAACCTTCTAGCAATGAACAGCAGAATTCAGGAGATATTGATCCTGAGTTTCTTGCTGCACTTCCTGCTGATATCCGAGCTGAAGTTCTGGCACAGCAACAAGCACAACGGGTTCATCAGTCTCATGAACTTGAAGGCCAGCCTGTTGAAATGGACACTGTTTCAATAATTGCAACGTTTCCTTCAGAGTTGCGAGAAGAGGTATTGAGTTGTTACCTTACAACGTCATGACCATGAGTAGAGTTTAAGTATATTCATCTAATATTATTTTTGTAATCAGGTGTTGCTGACGTCAGATGATGCCGTTCTTGCAACTTTAACACCTGCACTGGTTGCGGAAGCAAACATGTTGCGGGAAAGGTTTGCTCATCGATACCATAACCGTGCACTTTTTGGTATGCATCCAAGACTTCGTAGAGGGGAGGCATCCAGGCGTGGTGAAGGTGGCATATCTGGAAATGAGGGGATTGCTTCTCGTAGGTCTGCTGCAAAGGTTATAGAGGCCGCTGGAGCTCCCCTAGTTAACACTGAGGCACTCCAAGCAATGATTCGTGTTCTTCGCATAGTTCAGGTAGTTACCTAATGCATTACTTAGATATTTAACTGACATCACTTCGACAATGCATTTATGTTTCTTTGGTCTGCAGCCTCTTTACAAGGGTCCTCTGCAGAGGCTTTTGCTGAATTTATGTTCTCATGGCGAAACAAGGTTTTCATTGGTTAATACATTCATGGATATGCTGATGCTCGACACAAGGAAGCCTGTTAACTACTCGAGTGTCTCCGAACCACCTTATCGTCTTTATGCTTGTCAAAGCAATGTAACATATTCACGTCCCCAGCACTTCGATGGTATGCATCTGATTATAAATTGGATCTGACTGGGAATGTGTGTGTAATAACCTTGGTTTTTTTTCGGGGCTAGAAGTTTTGTAGATAACTTTTGTAATTCTATTTTCAGGGGTTCCTCCTCTAGTGTCTCGGCGTGTACTTGAGACTTTGACATATTTGGCACGAAATCATATGTACGTAGCAAAGATTCTGCTTCAGTCCAGGCTTTCCCTGCCTTCCCTTCAAGGTTCAGCACCCTCAGACAAGGCACGTGGAAAAGCTGTTGTAGTAAGTGATGATCACATGGGCAGAACGCAGCAGGAACCCGAATCTGTAGCCTTTGCGTTGCTCCTAAGCCTCCTGAACCAGCCCCTTTATTTGAGAAGTGTGGCTCATCTTGAACAGGTACACTCCTTTTCATTCGGTGCTATGGGTTGTCCTTGTTTAGTTTTTATGAAAATTAACTCGGGTTTGTGTGTATTTTCTCATCATTTGTTCCAGCTGCTGAACTTACTGGAGGTTGTCATTGACAACGCTGAAAGAAAGGCTGAGTCAGCTGACGGATCAGATGGGTCTGCTAGCGAGCAGCAATCAACACCACAAGTATTAGAAGTTGAAAACAATTCAGAAAACCATGATATGGTATCTGGCACTGCCGGTACAGTGACCAAGCCAATCGTCTCATCTGGAAGTTCGTCCACCCGAGCAGAGAGTGAATGTGATGTTCAAACTGTGTTGCTAAATCTTCCCCAGTCAGAGCTGTGTCTGCTTTGTTCATTACTTGCACGTGAAGGGTATGTTAGATGCTTATATGTCCTACTTTCTGTTCTTTCTGTCTGTCAGTTAATGCTTAAATTCTGTAATTGTGATGTTCATGCAGTTTGTCGGATAATGCATACACCCTTGTAGCGGAGGTGCTGAAAAAACTTGTGGCCATTGCTCCAAGCCATTGTCATTTGTTTATTACAGAGCTTGCAAATGCAATGCAGAACCTGACAAGATCAGCGACGAGTGAACTTCACATGTTCGGTGAAGCCGTAAAAACGCTTCTAAGTACCACGTCATCAGATGGATCAGCGATATTGAGGGTTTTGCAGGCATTAAGCTCACTCATTGATTCGTTAATCGCAAAAGGGAAGAATTCAGAAGAGCAGGTGGCTGTGTTTTCTCAGCTATCGAACATCAATTTAGCTTTGGAACCTCTTTGGCTGGAGTTGAGCAATTGCATATGCAAAATAGAGGGGCATTCTGATTCTGCTTCTGCTTCTGCTACTACTACGTCTCCAACCTCCTCGACGAGTTCAGCAACAGCAAGGGGAGCTGGAGTAAGCCAGTCACTACCTGCTGGTGCCCAAAACATCTTGCCTTATGTAGAGTCGTTTTTTGTTACCTGTGAGAAATTGCATCCATCATCACAGTCTGGTGATATCTCGGTTCCCATGACATCTTCTGATGTTGAGGAACAGCCCAAGGGTCCAGGACCAAGCAGCAGCAGCAGCAGCTCCAAGGTGGATGAGAAATATGGTTCTTTCATCAAGTTTTCTGAAAGGCACAGGAAACTTCTGAATGCTTTCATCCGACAAAATCCTGCTCTGCTTGAGAAGTCGTTTTCACTAATGCTCAAGGTTCCACGTTTTATTGAATTTGATAACAAACGTGCATACTTCAGATCCAAGATAAAACACCAGCATGACCATCACCATAGCCCATTGAGAATCTCAGTGAGAAGAGCCTACATTCTTGAAGATTCATACAACCAATTGCGAATGAGGTCAAATCAAGAATTGAAAGGTAGATTGACAGTTCACTTCCAAGGAGAAGAAGGTATTGATGCTGGTGGGCTTACCAGGGAATGGTATCAGCTATTGTCAAGGGTTATTTTTGACAAAGGAGCTCTTCTGTTCACAACCGTTGGCAATGACTCGACTTTCCAACCGAATCCAAACTCTGTTTACCAGACAGAGCACCTCTCCTACTTCAAATTCGTTGGCCGTGTGGTAAGCTCCTTTTTTTTTTTTACCTAAGTAAGTAGACTTAGTTGCAGCTGGCGTTAATTCCTTCCTAAATTCTATCTATCTATCTATCCTGCACAGGTTGGAAAAGCTCTGTTTGATGGTCAACTACTTGACGTCCATTTCACTCGTTCTTTTTACAAGCATATCTTGGGAGTTAAGGTCACGTACCATGATATTGAAGCTATAGATCCCGATTACTATAAAGCCCTGAAATGGATGCTGGAGGTATATATACTGTACATACTTCTGTTTGTTTTGTTTGATCGGTCCAAAACATTTATTAATCATCTCTTCTAAATCTTATAATGCAGAATGATATTAGCGATGTCCTAGATCTCACTTTTAGCGTTGATGCTGATGAGGAAAAGCTAATACTGTATGAAAAAACGGAGGTAACAACTATTAACTTGTTCAGCCTTTTTTAACAGTGTCTTTGAAATAAAATTTGTTTTGCACATAAAAATATTAAAAAAAAAAATTGCAGGTGACTGACCATGAACTGATCCCTGGAGGCCGGAACATTAAAGTTACTGAGGAGAATAAGCATGAATATGTAGACCTAATCGCTGAGCATCGATTAACCACGGCAATTCGTCCTCAGATAAATGCATTTCTGGAAGGGTTTAGTGAACTTATCCTTAAAGATCTAATATCGATTTTTAACGACAAGGAACTGGAGTTATTAATAAGTGGTCTTCCTGATATCGACTGTAAGTAATTATATATATCATAATCCTGTACCAAGAATTTCATTTCCCTTTTTTTTTTTAATCTCTGACCTGTCTGTTGGGTTATTATGTATCAGTGGATAACCTGAGGGCGAATACTGAATATTCTGGCTACAGTCCTGGATCCCCTGTTATCCAGTGGTTCTGGGAGGTTGTTCAGGGATTGAGCAAAGAAGACAAAGCCCGTCTACTACAGTTTGTGACTGGAACCTCTAAGGTAAAATAAAACATGTTTGGTTGGTTTCTTTAAGATTGTTTTTTTTTTTATAGATGGGAAACTGGCTGACGTTTTGAACTCAACGCAGGTTCCTCTGGAAGGATTTAGTGCCCTTCAAGGAATTTCAGGGGCACAGAAGTTTCAGATCCACAAAGCATATGGAAGCGCTAATCACTTGCCGTCTGCTCATACCTGGTAAGAAAAATCTCAATCCTTCAATGAAACTATTCTCTGATGAATGAATGACGATGACCAGAAATATTAATATATATGCAAAATGCTTTTGTTTGCAGTTTCAATCAGTTAGATCTGCCAGAGTACCCGTCTAAGGAACATCTACAGGAGAGACTGCTGCTTGCAATCCATGAAGCAAGCGAAGGTTTTGATTTGGTTAAAACAAAAACAGCTTCCTTTTTTTTCTTTTGCTATTTCATTCTATACATATACCTTTTGGGCAAAACGAATGATTTTCTGTAATTCTCACTCTCTACTCGAACGGCGTCGTTTCCTTTGAAAAGAGTATGTTCAATAGATATTCTTATCCCTTTAGCTTGCAGATGCCTGTTATAATCACGAGGGCTTTTTCAGAAAAGAGCACTTTACAAATTTTGCTAACAAAATAAGGTAAAGTACTTTAAACACCAACACGAAAGGAGTAGGTGATTGATCCAAAAAAAAAGGAGTAGGTGATTTTGTAATCCAAATTTAGCATGGAGGAGTTACGAATACTACACATAATGATGTTGTATACTCTCCAAGTATTTAATAAAATGCGTAAAAAGAGAAACTAGTTGTTCACACAAAATTATCCATAATAAGTTAGTTAATAACATATCCACGAGAATTTGGATTATATGTCTATGATAACCTGATTCACGTGCATGCAAAGTGGACAGCGTGTGTTGGACAATGAACATGTGTAAAATACATTTATGATGATCAGTTGGATTATGAGAAAACAAGAACATTACTTGATTTATTTAATTTAAACATGAATTTAGAATATGAAATAAAAAGCAACACAACAAACCAAAATGGTCTTATATGATTTTCTATTAATTAAAATCAGAAAATAAGAGGAGATCATACATATAAACTGTATTTTGTTTTTTTTTCTATTCATGGTTATACACACTAGTTTGTGACAAAATGTTGATGCAACCGTCAGCGAATTATTATCCATGTAACACTGCCCAGTAACACTATCTATGTCACACTATTGATGCAACCGAACGGGCCTTGTGGTCGAATGGCAGTGGATGGACCTGAGACACTAATACATTTCAGGTTATATTTTCTTGCTGCGCGAAACTAAGTCACATTGTTATGTTCACCTAACCCGGATATGGTCAATGTTTTAGAACCTATTTGAATGCTTTGGAGAAGGAGTCCATCTGCGGATTTGCGACTCTCCTGGATTCAACTAGGTTAAATAAAAAATTTACAAAAAAAAAATATTGATGCAACCGTCAGCGAATTATTATCCGTGTAACACTGCCCTGTACCCAGTAACACTATCTATGTCACACTATTCATATAGCAAGTGATTATGAATATATTGATGTACAATTATAGATTTCACTCGTTCATTAACTGTTGTCCATGTAATATTGCCCATTATGGATGGACTGGTTTTTCCTTTGAATAGCTTTCTTGTTTGATAGATTAAAATCAAAATCCATGTTTTAGTAGTGCAGTCACCTTTCACACATTTTACACATAACAAACATCGGCAAGTGTGAACATACTTGACCAATTATGTAATAATCCACAAAATATTTTTTTTGTAAAAGGCTTTCAAATTAAAATACTAAAAAAACATACAATGTATGGTTAAAATAACCATAAAGTTTGAAAAAAATGTGATGAGACATACCTCATATCCAACCAAGCATTAGTTAAAAAAAAGACTTAGAATACATAAGTTTGATAAAAGAAGATAAGGATGAAACTACTAGGAAGATGAAAGGTAGTTTCCGCGGTCTTGACGACCCCTTTTACCTCCTCCTCTTACCTTTTTCTATATCCATATCTTGAAATTTTTGGAGTTATTTTATTGGTCTTCCACCTCGTGACATGTTTAAACTTATCGTAGCCTGTGCAGACTCTAGGAGAGTGCTCAAGGTGCATTTGCACAGGGTCCTCTATATTTTTGGAAAATTTCTATAAACTAGAGTCTTAGTTTGTAGAATATATATAGATTAGGATCCTAATTTATAAAATTTTAAAAATATATCTATAACTTTGATAAAAGATAATCTGAGAACAAGGTCTATAATTTCTTTAAGGCCCGTCTTTAAGACGGACTTGGACGTAGCATCACTCATATACCCTCTTTCGTCTTCTTCCTCGTTACAAACAATTTGAATGATAGGAGGGCTACCATGTGGAGGAGAATATGGAGGGACCAATAAATTGTCTGCTGAAACCAGTTTGGCTTCAAGAACAATATAACAGGGGATGAAATTTCATCCATAACAATAGCTTTAGTCGAAGCAGATTGTGTATCTACTAATGGTGATGAAGTGAATAGAGAGTTGGAGCCATTATGTACCTTAGAGTAGTTTACTGGAGTAGAGAGATCATTCGGCTCAACACTCAATTGTGATTGCAAATGTACCAAAAGTCGGCTCCAAATTCTGTTCAGTAACTTCCTTTTGAGATTCTTCAGTTGGGACCATACTATACTCCGGATTTTCTGCTGGTAGCACCAATTGATTTGATGCTTTAGTAGACTGAACTAGTACTTCTTCCATTTCTGGCTGAGCTTTTTCAGTGAATAAATCCTCATTTGTAGGACTTTTTTCTACATACAATTGGACAGCTGGAAGTAGACATTTTTTTTCTTGTGTCCCAAATGTCCATATCTTCCACAAGCACTAGGGATCCATGTATACTATACATCCACCAAAAAGATATTACCATGTTTGTCATCTAAGGCAATTTTTTTTGGAAATTTTTTGTCAAGTTCTACTTCAACCGACAAATTTACTTCTCCCAAAAAAGTCGGATCAAGACGAGGTTTATGCGTTGCATAGGCTCACACATCCTGTGCCTACATGGCTGAGGCCTAACCTTGAGTAGCAACAATCCGGAACATTTTTAAGGTTTATCCACACTGGGATTATTGGATACTTCAGGGACTTTGAATGAGTTTATGGGTTTCCGAGGCGAAACAAACAACATGCAGTCATCAAAATGTCATCACTACAAGAAATATCAGTATTAGTAGCACACCGAAAACGCTACCATATGCTTTTCGCAGCGTTTTCACCAATGTTAGGTTTGCCGCAGCTATGGTAGACCCCCCCTCCCCTATCATAGCGTTTTTTCATGAGCTATGATAAGTAGAGATATTGCAGCACTAATACTCTGCTATAGAATAATGTTTTATAGGATTTAATCTATGCGATGATATACTTTTTCATAACGTATTTTTAGTGTTGTAATATATTTTATAATAACGTAAATATAATGCTATTTTTTTAATATATAATTAGCTATTATTGATTTAATCAAAATTAATTAATAATTAAAATTAAATATGGCCAACCTTTCAGCTCCCCCGCATCTCAGACTCTCGCACATCCTATCTTTATGGCCAACCCGTCAATGTCTTCATGGCATGGCTCACTACTCTTGTCTGTTTCCGATGAAGATCCAACTTGTGGATCTATTTTCTCTAGATGGGTCTTCAAATGGGTCTGGGTCATTACCTTTAGCTCTGGCCAATCTCATCAAGTCAATAAGACCTTAAAAATCAGATTATCTGCACATTCCACTTCCATTGCTGCTCGTCATGTTTACCGAGCTTTAGAACTGTCACGATTAATATCTCTGTCCTTTTGGAGATGGAAATTATTTCCATGCCCGACGAGTACTCCAGAACTGGAGTTCACAGCTCTATCTGTAAATCTACCGGATTTCCCCTAAACCTTCGGCCCAGACCCTTGCAGATCAACTCTCTTCTCGGCAGCCACACATTAAGTCTTTTGAGTCAAGAATAGCCGCGATGAGGCTCCTTGTTGTCTTGGAAATGACATACCTTGTCTCTTCCAATGAGTTCTCTAGAACTGGAGTTCATGACTCTACTATAGATAAATCGATCGATAGTTCTTTCCTAGCAAGCTTTACGAACAGGTTGAAATATGTTCACTAGATATGCTAAATCAACTGTCGTTTGTTTCTAGCAGATCTAGCTCAATCAGGATTATTCAAGTTAATATATTTATCAACCTAGATCAATGTTCTAGTTAGCTACTCTAGATAAATCGATCGACGTTCTAAAAGGTAAATCGATCGACTACCGCAAGATAAAATCGATCGACGCTTGCTCCGATCAACAAGCGAAAGATGAGATATCAAGATCCTATGCAATAGATAATTTAAACAAACGAAAGTTGATAGATTATTGCTAAGTTGAGTTCTAATATACCATATAACTTTAGCTTCTATATAACTATAATCCTGAATACCTGAATAGAAATCCTAAGTCTAGCGCTTTCTTAATATCGACTTAAACCTCAATCAATCGAACAACTGCCTTGTTCACCCCTGCTATTCTATTTACATTTATTTAACCTAGCTTAATCACTGCTGATTTGAATCTATTATGTGACCTAGTTCTCTGTGGATTCGATCCCTAAGTACTACAACTGAACCTCTTATTTGAGAGAGTAAATTCACTCCTTAGGATAATTTGAGTGATATCAGGCGGCCAAGAGGAAAGAAAAAAAATATTTAGGTATTATGTATCGAAGTGCTCTGATACCATATAGAGAATAATGCTTGATGATGTTATTAGACGTAAGAGATACAAAATATATAAGCTATACAATGGTGCCAGGTTAATGTTAATTACACTAAAGACCTTTCTATACATAGCTCTATTATAGAAGCCAACCTGGTTTCAGCGGATAATTTGTTGGTCCCTTTATATTCTCCTCTACATGGCAGCACTCCTGTCATTCAAATTGTTTGTAATGAGCAAGAAGATGAAAGAGGGTATATAAGTGATGCTACGGTAAACTTAAACATGTCACGAGGTGGAAGACCAATAAAACCACTCCAAAATTTTCAAAATGTGGAATGGAAAACGGTAAGAAGAGGAGGTAAAAGGGATCGTCAAGGCTGCGGAAACTACCTTCCATCTTCCTAGTAGTTTCATCCTTATCTTGTTTCATTAAACTTATGAACTATAAGTCTTTTTTTTTTGTAAGCTAATGCTTGGTTAAATACGAGGCATGTCTCATCACACTTTTTCAAAATTTATGGTTGTTTTAACCATAATGTATGTTTTTTTAGTATTTTAATTTGAAAGCCTTTTACGAAAAAGATATTTTGTGGATTATTACATAATTGGTCAAATATGTTCACATTTGCCGATGTTTGTTATGTGTAAAATGTGTGAAAAGTGAATGAACTACTAAAACATGGATTTGATTTTAACCTATCAAACAAGAAAGCTACTCAAAGGAAAAATCAGTCCATCCATAATGAGCAATATTACATGGACAACAGTTAATGAACGAGTGAATCTATAATTGTACATCAATTATATTCATAATCACTTGCTATATGAATAGTGTGACATAGATAGTGTTACTGGGCAGTGTTACATGGATAATAATTCGCTGACGGTTGCATCAACATTTTGTCACAAACTAGTGTGTATAACCATGAATAGAAAAAAAAACAAAATACAGTTTATATGTATGATCTCCTCTTATTTTCTGATTTTAATTAATAGAAAATCATATAAGACCATTTTGGTTTGTTGTGTTGCTTTTTATTTCATATTCTAAATTCATGTTTAAATTAAATAAATCAAGTAATGTTCTTGTTTTCTCATAATCCAACTGATCATCATAAATGTATTTTACACATGTTCATTGTCCAACACACGCTGTCCACTTTGCATGCACGTGAATCAGGTTATCATAGACATATAATCCAAATTCTCGTGGATATGTTATTAACTAACTTATTATGGATAATTTTGTGTGAACAACTAGTTTCTCTTTTTACGCATTTTATTAAATACTTGGAGAGTATACAACATCATTATGTGTAGTATTCGTAACTCCTCCATGCTAAATTTGGATTACAAAATCACCTACTCCTTTTTTTTTGGATCAATCACCTACTCCTTTCGTGTTGGTGTTTAAAGTACTTTACCTTATTTTGTTAGCAAAATTTGTAAAGTGCTCTTTTCTGAAAAAGCCCTCGTGATTATAACAGGCATCTGCAAGCTAAAGGGATAAGAATATCTATTGAACATACTCTTTTCAAAGGAAACGACGCCGTTCGAGTAGAGAGTGAGAATTACAGAAAATCATTCGTTTTGCCCAAAAGGTATATGTATAGAATGAAATAGCAAAAAGAAAAAAAAAGGAAGCTGTTTTTTTGTTTTAACCAAATCCAAAACCTTCGCTTGCTTCATGGATTGCAAGCAGCAGTCTCTCCTGTAGATGTTCCTTAGACGGGTACTCTGGCAGATCTAACTGATTGAAACTGCAAACAAAAGCATTTTTGCATATATATTAATATTTCTGGTCATCGTCATTCATTCATCAGAGAATAGTTTCATTGAAGGATTGAGATTTTTCTTACCAGGTATGAGCAGACGGCAAGTGATTAGCGCTTCCATATGCTTTGTGGATCTGAAACTTCTGTGCCCCTGAAATTCCTTGAAGGGCACTAAATCCTTCCAGAGGAACCTGCGTTGAGTTCAAAACGTCAGCCAGTTTCCCATCTATAAAAAAAAAAACAATCTTAAAGAAACCAACCAAACATGTTTTATTTTACCTTAGAGGTTCCAGTCACAAACTGTAGTAGACGGGCTTTGTCTTCTTTGCTCAATCCCTGAACAACCTCCCAGAACCACTGGATAACAGGGGATCCAGGACTGTAGCCAGAATATTCAGTATTCGCCCTCAGGTTATCCACTGATACATAATAACCCAACAGACAGGTCAGAGATTAAAAAAAAAAAGGGAAATGAAATTCTTGGTACAGGATTATGATATATATAATTACTTACAGTCGATATCAGGAAGACCACTTATTAATAACTCCAGTTCCTTGTCGTTAAAAATCGATATTAGATCTTTAAGGATAAGTTCACTAAACCCTTCCAGAAATGCATT